>CM035591.1:90269000-90824376 GCA_020423425.1 Chrysopa pallens | reverse complement strand
TCGCGGGAGCCAACGCTGCCAAAGCCGACCCTGCCAATTTCTGAGTTGCTCCAAAATATTTGTCTTTTTTCAAGGCCGATTCTTTCAGATTTACCGCCACTTCATCATTTAGAATCGGTGGTTCGAATGAAAGCTTACCCTTTCTAGGGTATTTTTCCAAAAGTGAATCCTTCACCTCTTTTTTAAGACCTTCTGACAAATATTTTTTCCAACGCACAGCGACACTTGAATGTAAAATCAATTCAGGCTCTTTTTGTGCAGGATCTTCCCCAAAGATACGAAGAGCATCTGCATCTAGTTCCCATGGAATTTCGTCTGCAGTCGGTGTAACAGAATCTTTAACATTTTCCACAGTAAGATCACCTACTTCTGTAGGTCCGTCTTTTTGATTTTCAGTTATCTCGGTGAAAGGATCCAGATCGATAATCTGGGTTTTCTCCGAATCAATATGTTGCTGTGCCGCAGGATCTTGCTCCTGCTCATTGGTCTCTGCAGACAAATTAAAACAAATTAATTTTGATGCCAATCGTAGTTCATTTGTTTAATTTGTTAAAAAACAAACATGGTTAGTTTGTTTATTTTACTTCCAACTTATCTCTCGGATAAGACAGAGTAATTTAATCTCTACTTAACCTTCCAGGAAAAGTCTGATTACCATGTATGACTTATTTTACCTCACGGATAAAACAAATCACTCATAGAAACATATATATATATATATATATATATAAATATATTATAAATATTCTAGTTTGAATATTATTACTCGCCTCACGGGCATGAAAGTCTGTTTAAAAACGTTAACATTTTATGCTAACGTTTAAACATAGCCATAATTTACTTCAATTACCTTCAATAATTGTTGTGTTTGTATTAGGCGTCACTGATACTGGAGCCTCTCGTGTTAGAATGACTTCTCTTATTGCAGAAAAACCCGTTACGATTTCTTCCATCCTGTCCTCTAATTTTCGGAGTCTTTTAGACGTCCTTTCTCTTGAATGATCACAGCTTCTGGATCTCTTCTTATGACTACCCATTACTTATAATTAATTGTAAAAATAAAATTTAAAAATGTTTATTTAATGCACTGACGTGTGGTATATTTGACACAAAAGAAACGAATGAGTAAACAACTATAACGGGGTGCCATGGTAACCTGGAGGCGCTTGTGTTTTTTATTTTTTGGCTCTGAACTTGTGGTTATTGACATAAAAGTAGTGATACTACCTTCGTAATCTCGAAGTGCGAGACACGAAGGATAATGACTTTACAGACTTATACTTTACAAGACTTTTACAAACTAATTGATATTTCATCTGAAAAAAGCCATTTAAATTGACGTAAATATTAATATTTACTACATTTTTGATTTTTCTACAATTTAAATTGTGCTTTATATTGAATTTTGATCTTTTAAACAACGGTTTATAAATATTTCACATTTACATTCTTAAAGGTAAAAGTCTTCTAAAATACAATCATTTTCAAAATAAATATTGATTTCAAAACAAATACCGAAAAGATTAATGCTCGTTTCGTTTCCGATTAAAAAAAAAGGGGAGTTATATTAAAAACTTTCAAGTTTGATGCAAAATAATTTAGAAAAACGACCTAATCACTTATTATAATCACAAAATAATTCATGTATATCGTCTGAAATCTATAGCACTAAGTCAAAGCTTTATCTATAATAAATCGTCTTATTAACTAGTTACTTCCAGATTTCAATAATTTTGATTCACCATTGAAATAATGAAAAAACTTGAAATTATAAAAACTCTTGAAACCAAACGCCGATCGTTTTATTACACCCATTATATACCAATCTAATGAAAAAAGAAGTCAGGTTTCAAACATCTTAATCTACAGTCTTTTTCAAAATATCAGCTTTTTATCTTTCAATTTATTCGTCATTTCAAGATACAAAGGCTCTGTTGTTGTGAATAATTTATATTGATACTCAAAAATTGCAAGAAGATTTGATAAATGAGGTTTTTCTTATAATATTCTTGAAGAAGGGGATTAACAAAGTTCTTATACGATTGGAAAATTAAGACCCTTAAAAAATTCACTCTTATACGATCCAAAATATCAATTTTAAACTGCAAATCATAAAATTCTGATAATATTTTTTGGATTTAAACATTTCCACCGGGTGTAGGAAAATTTACGATTATACAGAAACGGTTTTCAGTAGGAACTTGAAAATGTTCACACTCATTTTTTTCTAGTTAAAAATTTGTTTTCATGTCGACGCGTTTGTATGATCACGTATAACTTTTTACAAAATAGTACGATTTTGATAATTATTTTTTATTGGATAAGGGTGTACATCGCAGTTGTTCCCATATATATTTGGAAAGAAATTCATACCTTAAGTGTTGGAAAATGAGGTTGACTTATTGTTCACTTACAGATTTTAGTACTAAGTTTTATGAATCAAAAATTATCCATGTAGTATTTACTAAATTACAGCCACAAAAAATTATAAAAGTTTTTCAACCGACAAAAAAACAAAAAGGATGAAGGTTCTCAAGTCGACTCGTATATTTTTTTTATGTATGACTATTGATAACTTTTTACAGAGTAGTCCGATGTTGATAATTTTTTTTTAAATTTTTTAATTTTCAATTAAAAATTAATTTTTAATTTATTTTGAAAAATTGTGGTTTAGTTTTTTTTGTTTAAAAGTTGTATGTTCTTTCTATTCGGGTGACAAAAACAACTTTGGTATACAAATTATTTATAACTAATTTTAATATAAAAATTATTATTTTTATCAAATCAAGAGGATTTTCAATTAAGAAATGAATCGGTTAATGAAAGAATCAGTCAGCCAGTATATATTTTTAAACTTTTTGTAGAACAGATTATACTGAACAGAAAATCGTAAAAATATTTAAAATTATGATTTTTTTTGAAAGATTCCTCATTTAGGTGGAAAAAAAATATTTGTAAAGATTTCTGTGCGATATAAGTAATTCAATTAATTGAGATGACTGTATTTCAGAAGTTAGTTTACGTAAACTTTCTACTTATCATTTTATTTGGATTTTTAAGCGTTACGCGAGTTAAGTGTATAGGTAAGTATAAGTCGTTTGAATATAATAAGATGGTACATATTTAAAACCAGTTTGGGGTATATATTGTTATGTCCCACTAACACACTTGATTGTTTATTTTAAAGCATTTTGATATCAAATATATATATAAAGCCAAATATGTATATGTTTACTTATCGATCATAGTAACGATTTCTAAAGTGTAATTTCATTTTTTCCAAAAACTCAAACAGAAAATTTTTTCTTTCTTTTACTGTATGTTATTATAATCGTCCCGAAAATCGAAACCAAGAATGACGTCATTTATTATGTTTCAAGGTCAACCAAATGTGTTTTCCCGTCTGTGTGTTTATGTATATCCATATGTATGTATGTTTGTTTGACTGCAATAATTTTTGTATGAAAACGTGTGTAATAAATCTGAATTTTTTGATCCCGCTCATTTTTATAGTTGGAAGTGTCCATATAGAATCGCGATCATGAGACTTTATGTAAAATCGGTCAATTTGGTCTACTGGATCCTTGACCTATGCATTAATTCATAAGAGATAACAAATATTCAAAAATAAAAAATATTACAAAATAAATAAGTTTTGTTTGAAACAGTTTATCATCGACTGTTTAAAAGCACCACAATACCAGCTGAAATACTGTTAATTAACACATTAATTTCAATACTTACGTTAGTAATTTTATACTAATTTCTTAACAGATTTATTAAAACAGCTAATTTTTTTCATGGCTGCAAGAAAACCAGTCAATTTTACATTTTTTATCATTTTAGAGAAAGCCAGGGTAGAGACCCCTATAGGAAAAAGTGTTATAAAACATAAAAAAGTGCATATATTGAATGTAGAAAATATAAATATATATATATATATATATATATATATATATATATATATATATATATATATATATATATATATATATATATATATATATATATATATATATATATATATATATATAATAAGACTTTTTCTTTTTTTCCTACAAAAAAACATTGCCTATATATCTGAATAATATAAAAATAGTCCATTAAAATAAATATTTATTTATACCTCTGCTCAGTATTTTGGTAATTTATGTGCTAGGTAAAAGAGATTATTCGACTAAGTTAATTAATAAATTGAACTTGATTGCCCATAAAGTAGATACAACATATTTTAAGAGATATACTTATGTAATTTCGTTCAAATTTTTTACAGAAGTATGGATATGTGTCATAGTCATCGATTTTTAACCGAGAATGACCAATATATATCATTATAATATACGTATTGTAGCAAGTTATAATATACACTTTATTATATCTTTATAAAAGAATTTATATCTTTACTTCTTGAATGAGAAATTTATATTTCTGTTCTGAGCCCTTCAAACTCACATTTTATTATTGCATGATTAATATTCATTCAAAATTTTACACTGAAAAATTAAAAATTAATACGCTTGATATAAAAATTTTCAAGAACGCGCGATTGTAGTTTTATTAAATACATTTTTCAAAGCTAAAATCATCGTTAGGTAAGTGTCAGCACCAATAAAAAATGACAGGAAAAATAAACTTTCTTATCAATAAATCCAAGTTTTTTTTTCTTTTTATTTCTAGAAATATTATTGGATTGTAACAATATTTTTTTATAAATATTATTGTAGTGGTATTACACGTCTTTTTTGACAGTCCTGTCTTTATACAAAAGTATAAAATCGACGCGAAATTAAAATGAATAACTAAAAATTAAGCTGCAGTATTTTTCATCCCCGTTAACGAATTTCACTTCTCTACTATAAAAAACAGCTTGAGGTAATCTGGATTCACATTTGATATTTAACTTGATTTAAGGAATAATTTACCAACAGCTGTTAGAAGCATACAATTTTCCAACACAAATAACTCTAAATACTTATAAATAATATAAATAATAAATACTTATCCAAATGTCATGAAATTTGGTATACACAATATTGACATGAAAACCTAATGCTTGTCACACTAGTGCTGGTACAAAAAAGGGTTTTGTTAAAAAAAATTAACACTAAAAACATTTAAAAACATTTCAAAAATATACAATGAAATTTCATAACATTTGGATAAGTGTATTATTTTGAGTTATTTGTACTAGATAATTAAAAGAACTAAATGTATTTTACATGTTATTTAAGGCAACAGTTCTTTTGAAGCATACTACGCTCTGTCAGGTCAACAGCTCATTAGCTGCAGCCACCTTAACAATTATCACTTTTAGGTTATGGAAAAATTTAATCCTGTTTTGAGAAAGTGAAGAGGAAGACGGCTAAGCAACTGTTCACACTACTTTAACTGCGCGAATTTTGATCAGATTTACAAAAAACATACTATGATTCCGAAGAATATAATGGGCCTATCGCTTAAAATTACAAAATGTACAAATGTTATGTAATAAAATACCAGTAGTTAAACTAAAAAATAAAATAACAAATTTTCACCGTTAAACGATTATCGTAACTGTGAAATATACCTATATAAAATATTTAAATTATCGTAAAACATAAAATATATTTATTTATAATATAACAAATATACTGTGTTTTTTATTTATTTTTTTTTTTATAATATTTTTCATATTTATATATTTTTAATAATTTATTCCAGTTGAATTATTAAACTAATGAGTTGTATAAAGAAAATAAAACAGTTTTAGGTTTAGTGAGTGTGTTATATTTCTTTTTATTGATTGTTCGACTCTGGTAGTAATAGTCAACATAATATTCAAACACATAATATTTAATAAATTATAAAGTTGTTTTTAAATAAAATGAATATGAAAATACTTGAAGACTGTCATCTACATTATAAATATTAGTATTAAGTCTTCAAAAAAATAAAATTTGACGAAAAGGAAACAAATTAATTAAAGAATTTGAATTATTTGTACAAAAACTGTCGATAGGATATTGAGTCTAGTTTCACATTTTGATGGGTAAATTAGCAAATTCTTTTTATTGCTTTTTTTCCTTATTTGGTGAAAGGTTACAAAAGTAGCTTCTAAAACTTCATTTCTTTAAGAAGAATACGAACCTAAAAAGAGACATCTATAACAAAGACATTATTTTTTAACGCAAATAATCCTCAAAATGAAATGAAATGTGCATACTTAATCTTGTTATGATAGGGAGAGTTTTTACTGAAAAAGATTCTGAAATAAAAATAAGAAAAGCTAAAATTTATAATGTATATTTTTGGAAAGTCTTTCTTTTCATTTCTAGATTATGCATGCCAAATTTCGTTACATTTGGATGATTAGGTTTTTAACATAGTTATTTATACTCGAAAATTTCAAAAATAATTGTATTTTTTGAATTTACTTTTTTTAGCCTGTTTGGCAAAAAATACAATAAAGATAATTTTTAATTGTAAATAAAAGAGAATCGTACCTAGAGTATCTTCCGACAAATTCCAACTTCATTTCATTTCCGATATGGGAAGCATTATTTCTTGACATTACATATTTTGTTTATTTTATATATTTCTGTAACGATAGAAAATCCTTCGTTTCTTCTTTGAATACATTTACATTTTACATGCGAGGAGTTATTTTTACATTTATATTTAACAAGCGGAGAAAGGGGTTCCAGTTTTCCTGATATGATATTTATATCGTTGTCGTAGAAAGTGTAACGGTCTGGGCGTATTTGTTTCCTTTAAAAATTGTGAATAAAATGCTATTTTCTGAAAGTATATTATTGATTAGAAAAGCATAATTATGAGCTACCGATACATATTGAAACAATTTAAACTGACAGATATTAAGTAATAAATTATTATTGAAATACATCGTTGAACATAAAGATTGGTTTTTCTTTTTAATGATTTAATTTCTTTTTTCCCGAATAGTACTCAAGTGAAAACTAAGAAATTGGAATTTTTCGTTTTCATTATAATTTGACGATTACTATTGCAATCAAATGATGGCGTCAGAGCACTTATTAAAATGAAAATGTATTTGAAGAGCTTACAACAGTGGAGTACTTTGTTCAAAGTAGGTTTGGAAATTTGTATATATTCTAATAAATTATTCGCATAAAAAAATTTACTTCGAACAATATATTTAAACTTAATTTAAAAAAACTGTAAAATTTCAATGCTTTCGAAGTTTTATAACGCGAAGGATAAAAATCATACATCCAAATTTTAAGTTACTTCCGCAAAACGTGATTTTTAAAATATTGAGGTTAAAGTAAATACAATTGGCGACATTTATTTAGCTGACGTTAATGAACACCTGGTGAACTAATATGCTGACTTAAGTTGTAATTTAGATATAAGATAAAAGAAATGTAACTTGTATATTTCAATCATGCGATTTTCTATTAAAATACCCACCCCCTTCCAATATTCAGACTAATCAATTTCTACATCATTTGAATCACTGATGTGCATAGAACAACAAACTACAATTATATTCAAAATTTTATCAAAATCCGATGAATGATTACGCTATATCTGCATTTATGAAAATATTCTTTATGGAATATTTTTACTTATAGCTATATCACTGGAATGGCTTGACCGATTCAGTGGCAATTTGGATAAAAGGTAAAATAATACATATTCAATGTTGACACACTTTAAACTACGTCTGTAAACCTTTATCACGCATGGACATATAAAATTTCATTAACATTGGATGAACGGTACACTAGATACCCGCCCTTACTTATTAAGTTTCAAGCACTATATTGGCGGAACGATAATTGATTGTTTAGATGTGTCTAAAATGAGGCTACTCTAAACATCTCCACTATTGTTTAACAAAAATATATAAATATTCCTCGTTAGATGTGGAGTTGCGATATTTCGGCTAAATGAGTACCACAGATCGATAGATCGACAGACTGGCAGACCAACAGACCCGAAACGAAAATTTCTCAGTTAGCTAGAAAAAAGTCGACTCAGTAAGCTTAAAATTTTTTTAATCGAGTCTAAACAATTTTTTTCATTAATTAGAAACACAATACTTTCGAAGTCGGAAGTAATATAAAAAATGAATATCAATGAACTGAAATTCATTCTTTTGGAATCGACAGTTAGAGCACTTTTATTAACTTTTATACTTTTTTTTTAAATATAAATATTCAATGTGAGTTTTTAAATGAATATTCACAGCAATTACAACTGAATTTATGAATTCATAAATAACTATTTAAATTTTCATGTGTGATTACTAGTTATTATTGTTGTATAATAAAAAGTTTAATCCGTCAATTAAATATAATTCAATAAATTATCGTATTAAGTTTAGCAATTTGTATTAACGGTTTCGTATTCAACATTATAACTCTTTTCTATTAATAGAATTACATAATAATGTTTTTTTTTAGGAGGCTCTTGTTTATCCAATCAATTTGGAATCTTAAATTAAAGTCTTGTTTTAGCATTACTAGAAAATTAAACTTTAAAACTTGAAAATTAAAAATTTAGTGTCTGGGCGACTGAGCTTTCCTACTTTATTTATTTATTTTTAATGAATATACTTATTTTCTAGTAATTTTCGTTATGTTAAATAAGTATTAGCACTGACTCCCGTTACAGCGGTCGAAATTGGACCTTAATCACTCAAAAGTGAATCTCACAGGCTTCAAACAAAACGGTATATATGCGTGCCTTTTAACAAAATTATATATTAAACATTAATAAATGCGTGTATATAGTAGTGTGTGTAATATAAGCCACACTATGAGTGTGTAATGGTTTTTTTTATTGATTTAATGTATTTTTATGCATAATTTTAAAAATAAAATTTGCATTATCCATTATAAAATTTTAGCTTCACGTATTAATATTTAAAATATATATAATATAAAAATAAATATATTATACTGGATGGACTGAGACCTAAATTATAGAATCCTCGCATATAAAACGAAACCATTATTATTGTGTCTTGATCTAATTTTTTTCTGAAACCGACGTTTTCTCTACGATGTTATTTATCTTGATGAACTTAGGATGTAAAGTATCTTAAAAAAAATCATGTAAATTATTAGAGCCAATACCGAAATAGCTTCACTTCAAGGTTTAAATAGGACTTATAGACAATATAATAACAAATAAGTTTCGATTTTTTGCCCCAATTTCCTAGATCAAATTATTTTGTATTTTTATAAATACGTATTTCGACAACAAAGTAGTCATCATCAGTATGAATTCGCTAGTTGTAATGATTCTCTAAGAGATGTTACTCGTTGCTAATTTGGTGCAGACCGTCACCAAATTAGTAACGAGTAACATTTCCACATCTGTTGATAAACCCCCTTAAATTAATCACAATGGATATTACTCAAAATTCAAGGTAACTGGGTATTAAATGGATATTACTCAAAATTCAAGGTAACAAGGAGCTGCACTGGGAAAAACCGCTGATTAACACATATTAAATAAAATAAGTATAAAATATGAATGGGAGCGCTGGATACATTTGGATAATAATTTTTCTTATTGGCATTGGATTTTATTTATCAACTTGCACTACACCATGATCAAGACTTGCTAAAATATTCGTATCAGTATACCTTATCTTCAACAACTGCAGCTAAGAACTACTCCCGTTAAATTATTAAACTATTAAAACTAACATCCAAATTTGACCAAAGACATTTCCCGTTTTTTGGAAATATGATGTCAAACAGAGATACATAGATAGCCATCATACTTATTTAAAAATATATAAACAAATACACTTTTTGTTTTTGAGACTAAAAATCAACAAATATGGCTTTTATTTTTAAATTATCAATAAAATTTTTCTGAATAACTTTGCCAAAGTACCATAGAGCATACCTTTTATAACTAACGCAATCTTTTGTAACTTATTTAAAGTTTCAATTAGTAAAATAAAGCAATATCGTAATAACTAATTTTTAATAGTTATTTAGCCTCAAAGTACGGCCGGTTTAATCTAAATAAATAAATCTTTTAAAAAATATATAAATAAAATTTGGAAAAAAAAATTAACATAAAAAAATTGGACATCATTAAAATTTCTAAAAAGTAATATTTAACTTACACGTTTCACAAATATATGCAAAAGTGATGTTTAAATATATCCAATCTATAATTAACTAACCAAAAAAGAACTACATAATTCAACAGAATCTTTGAAATTTATGGAAGAAGTATAAAAAATAAGTAGATATTGGCTGCTCGAATGGCTGGCTGCCTTAATGGCTGGCAACTTGGTTTATTAGTCAAGATCAAGGAACCATAAAACCAATGATGTGAATAAAAACTAAACAAAAGTCGATCAAGTGTATAGATATATGTCTGAACAAGCGTGTATAAATAGGTTCGATAGTAGCTGAGAATAAATTCTATGAATTTTGAAATAATAAAGATAACTTTTTCTAAAATCCAGTTATATGGATAATTATTTAAGGAACTAGAATAATATCATACGAATTAGATAATGTACAAAAAATAAATACAAGCTATACTAAACAGTACATAGCACCGCAAATAAAACAGCTCTGAAATGAATGAAAAATAATAATGCGGTAAAACCAGAAGCGGCAGAAGATTTTTTGTACATAAGTATTTTAGAGAAAAAAAGTATTCTTTAAAAATTGAAATAATTCGAATCCAAATCCAAAAAATAGTATATATACGATTCAACACTCTTCAGTACCTATTTTTGCCTTATGAAATTTGTTCAAGCATTCAAAAACAAAATATTTTGTATGGTGTACAGTGAACAATACAAATGGACGGATGGGCAAACAGAAATGGACTAATCTGTTAATTCTAGGAACTCTTATGCCAAAACTTTATTGGTGCCTTAAATATTTGCCACCGTTACAAACTTTTAGTGTCTGACCGAACATTTACCGTTGGTTTTGGCTTCGATCAAATTTGACCAAAAAAATCACCTTCGGACATACCTTTGACTTCAGCCAATTACCAGCCAAAGTTTGACCGAGCCGAAGGTTTGAATTCGAAGGATTATATTAGCCGTAGAAAAATGAAGAAATTAAACGAACTCGTGTCAACTAGCATGCGAACTATACAAAAAAAAAATAAATTAACATGCACGGACGTCGTATTTTTTTTTGCGTACTTTTTTATTACTATATCATGCATAACATCAAATAATTCTTACAGAGTTCCCAACGAAATTATATGAGTTTTTAGCCAGTATTAAATTTTTTCTAAATTCAAACATTTGGCTTCGGCCGAAATGTAAATGAAGCGGCGAATAATCGGCTTCGGCTTCAGTCAAAATTCGGACAGACACTACAATCTTTCAACTGAAACAAGTATTCTCTTTATATAAAATAGGCATGAAAGATTCAAGTGTTGCAGTTTTGTTGTTGGGTACATTCATGATGCACAAAGTTATTTATTTTTTTTTTATACGTTTTTTTATTTTTATTTTATACTATTTACTTTATAAAGTTAAGGCTTTTAACTTTATCAAAAATCTGTTTTTTAAATCATTAGATCACATTTTAATATTGAAGGGAAATTGAAATATTGCAAAGTGAATGTAAGATGAATTCTTCAAATTCAAATAAAACATCACAGACTTTAGAAATTTATCAACAACAGAATGCAGAAAATTCTTCATCGACTATACGGAATACTAAAATCAAATAGTCAAAGTATCAAAAGACTGTATATGTATAAACCGGTTACAGACGAATGCGTTTTGTGTTGTTGGAGTAAAAATATGATCATGAATAAAAGTAGAGGAAATAATTGTTGATTTGTGTTTGGTTCTTTCTTCAACTTCTTCAGCTTCAATATCACATTCAAAAGAGTAAAGAGTTGTTTCTTTTTCTGATGTATACTGGAAGTTAACACTGCACTACACAACGCAAGCCTCCGCAACATTAAAATTCAAATAGACGTAGTAGCCGCAACATTACAAGACGTAGTGATACCCACACTTGAATGGATTAGAATGTTTACGATTTTAGTGTCACTAACTCAAATAGTGTTTGTTATTTAATAATCAATTGGATTGCTTTCTTCTGTGTAAAAATTTTCTTTAAGTGAATTATTTTTTCCCTAAAAAAAAAACACGCATGTGTTAAGTTTTAAAGTGTGAAAATTTGTGAAAAAGTGCTTTTTTAAAATGTAACAGTTGTTTTGGCTTTTTTGTATATTTGGGATATTTTAAGTGTAATGCATATTTACAAGAATTTGGAATAAATTTGGGTAAGTTCTTAGTATAAAACCAATTATTTCTGAAAATTCTGGGAATAGTTTTATTTAAAGTATAATGCTAATTCGTTGTTTTCAATTTACATATTTATTAATTACATATTTGTCAATTCACATTTTACGACAGTAGTGTAATTATTGTAAAATATCTGAAACTACATTCTTTTATAAACGTTCTTTGTTATTGAATTTTAACAACATAAAAATCCATTATTTCTTGAAAAAAAATTGTAAAGAAAATATCCTGCATTTTCTTTGGCTTAAGGTTCTTCTAACGTTGCATGTTTAAAAGTTCCAACGGCATAAAAATTTCTACGTTAACCAAAATAACACATATTTAAATTGAAGAAGTTCTGAAGTAGATGCTTATGAAATACAGCGTATAAATATGATTATTAATTGCTTGCTGCTCTGGTAACTGAATATCTCCGATCGCAGCGTAAAAGTCTTCGAATGTAGTTTCTGGTTTGACTGTATTAGTAAGATGTCAGTCGTAATCGAAACCCGTTTTTTGTCGAAACTAGACTCAAGTCGACAATAAAAATATCTAACAACTGGCACTTATATCAAACTATCTGATATTAAAAATAGTAATCTATGTACTTACTTATCCTCGAAGTTGGAATATTGTTATGGTTTAAGGGTACACTTAATTATTAAGATATAACAGTCGAATTGGACCACTTTAATTGTACCAAGCTAACATATATTATATGATAATAAACAATTTTTAAGAAAAAGGAACCACCTTCAAAAACATAAACTAAAAAGAAAACAATAGTTTTAAATTTTTCCTAGTGACCAATTACCATTCTCAGTCGACGCCAACCAATCAAGCCAATTTTTTAGATCGTTTTTTGAAGGCGGTCCTTTTTTGTTTAAAAATTTGAGTACCAACAAAAAAAGAATTATTAAAACTATTCATAATCGCCGAAGTTATCCGCGAACACACATATCACTAAAATGAATCATCAATTCACCCAGTCGACAATTCTAAGATAATAAACATTAAAAAAATACAGCCGAATTGAGAGCATCCTCTTTTGTTTTGAAGTCAGTTAAAAATACATTTGTATCATTTTCATTTAAAGTATCATCGTCAGACCATAATATATGTCTGTAACTATGTAACTGTTATTGAGGCTTCATGTCAGATGAGATTTAGAGAAAACTCGCATCAATCTCGAAAAATTCTATAAGTTAGCAACATCGTTTCTGTCTGGATTCAAATGATCTCCTATTGTCTCCAAAAGAAGATAAATTCTTTTCTCATTACTCTTTTTGCATAATACGACTGACTAATGATAGTTAAATGTTTTTACAATAATTAATTTAGTAGAATTCTAGGTAAAGAATTAAACCTTGTCTCATATACGAGAAGAAATCTAGACGATACCAAGACTAGTATCGATCCCACATGAAGCCGTAATAAAAATTATGAGCAATTCACAAAGATTCATGGTTTGTAAATACTCACGATATAAAACTATTTTCAAATCGCCAGCCTGAGAAATAATTTCAGTATTCAACATTTCTTGCAATCCATTTGAAATCTCTAAAGAATATATTTATGTATATTTTTCCATATTATTCATAGAATATAGATAGTATTACATAAACTAATAAAAGATATATTAATATAATAAATTCTTAAGAAAATAAATAAATAGGCCCTCAACTCAAAATTTGTGACATCTAAAAACTCTTTTGCTCTCTATATTTCTACATTTTTAGTTATGACAAATAGTTTGATAATGCAAATAACAATTTTCATAGATTTCAGCAAAATATAAATAAAAGAAAAATATATTAACTAATATTGCCCTATACTCTTGGAGCTTAAAATATTGGGCTATATTTTTTATGATCCTCTCGATAATTTTGGATTTTTATAGATTACCGCATCGAAATTTTCAGGTTACCAACACCCAAAATGTGGAGTACAATCCAAATGTTGTTATCAGCACACACACACACACAAAATTGAGTTTATAGCTACTACCTCGAGAAATAGAAATAAATCCTATGCAACATTCAAGTATGTCAAACTGACTACACTTTTGAGAATTGACAGAGCGTAGTGTGATGGCTTCTTATTCTAAGAACCTTTCTGATAATGTTCATACTATTTCATTTTTTAATCGTAATTTTTTGTGTTTTAATATTACTATAATTGGCTTTTTCACAGTCATGTTTTCACGATTTTAAAGAATTCACAACGTGTGAGGTCTAAAATATCATTTCAAAATTGAATATGAAATAATAAATAGATAACTGAAGTCCACATTCAAAATTTTTTATAATAAATAGCATGTCAACAAATATTCATTTAAGATGAAACTGCAAATTGTTTATCATAATGCAATACTAAATTAACTTTCATTTACAATTACGTTCCTTAAATTTTTATCTCATTTAGCGGATATCCGATTATTAATTCATTTAACATATCCAAATAATAAAATCCTTGACTTTAATCGTTACGACCTTTTTCTGTATTTTTAATTGAGTTATATATATATATATTTTTTTTATTAAACGACTATATTCTAAAAACAAAATCATTATACCTTTTTTTTTACAGTGTTACAAAGTAATTTTCTAAAATTATAATTAATTATTTAAATTATAATATAATTAATAATGTGGGTATTATTTTTAAATATACAAAATTATGTTTTTAATAATATTAAAATTCTAAAAATAATATTATTATTGTAACCACAAAAAATAATAGATAATATAATGATATAATTACATTTTAATATTTTTAATTAATTATAGTATTATTCGGTACAGAATGATTCAGTTTTAATTATTATTTTATTTATAAGATATATTTAAATTACATTTATATATTTTATTAATTTTTTTAACAATAATTTTTTATTCATATATTCAAAGTATATTCTTTTTACTGGTCATTTTTCTTTTTTTTTTTTTTTTTATTGACATTCTAA
The DNA here is from genome assembly GCA_020423425.1 of Chrysopa pallens. NCBI lineage: Eukaryota > Metazoa > Arthropoda > Insecta > Neuroptera > Chrysopidae > Chrysopa > Chrysopa pallens. The sequence continues at coordinate 90,809,146 of CM035591.1, read as the reverse complement.
ATAATTTTTATTAACATTCTAATTTATAAGAGTTTATACATTTTTAAACTGTATCCTAAATAAGAGTCCTAAAAATTCTGAAATGTATCGTGTCTGTAAATTTAAATCTTAAATTCGTGTGTTAGCTAAGACAAAACTTCAGCCGGAATAGCTGGAACGATTTGGTTATAGTTCTGGAAAACTTAATATAGAAATAAAAATTACATAAAAGTCTGGGAAATTTGGAAAAAATGTGTTTTTTTTCTATAGGTTTTATGAATGAACCCTAGCAAAAAGCGATTAGTTGATGGGCGGTCCTGAGGGACGTTCTACAGGGTCAGACAATCGTTTGACGGCAAGTTGTAAGCAAGCACATTGTCATCATTTTTTACATATATTTACATAATTGTCAAAAATACAATGCGCTTGCGTACGATAATACGATACCCGACTTCCAGCTATGTAGAGCGACTCAACATAGTTGATTTACATGATACAAACTTTACAGAAGGGAAGTCTACAGTTCACGGAACCTATTTCCGTGATCAAAAAATATTAACTAGGCCTTTAAAGGCAATATCGAGCACATCAATGGTGTTGTAGACTGATAATTTTTACGATAAAAAAAAAATAACCTTATGTTATTCAATTATGAACAAACAATTTGTTGGTGTTGTAATCTAAATTCCAAAAAATTGTACACAATTATTGACAACCAATTATAATCGATTTTATTTAAAAAAATATATTTAATTTTAAAATATACATATATTTGATGAATTGTTACTAATTTTTTTGCTCATGAATTAAAATTATTCCGTTTTTTTTTTTTAACTATGACAGATTCCAACAACTACAAATAAATATAATAACACATTATATAATAATTATTACAGTACTTTTGTATTGTGTTTAGTGTATGTATTATGGGGTCAAATCTCACCGAATAAAATATAAATATATTATATTTTATAAAAAAATATAACAATTTTTAAATATAAATATATCCGGTCGAGTGTATGAATTAAAACAAAACAAAAAATTATATTTTTAATTCTTTAATAGTAAATAATGAGGAGTTCGTCAAAGAAAAATAATAATTTATGTTCTCAAGAATAATGTTTTTTTTTATTAAATTTAAATTAAATTAGCCGTTAAAAGAGGTCGTTTTAATTATATGTGTGTATGGTGCAATTAAATTTTTTGCATATTATGAATGTAAACATGTTTTAGAATAATACTAATAATTATAAGCTGATGATTAAGGAAAGAAAATGATCGCTATTTCGTTGCTATCGTTACGAAATATCATTTCACCAATCAAATATGTCTATGAATGGTATTTTATTTTATGTTGAAAATTTTCACAATTTATTTACAAATATACAAAAAAAATTGTTTATATTTACATTTATTTTTTATTTTTAGTAAACATTCATTAATTTTTGTTTGAAATTTTCTAAACAATTTACATGCAAATAATTGAACAAATAATTGCATTTCATAGGATAGGAATGTTTGTAACAAGCTGTAGCTACTCGTGGCGCTTTGATCGATTTAGTAGTCAATTTTTTAGCTTTTTAAATGATCGTTGCTACATTTCATCTCAACGAAATTCAAAAAATAAAAACCGTTTCACATTGCAATAAAAACAGTGGCTACATTTACCTGCTTGTTTTAAAGTATTCAACTAATTTGGCATAATGAGTAATTGTAATAAAAAAATGCAAATTGATTTCTATTAAAAAGAATCCTATTTTTGATTTTGAGTTTTTTAATTCAAAGTATTTAGCTGGTATAATTATGACATAGAAATGGTCGGCAGTCAATTATATGTAAATTATTAAATGCAAATTGATTTCTATTAAAAAGAATCCTATTTTTGATTTTGTGTTTTTTAATTCAAAGTATTTAGCTGGTATAATTATGACATAGAAATGGTCGGCAGTCAATTATATGTAAATTATTAACTTTATTAAAGTTTTTTAGACTATATCAGCTAAATAAATTAATGAATTTACTTATATTTTGCCATATAAAGATCTAAAGTTAAAATGTTAAAAAAATTGTTCTTGCATATTTCAATATATTGAAAATTTGGTTACACTACGATCCTGTTTTCAGAAGTTGAACAATATTACGATGTATTTAGTACGAAACTTCTATTGTGTGTATAATTATAGTTAATTCCCTTTAATTCCCATTATTCTTAGTAACTGGCCTTATCTTCTAGGGCCTTATCTTCTATTGTTGTGTCATGATATGGATATGTTTCAAGTTACCTATGGAATAGATTCATTTCGTTTTAGATCATGAAGGCGTCTTGTTGTGTTATACGACCATATTTCAGTTGAAGTTGGCTATGGATCGAGTTAACGTTTTTAGCTAGATAAAATTTATAGTTTGAGTTTCTGGTTAGCTTTCACATGTAACGTTTAGAATAAAAAAAGAGAATATACTTTTATAGTATTTTTGTGTTCAATTAAATTACATTTATAAAACTCCCATTGCTTCCCATTTCATGTTCACAGACACACAATCTAAAAAATAAAAAATTACAATATTAAGTTTGGTTCTACACCGTTAATATAGATAAAGCGTGAGATAAATTTAAAGATAAAAACTAAATATTTTTGTCAACTTTTGAAAGTATAACTTACGCCATTAAAATTAAATATTGACGCGAGGTATATTATTTTAGTTTCCGGCAATTTGTTCACAAAACTTTTTAGCATTGAAAGAAAATAGTAGAAAAACAAACTAATTTTATTTTTTTATATTATTTAAAAATATATATTTCAGAATTGCATGTATAACAGTTATTACCAAATATTATTTAAAGTGCTTATTTTGTTTTTTTATATTTATTAAGATGTTAAATAATTTTTTGTTAGTTTTATTAAAATATATCATCAAACTTATCAAACTGTTTTACTATAATGAGGCTAGCAAAAATATATAATCATAAAATTTCTCATCTGCTCTAAAGAGTGATCAAATCCCACTCCCTGGAGTGAAACAATTTATTATCAGACGCTTCAAAGCGGCACAAGCATGGTGAGGAAAAAAAAGAACAACAACAATAAATTCAATTGGCTAAATTTAGGCATATCAAGTTTATTGGTAAATAAAATAAATTTTGGTGTAAAATGTTGGGACTCGCGTAACAATTTTGTGGCGGTTTATAAAACACAAAAACAGTTTGATTGTAAGCATGTATAACATATGAACGGACCTATGGACTTGAAGAAGTCCATTCATCATTATGATGAATTCGTTTTCGCCATTTTAATTTTATTAATTGTTTTATTTCACATCTGCCAGGCGTCGCACGACACATTAATTTTTATTTTGATAAGACTAGTTATGGTTTTTCATGAAAATGACATTATATTTTAATCGTTCATAACAAGTGAATTGTAGTAGTGAAAGAGATTTGAAGTAATCGATTAATAATACTTTATATTCGATAATTATTCTACATACTACGCATACTACAGCCGTAGATACTACGTGGAAGTGACTCGAATGATGAGCCAAGATTAGCTAAAATTTGTAATAAAACATTCGCATTCTAGTAAATATAATTATTTGTTCAATTGTTTGCATGTAAATTTTATAGCAAATGTCAAACAAAAATTACTGAATAATTACAAAGAATAAATTAATAAATTATGATATAGCAAAGATACTATGCATTTTCAGAATCGTAAAAATTTAATTTGGTAGCAATTTTCAGTCCCGTTCAATAGTTATAGTGGTAATTGTTTGGAAAATTTGCCAAATCTTATTAACTCCACCTCAAATTTAGGTTGTGGTGGTTGTCATAGAATTTTTATTGTTGAGAAAATTTTCTATTACTTTTTGAAGAAAATAGTGATTTTACAAGGAGCTCAAACAAGAAAATTTTCAAAGCATGAAGAATTATTAAAAATTTTTTTACAACATTGCCACAAGTAATTTTAAGTGTTTGAGGGGTTAGTGATTTTCAAAAGTTATAGCAGTTTTTGTTGAGAAATTTGTCAATTTTTCAACAAATACATCAATACAAGTTTTGAACGAGACAGGCAAGTGTTACCAATATTTCTTTAAGGTCTCGGGAATTGTCCATAAAATTTTCATTGAAAAATCTTTAAACATTTTTGCATTTGGAATGTGTCCGATTGATTTCTAAGTTCGTTTTTTGAGTTAAAACGGCTTTTAAAAAAGAAATGCATATTGTCAGTTTTGACGAACTGTTAGTTTGTAACAACCTGAATAGAATTTACTTTCAGTAAAGTAGAACTTTTATTTTACAAAAATTCGATAACTGTATCAAGTCTCCATTTTGAACGTGACTAAAGTCAATAAATTTAAATTTCAAATTATTTCCAAAAAATATATATTTCTTACATTTAGGTAAGAAATACTTTGTATTTATTACTTCTAAACGTCCTTCTAATGTAATGTACAAAATACAAGTCTTTTTAGGGATGATGTCCACATAAAAACTTATTCACTAAGAGGAGCTGAGGAGAACTTAAAATGTAAAATGTTGAATATTTTCTTGTTTTTAGTTTCGAAATTAAGTATATTGTTTATAACAAAATGCATTTCTAATTTATACCTCATAAAAAACGTATCTTTTCAAAAATATTTAATTATCAATAAAATTAATTACACTATTAATAAAATACAAGGTGTCTCAAAAAAATGTATGCTTTAACTGTAGCTAACATGCTGCGTTCACCGATGTGCGATTAAATGCAGTTTTTTCTGACACAAGGATTGAATGAAAAGGTATCATTGAATACCCCGCGCGTTCACCAGACCTGATACCCGATCCCAGATTCTCTCAAAAACAAAGTTTACCGCAACAGACCAAGAACAATTAATTTATATTGAAATTGAAATATAATGTCGCGATAATTCCTCATTACCTACATATTTCGTGATGTCTGCGAATCATGAATTTGAATATTTTAGAACATGATTCTTCAATTACATTTATTTTCTGTTTGTCGAAGGTATTTATTTCATTTCAATTTTTTCGAAGTGTAAGTACATTTTTTTAAGCACCCTGTATAGTTGTAAATGTGTCCCCAAATTCCTATTTTCAATTCCAGTTCAGCTAGTTTATTATTATTAAATGACATTTTCGACCCTAAACTACTTTACAAAATGTATTTATTGAAAATTAATTCTAAGCTGTTTATTGTGGTTTATTGGATGCGATCGTATTCACCTACAAAAAATTACTGAACACCGTTATACTAATTCAAGTTATTTTATTTTATTTTTTTTTTTTGTTATGAGAAAATCCATATTGAGCACAAACGAATGAGCTATGTGATTAATTGGTCGTGCATTGTAGTGTAATTATTATAATTATTCTAAATTATGACAAACATTAATTATTTAATACCTTATAAAGATGTTAATTACTAAAATAAAAAATTATTAATATTTATATATAATATATTTATTTTATATACTTTGAATTGTTTTTAATTGTAATTTGATTTACGTGACAAGAAATGTTGAAAGATGTTTTAATTTTTGATTTTAGGATTCCGAATGTACCATTTCTACACACTCATTCGTCATGAGCTAAATGCGTAATCAAGTTAACATTATTTTTACCATTTTGTATTTGAAATATTTTTTATGCTCTAATTTTCTTAAAAAAATTTTAAACATTAACTTACTAAAAGCATAATTTACATTCGATAACTATTTTAAAAGCTTTTTATTAACTGAACTTTTAATTTGAAACTATTCGGGGCTTACAAATTGATATAAAGTATGCATTATTGCATAATATACGGTTTTCTATTAATTAAGGTTTTTTCCATTGGATAGAATGAATATTCTGAACAAAACTTAAACACTCGAAAATCATGAAAAATATAACTAAACATTAATAAATCTATTTTTAAAAAACTCAGGATATTATAATAGAGTTATTATAGTACTTTTATCTTTCGAACGCTTCTGAAATAAGTATGACTGACTCTGATTTCGCAACAGTGGACAATTGAATAATTGAAGTGTAGAACAGTCCAGCACAATTTTTCTATATCTAAATATCTTTTTACTAATCTTTTTTTTTTACCTATGTTACTTATTTTTAAGTAATAAACGTTTATCGATTCATAATTGGTTTACAATTAAAAAGAAGTTAATGATTAAAGGTCTACTCTGTCTTACTTGGTTACGTTGAGTATACTTAAACAGAAATATATTCTCAAAAAGTTTTTATCCTCATTTTGCCCCAATTGCAAATATTCACTTGGTATTCATCGGTAATTTTGTATGACAAATTTTACTAAAGATCTGTATAGAATCCAAATATCGTAATTACTAAATGCATTCTCCACATTTCCCTTACAAGTTTAATGGATTTTATGATATATAATCATTACCATCACGTCTTATAATATTTGTTTTTCAATAATATTTATTCAAGCCTTCGTTTTTATTTTCGAATGGAGTTCAGTCGTCAGTTATCGCACACAAAAACCAACAGAACGAAGCTATAAACAAATTTATAATAATTTACCGTTTACAGTACTTAAATATCGAAAAAAGACATTTCGTTTGTATTAAAAATTGTTTATATCGAATTCTGTAAGCTACTTGATGAAGCTAAACTAATCAAATTCTACGATATTTAAGATTAGAATCAGATGATGTCACACATATCGATAATAAACAAAACTATAAAAATATTTTTAATGCAAATTTTATATTGATAGAATAATTGAAAGTGATTAAATGTAACAATACCAGTTTTAAAAAAAAATGATATATTTTGTATCCATTTTAAAAATCAGTTTTTTTTTTATTTCAAATCCTACAAACAAAATGAACCCACCTTAAAACTAAATTTTAATAAATTATTATTTATCCTATTGTTATACAAATATTTTTATAAATTTGTTAAATGCTAGTAAAAGTAAAATTGTCATATGATAACTAGGTGGTTTGTGTCGACATAGTCTGAGACGCTTGTGTCATTTTAAACAAAGTCGTTGAGAGATAACTTCTCGCCGTGGTAGGTAATAACTAATAATATACGTACATAGTTATTTTGTATGTAAATAATGGTGGAATGAAATACAGGATGTTAACTCAATAATACTTTTTAAATAATGGATGTATAGTCAAATCCAAAAAAAAAACGTACCAACCTAATTCTTTTATGTTATTTAAGATTATAAAATTCACAATTTGTATAGTATTTAAAGGTCTATATCTGATTTAATTTTGTTTATATAGTGTAAATAACAGAATACACCATAAAAATCGTGTATTTTGTTATTTTAAATAAACATGGACGATTTAGGTAAATACATTATTTTATTTGACTATAGATAACTACTTATCAGCAAGAATAGTGGACTTGAGCCAAGAAAGGCTAATTTCTATAATCAAAAAGATTTATATTATCTATGAAACATCTTCTTGATGTACTGTCAGAAATCAACATTAGAAGTCACCTTATTATTTGTTGTATGCCTACTTGTATAGGCATAGTCTCGTAGTCAAGAGCTAGCAGGCAAAATCACAAATCTCTATACTCAAATTTGTCTATAAACTGTTTTACTATCTGTTCTATCAGTTTGTTATCATGACACGATAACTCCTAAACAGAAAATGTTAGCGTGCTGGTATTTCTATAGCTTATGTTGTAGTTCTAAATAATTAATTTAAGTTAATAAAAGAAAATTCATACAGTGATTCCGATAAATTCAGCATATGCAGGATATTCAAATAATTAAGTACTTTCTTAGTTATTATATTTACTAATAGTGATGATAGGCGTACGTATAGTACTTCTACACAATGCACTCCTGCATTTATTTATTTTTTCGAAAAAATTTCGTTTTTACCAATCCTTTCCATGTTTTAATGATTCCTAGGTATAAGTTTAATTAAAACAATTTTTAACTTTGTATTCGATTAATTTATAAAGCTATGAATTTATTCAACGTCATCCAATAAATCTTGGCTAATAATCCTCAACAACATAAATTCATAAAATTTGAATTAAAACATTCAAAATTTAAAATGCCCGTAGAATAATTTGCTGGATTTTAATTTTAGACGATTCAGTTAAAATATAGATGTGTTTATGGGATCTTTTATGTGCCGTATTTCAATTTCACTTTTAGTGCTGTCCTGCAGGTATTAGACTCTCAAACAATAGGAGGATGTTTTTTTTCTTTTGTTAAGTCAAAGAAAAACACCAATACTTTATTTCCCTTACACAGTAATTAAAATTTATCTTTTAAATAATAATTTCGTCGTAAGTGAAGAAAAAGTGAGATTATTGATGAAAACTAGGAATTCGTTTATCTAAATTTCAAAAAAATAAATGTTAAAAATTATTAAAATTGTTAGCACTTTTGGTACTTGCAAAATAAAGAATCTCTAAACTTTCAAGAAATAATCATTAAACGGAATTTGTAAAACCAATCAATAAGGGAATATAGTTAAATCGACAAAAAATAACGTACCGGCCTGAATCTTCATGTTTATTTAAAATATAAAATACACTATTTTGATGGTGTTTTAAGGTCATTATCAGATAAAAATTTTTTTGAAATGTTAATTTTAAATCCAAAAAATTGCAAAAATATTATGTGTGTATTTCTTAATTTTAAATAAACAAGGAACATTTAGGTTTTTTTTTTTTTTTTTTTGAGTTAACTACACAATGTGTTTTTTTTTTTAATTTTTACGTAAAAATAATTGTCCAAATATAATAAAATTTAGTTTGTGTAATTTTGACATGAAAACAGATAGCGTTTTCTATATCTTTAAATAATTTATTTCTTAAATAATCAAAATTTTATTTTATGCCTATTAAACATATATTTTCGAGGAGACCTGTTCGAAACGCTCTCCGTTTTCAGGTCAAGATTGTGCATACCAAATTTCATATCCTTTAGACGTATTTTTGGAGTTATTTGTGCGTAAATTGAGAAAAATACATTATAAATTGGCTTTATTATAGAGTTCTAGTTTTTAGTGTCAATTTAAGAGCCTTTAAGAGTACACTTATTACACGTAAGCATTGGTAATGTGCAAAATTGTAATTTTATCGTTGCATAATATTGATAACAAAGAAAAACAAAAACCGCAATCGTAAAAAAATACTATAAGAAACTCGTTTAGATTGCTTCCTACTTTCTCTGGTATAAATATAGCTCCTGTCTGAAGTATTACAATGGAAGATTTACTACATTCATGTGTCCAACTAAAAGGATTTCCTTGTAACATCCTGTAGATTCAATATACAGACAGACAGTGAATTATACAATATCCAAGTATTCATATAACGTATTATAAATGGGCGTTGTATTATACCCTAGTAATATTTTATATTACCATATAATATAGAAATACGTTTTGTTGTTGTTTGAATGTGGGATGAACTTAGAAATATCAAAAAAGGAAACAAAAAACAATAATGTTAATATTAAATTCTATGTATATGATTTAATATTGTATGTTCGCTTACATATATAGTTCGTATTATTTCGATTGAAAATTCAATCATCACTGCAGGGGCCGCTATTCAAAAAAGCAACACACTTGCAACTTAAAATTAAATAGAACTTATGAAAATGTGTCACAAGAGGTAACAAAATTAAAATTAAACGTTGCTGATAACTAACCTGCAGATTGCGGATATAACCACAATAACTCACGATAGTATGGCCTGAGGTTGTAAATCGATAACGAGATGGTTTTCTTATTGTTGGTTGAACTTAATCTTATAGATGTTGTCGATGAACTTTGTTATGATGAATGGGTTTTTATATTTCTGAGATACTTTTGGCGACTCATTTTGTGTATTAGTTATTGGTGCCAACTCGTTAATCATATCAAATACGGTAGTTTACCATGTTTAAAAAAAAACTACTTCAAAATATTGATTTCTTAATAAAAAGTTACAAAAAATAAATATTTTTGATTTCTTGCCATAAAATTACATTAAAATTTAAACCTTTTTTTTATTCGTGTAAAAACGCTATCTGCCATTTTGTTGTGAAAACAAAATATAGCCTAACACTTTCAAATATTTTTTACTAATTAAGATAACTGTTTAGATTGAACTGGCAGATGATAACTAATAATTTTTCCAAAATGACATCACGTCATGCACCCTATTGAATTTTAATTTTAAGATAATTAATTTTTCTTAATTTTTCACTACCGAAAGTACCTTATTGGCTTACATATTTGGATACTGTTGAATTATTGGCTTAGGATATCAGTCAAATCATTAATGATCGATTTGCGACACAAGTACACATTAGCTGGAGAAGTTTGTATAACTTATTTGAATGGGTTATTATAAATCAAATGGTTTTTTTTTTTTGCAAACCATAGTGATGATGAAAAAAAATTCAATCACCAAGTGTATGGTTCTAGACTGCAATCATCATTAACTATAATTCAATGTCAATCCATTTTAGCTCTTATAAAATTATTTTTATCAAAAAGTAATTAAACCATTTTATCAGCATTATTATTCATCTTCAATTACAGGAGTTTAGTGGATATGTTATGAAGGAGCTTCGTTACCGTAACCGAAACTACTGAATATTTTTTAATTGGATAAGAAGTGTCAGACATAATAGTCTTAAATACAGTTAATCTACGGTATTACATATTTATACATATACTAGTTTCACATTTTGATGTAAAATATAACAAAATTAGTATCAGTTCAATACCTTATTCGAACTATTTTATCTACTATCAATTTTGTATCAACTCTTGTAAAAACAAAAACAACATGTTACAAATTGTGACCTTCATTCAATCAATATATTATTTTTTAAATTTATTATTTCAAATAAGGTAAGAAGTTTTGCTAAACACAAAAAATAAACAACACTACTTTGTCATTGCCCATAATATCTATTATGAATAAATAGAAGAAAAAAAAAGTTTTCTTTGATTGAGTACATAAAAACTTCTTACTAAATAAGGTTAGAAAGTTTTAGATTCATTTTTTATTTTGCTTTACACAAATGTTGACCTATAAAATAAAATATAAATAAATAATTGGCTCAGTTTTATATGGCCGATTAAACAAATTAATATTATTCAGTGAATTTCAATAAATAATAACAATAATAATAGAGTACTTAATTGCATGTAAATATTTTTAAGTAACACAATTAGTAATTAACATAAATAATATGTCAAAACATTTTAAATACTTTTCTCTTGCGATTTCTTCTCTGCAAACATCGGTATCTGTTTACATGTTTATATGTGCAAAAATTAGTTAACTTGAAAATTTTTATGTTTTGAGTAATATAATGAAAGTTAGAAATCTCATTAGGGTCAAGTATGCATACTTTCAATTTCAAATCATTACAAAAAGAAGGTGAAGGATATGAACATAATTATTTCGGTATTTATATAAAGAGCAATGCATGTTTCAACACAGGATGATCATATTTTGAAAAAACCGTTAATATATCAAAATCATGCTAGGAAAAAGCGTCAACTTATAACGTTCAATATTTTGGTAATACAACCAAGTCATGTTAAATTTTAAAGCATTGCCTATGTCATCGAAATATAACTATTCATCACGTGTAGTTTTGTCTTGTATAAGGCCAGTCAAAAAGCGTAAATAAAGAGACAAATTATGTAATTATTTTTATATGTTACCCTTTCATTATAACACATAACGTAAAACTACTCTGTAAAATTTTGATTGTAGCTGATAGTTATACTAGTATATTCTTTTTATCTTGTAAGAGTTTTTTATAGAAGGATGTAAAGCATAACGTAAAAAAAATCTTGTTTTGCATCGCATTCAGTTATTTGACCGAACGAAGTGAGGCCTATGGTATAACAACGATTTTGATTGTCTGTATCAATCTATTTATCAATTTGTTTGTTTCGCTGTAACTTGGCTATCAACTTGTTCGCTTTTGAGGAAATTTGGTTGGCACATACATCGCACTAATTGAATTTACTGTATAGGAGAGAACTCACAGTATATTTTGGAAAATTTTTCATTCTTCTCTTCGGGAAAAACCACTATTCTCTTAAAATAATAATTACCGGTTTCGAACACGGGGCTTTATATTTCAAAATCAGGTTATGTCACTAATGTTATACTAGTCCAAACATACTATTTTTATTGAATGCATATATATTTAATTTTTTGACATAAGATATAATTTGTCTAACTAAGATCATCACGTTATGGATTCTGTCAGAAATCTTTTAAATTTTGTGTACGTATTATTTAAATCCTTTTTACTTAATTCTGAGTCTTAAGATCTACAGAAATACTAGTAATACGAATGCGTAACAGTAAAGTAATGTCTTCAAATTTTTTAATACTATTCACATCGTTTGAGTTTTAATGTTTATCAAAAAAAAAAATATTTGTTCGAAAATTCATGGATTTTTAAGCATTTTAGAGGCTTTGCTTCCTGATAAGAATGGAATTTGGATATGTATGTGGATTTATGACTGCCCGTCTGTTGATTTGTTATTTACTATTTATAGAAAATGATAGTGGCACAATTAAAACTTTGGTTTAGGATCATATAATCAGCCTATTTTTATAAGCGTGCCCGCCTTTCATCCAGAGATTTTAAAACGAAGAAGAACAGATTATTTTTTCTGTAACACTTTATAATTTTAATCCTTATTTTAAAAATCAACTTGTAACATTCGAAAAATGGAATATGTCACAATTTCAACGTGTAGATAATTATTATTGAAGCTATCGTGAAATGAACGCAACATTTTAAAATATCTTTTATTTAGTTTTTTTTTTATCTAAGTGTTTGTAAACATAAACGAAGATAATGAAAGTCAATATTTAAATATTGACATAAAAATGTCATTCCTTACATAAATATCCGGATAGTATTATCTCAATTTAACATAATCATACCTTCTTCATTTGAATTGACACAACAAGGAAACTTGCAGTTATTTTGGTAGTAAAACAACATTTCTATTTTAGACTTAAAATTTTTCTCTTATTTTTATTATTTCAAAGAATACCACACCGTTTTATCAATTTCAGTTGTTTTTGATTAAATACATTACATAAAGAAATTTAATTTGACGATTTTATCAAAATGTCCCTCAGAAAATCTATGTTGCGGTTTAATTTTTCTGGATGTAAACTGTCACACACAAAATGGGCAATAGTTTATGAAATAATTTACAAACCGTTGAAGACAGTTTATTATAAATTGAAGTTAATTTTTTATGGTAGATAAATCATTTTGGACATCAACTGTTTATTACATTACTTATTTCTTATCCCAAAAAATATTTAATAAATAATGTAATTATACTTTTGTAATATCCGTTTGCTGCCGCAATAAACATTAATATAGTAATAAATAACTGTTCGTTAAAATTAATGAATCAAAAAAATTTTTATAAAAATATGAAAATTTATTTATTTCCTTTACTGTGAAAATGGATGATAATATTTAAAAGATTTTTGTATCTTTAGAAATCTAATATGAATTGAATATGTTTCTATTCTATTTCAAATAAACTAATTGATATTAACTTATTACTTGCTTACTCCTGGGCTCTATTATAGTCCATGAAAAATATTGGCTTATTTTACTACGCGGCTTCACTTTTTCTATTCATAGCCTTTTGTCTTCCAATTTTTATCTCAATTTTCACTCCCTATTCCTCATCTAGCTATTTTTGGAACGTCCGACCTTTCTCTTTCCCTTAATTCTTTCCGTTTAGATTTTCTATGTTGCTCTTATCACGCATTTTAATTATTTTACTCTTAATAATTATATTTACTTATTTTTCTTTATACAGCTTACTTAATTCTATTTAACTCCCAAGTCTCCAAACTTCTTCATGTTTAATTGGCCCACATATTTTCCTTAAAAACTATCTTTCAAAAGCGATATTTATGTGTTTACATTCTAAACAGTGGTACAAATATCTAATTCATATATGACAATAAATCGAATTATTATTTTACTTATATAATTAACATCTATTTCCAGTTGCCAGTCTAGTCTTCATCTCTGGATAAAAATCGTTTTTTCAATGATAATGGAACCATTTCAGTATTTACTGAATTCAAAAATCGTAATAAACCAAATTTTCTCTATATATAATAAAATATTTAATTTGTTTCCTATAAACTATATAAAATAATATTAATTATTTCTTATTCTATACCTTCTTATTCTATAAATCTAACTAGATAAACTGGACCAGGCCATGTACCTCTTTCTGTGATATTATTAGGAAATCAAGGTATTTTAATAATTCAATCAAGTTAATACTCTATGCTGTGGAATAAAAGCCAAAGAAGAAAAACTATTATTCCCTGAACAAACGCCTTTGGCAATGAAGCTTCACTCAACTCCAAAATATTATGAACGAATGAATACACCATATAATCAAAAATTTATAATAAAATTTTGTTCGCAGGAGGACATACAATATCTGTACCTTACCTTTGCAATACATTTATTTACCCACAAACAAATGATATTTATTATATTATAGTTTAACAGTTTTTGTAAATTCATTACACCTTTAATAATGAATTTCTCTAAAACTTTTGTGATTTTTGGAATTTCAAAAATAATATCTATTGAATGATAGTATTCGTAGTTTTAAGAAACGCAATAAATTATATTCTGGCGCCATTATATTACTTCAATTTTAAGCAATGTCTCGGAAAGTAGTCATCCAATCGTAAAACAATTATTATTTTTAGATTAAGACTAAGAAAGATTGAACAATCATTTTATTCCAGGAATATATCTCTGTTCTTCGAGAAAATTTTCCATAAATATCCAGGAGTCATGCTTGATTATCTCTAAGCACCAAATAATATTTGATTTAAAACTTATTAAATAACTATAGAAATCAATAGATACTGAAATCACCTTTTTTTTAAATTAGTAGTGGTTTTGAAAAAAAGCATATTTGATTCGAATTAATGTTCAAGCACAGATCCAGAAATACTTCCTGTTTTTGCATGTTCTTCCTGTTTTTTTTTCATATTCTGTATTCGTACGAGTATTTCTACTGTCTAAATTATTTCTACTTTCTAAATTACGCTACGCCCATATTCATAAACAACTTGGTAAGACAACAGAGGTATAAGTCACACAATAACGCGTTATATGTGGATATTGTTTCGTGAATGAATTTTATATTACAGACTTTATCAGAAAATTGTGGACAAATAAATATATTTTTAAAACGAGATAAAGAAAAGAAGAATTAATTTTATGTGCATTAAATAATTTAAATAAAATTGGACGAGGTAATTCTTCAAATAGAAAACAAAATATTTAAATCGAAATAAAATGTATTTTTCCACGTTTTACTTATGGTAATACTTTGAGGATACTTGAAATATATTTTACTTCTTACTATACAACAAAATTTTATTATTTTAATTGTGAGTAAATATTAAAAAACAAATCAAAATATATGATGAACTTTAAAAACAGTTATTTGCATAAAGTTATCAAATTTATTACATATATGTTCCATGTTCTATACCATATTACAGATTGTAACAGAATAGGAGATGAGGTAAAAATTCATTATTAAATATTTACATTTATATATAATATAAAGCGTAGGTTTGTTATATAATTTTAATATACATGTATTTATAAATATAGTATAAATATATTACTTCCAATATAATATATTTATTAAAAATCGATTTGTTGAAGCTAATAATTCAAATTTACAATTAAATTTCGATTTTTCCCCAATTTCCTAGATGCAATTATTTTGTATTTGTAGTTGTAATGATTCTCTGAGGAGATGTTTGCACCGAACAAACCGTCACCAAATTAGTAACGAGTAACATCTCCTCAGAGAATCATTACTAGCTAATTCATACTGATGATCGAAATACGTATTTATAAAATACAAAATAATTTGATCTAGGAAATTGGGGAAAAATCGAAATTTATTCGAAAAATCCTAGAGTTCTCATTAATAATTATAAAAAAAAAAAAAATTACAAAAGTTAAGAAAACTATATTGTATTATACCAAAGATACAAAAGTCATTTTTAAACCATAAAAGATAGAAGAAAAGAAACATAAAATAAATGTTTCTTCAAAACAAACAACATTTGTTTGAAATATTTTTCATAAACACAATCCCACATTCCAAATTGAGTTAGATGTTTGAAATTTTGGATGTAGCTTAAGTATCAAGAATGGCAATATCCCAGCTCCCCTTTTCATCTTTTTCAAATGAAATATATCATTTTGGCAATTTTTACGCACTATCACACCGCTTCCAAATTATGTTAGGGGTACAAAATTTTTATTTTGTTTAAACTAGTACTTACTCTATACTATGATGCATGTATACCTGTTTACCTTTTCATTGTGTGTATAAAACCGATTATATGTGTTACAGAAATAGTTGATTGTTAGTCAAAGTTGACTTTTTCTAGGCAGAATAAACACAGTTTTCTCAGGAAGAGTTACTATATGCGTGCTGGAGTTTAGTCAAAGTTGATACACTAAGAAGTTTGCATTCGTATGTTTTACTTTCTCCTCCACCTTACCACCCAGAGATAGTTGCTATTTTGTCTGTGTCCTGTGCAATAGTGATAAACTATTCATTTACACTTACATAATTATTTTGTTTTGAAATATCGATTTGCGTTTGCCATCGCTCTTCTGTAAGTTTACACATTTATCCTATTGGTTACAAGATGACATTTTAGAAATGCTTCAGACTGCTTACACAATGACCATGAATCCCTATCCTTTATTATTGCCAGCTGTTAAATTTTGTATCATGTTTTGTAAACAGTTACGTAACGTTGGTTACGAGTTGATTGAAAAGTCAAGAAAATTATGTTAGTGTTACAAAATAGTGATTTGTCCAAATTCAGATATTTTAATTATAATATATTACTATTAATTTATTGGAAGTAATGTTTAATTAAAAATGGGTGTGGAACACACAAAAACTGATTTTATAAATGTTAAGTTAAAATTAATTCCAAATAATGATTCTTGATTTGAAATTTAATTCCAAAAAATTAAAATTATAAATATATTTTCATGACATTTTTTTTTTTGTTATTATAAAAGGTATATATTTATTTTATGATGTCTTTATAAAAAATAATGTCTATTACCCATTCACTATACCGTTTGTAACTAAAATTATAAAGATTGGCCGCCATACTGTTAATAATTTGCAAACATTGTATTGAAATCACACACAATTATTTACAAATTTACAATTATAAAACATAATGATTTATAATAAAACATCGTTTATGTTATAGAAATATGCATAATAAATTTTAATTTTCTCTTCATGTTCTTAGATGAATTAAACAACAAAATACATATAGGAAAATAACACAGCATCGTTTGAAAAACTCTTGTTTAATGGAAAAACACTTCTGATGAATAACCTAAGTCAACACTAAAATTAAACGTTTTCAAAGTGATATAGCATAGGATCCTTATAGTCACCTAGGGCGCTTCAATTGAGAAAGCATTCTGTGACTATTTTCCTTTTATTTTATTATGTTTACAATTCTATTATTCTATCTACTGTCATTTCACTATTTGTATTATACAAACTTGTTTCAAATAGTATTTATGTATACAATTTCATAAATTTGCTTTTATATTAAAACTCGAAAAAAACGGGGAATGCGACATCTACAAAAAAGACAATCTCTAATGCACTATAATATAATCTACATTGTAATATTTTCAATTTTTGCTTATAATTAACTTAAAAAATAATTACCCAAATGTTATGAAATTTAGCATGCACAATCTTGACATGAAAACGGGCTGCGTGCCTAATCATTTTGTAGAAAACGAGTATTAAATAAAGTTCATACTAAATTCGGAGTTTAAAGTATTTTCCTAAATTAAAAATATTTCAGACTCGTCTTACGAAATCATCAATGAAAAATAACAACAACAGGAATTGCAATCTATTTCAAACAAAACGTTGATTTCTACCGTAAGAATATTCTAGGAAAAAATTGAACTTAAAAATTTAAAAGCCGTTCATAAAGTTTGATATCATTCATTTGTTTGTGTTGTTTGAAATTCCGTCGAAAATTTCGCCTAAAGTTTTTTTTATTCATTTAAGTACCTAAAAGACACTCCTTTGGTCAGATTTTTTTTACATACTGTCAAAATAGTTCGAAATACAGTAGACCCTCGATAATCCGGTCTCTCTCAGATCCAACACACCATCTTATCCGACATATTGTATTGTTTTATTAATTTAGTAAATTAAGTTATAAGTACCTAATGAAGGATGATTTGTACCTATTCCAGATTACAAAGTACTCTTTTGTAAGAAATTCCGGGCTATAGGGGATCTTAGTCAGTAGTCTATAATCTGACAAATTCGATAGTCCAACACTGCCCTGTAAAACGTTTATCGGATAACCGGGAGTTCAGTGTAACTTGAAAAATGAAATTTGCGAATAAAGTAACACAAAACGATGAATTGAAATAAAACAAGTTTCTTACATTTGTTTGTTATCGTCTATTATAAAAAATCAATTATTATAAACAAATGAATATAACAGTTGCATAATTTAATAATAATAAATTTTTATATTTATAAATTAATAAACTAGATTTTTAATAACAGATATTTTTAATTTAAAGATTCAATTCTTATTCAAATAATTACAAATTTGATTTGGTTTCTTTTTTTTTTTTTTTTTTTGGTATATGCGGCCTACCATAATTATAATAGAATAGTAATATTGTTACTCTTATTGTTAATTTTTATTTTGTTCACCAAAGAAATCTCACATACCTATATTTTTAACTCTCATAAAATATATAATCAAAATCATTCTCTGATCGTTTTAAAACGACTTGGGCGAGTATAATCTAAAACCATGGGATGGATAAGTTCGTTGAACTCGCAATGTTTTAAATGTTGTATATAGGTATAGCATTAAAAACTTTGTTCTTTCTGTTACAAGAATTCTGTTTTTTTTATTGTTGTTATATCAAAAGAATTAAAAAAATTTTTGTATACCGAATTGATAATCTATTTTTAATAACACTTAAAAGCTATATAGAATGCGTATACTCCTTTATGAATTGGATACACGTTCACGTAATTGATTGGTTATATCATAATTCTAAAAATTCTAAATGGTGGTCTAATATTTTTGGAATGTTTTTCAAGTAGATTATATTAAATCATAGTGAGTCACATATCAAATAAATTTCAGACTTCTAATTGCCTTTATCAGTAAATTTAAAGTTATTTAGTAAAAAAAATAATATTTTTTGAAATACAAACTTTTATAGTTTTAAGAGGTAAAAGTGCTATTAAAAGTTTATTTCTTGAATTTTTAGTGTCAAAAATTTAATAGCGTATTTAATTAAATGGTGGAAGCGCAATGAAATAAAGTTTTTCAGCGTTACCATATTATTTTTTGTATTATATCTATACTAATATTAAAAGAGAACATTTATATTTTTGTATGTAACGAATAAACTTTAAAACTACTGGACCGATTTGAAAAATTATTTCATTGCTGGGAAGTTACACTATGCCCGATTGACATAGTCTAATTTATATTCCTGTATTTTCGCGGGAACTACGCGGGTGATACCGCGTGACGTTGGCTAAACTAGCGGACTATGCCATATTGTTTTATTAATGATCGATTTACATATGTATGCCAAATTTCAGCTCAATTGGTAACAGGGAAGTGAATTAAGACTTGCTAGATTAGATTACATAAGCCGATGTTGATGTAATCATGTTACAGGTGTAACTAAATAAAAAATCAACTTTTTTTTTAATAGAAAATTTCATTTATGCAATATTACAGGGGTTGAGCTATTTAGTTTTAATTAATGTTGTTATATTTTGTAGTATTGAGGAATTTTGTTTCAATTGCACTCACTCAAATTATAATTTAGTTATAGTTATATAGATTCGTCAATTTAAAAAAATTTAACACTTTAAGATTATTCTCTGTTTGTATATTTTTGACAGGTTAAAAGTAGGTGTTTTATAGTTCGAGGGTTATTGCATATTTGACAGATTGTTTGGGGGATTTTATTAGCAGATACTTATAAGTTTATTTTGAATGCCCCGTCCTCAATCTTGTTATTGCTATTTGGTCTTTTCTGTTTGAGTTTAATGAAGTGTGCCTTATTTGTTTGTCATATTTTATTTCTTTTAATTTATAATTTATGTTTTACCATTCCACTCTGCTGCCAATCTACCGTGCGTTTGTTAATAAATATTTCTTCAATATGCTTCAGGATATCTTGTTTTGTATATTTATTATAGTATTGGTCAGTGGGCTTCTTCGGCTACTTTATCCGCTAGTTCGTTCCCATCTGTATTTGAATGAATTGAGGTACATATTAGTTTTATATTATCTAGAAATTCGTAGCACACCTGGTTCTCAGGCCTATTGTAAAAAATTTTTTGAGATAATTTTCGTAATTAGTTATTTATTTTTTTAAATAAAAATAGCAACAATCTATTTTCGTTTTTAAATCATGCATTTCCTGAAAAATATTATTTCGATTTAAGAAATAAAAAAGCGACTTCAAAAAGATTAGGTAGGCTTCATGGGAGATTAAAGAATTCGGTGACTTCTATCATATAAAATACAAATTCATTGTAAAAATATATTCTACGACGCGTCACAGAGCTTGCTTTTAAGACAATCTACTTTTACTAGGAATATTTAATTTACTGTTTTTTTTAATCAAATAAAACAAGAAGCTAAGCTAATAATGCAAAAACCTAAAAAAGAATTAAATTAAAGTATATAAAGAATTATGTATGTGGCTAAATTTGATTTTAATTAGCCCCTTCCGCCCTCTATTGGGATTTTCCCATACGTTTAAAACGTTGCAGCTATTTTCGAGAATAACGTAAAACCCTAAATCATTGGAATAAATTTGACCCGGTATGCTTATCCGAAACATAAATATAAAATTTCGTGATTAAAGCTTTTTACGTTTAGAAGATATCTTGATCACTGACCCGACAGATTTTTAAACATCAGTTTTAAAAATCTGTCGAGAAACATCAAAACGTATATTTTAAGTAAAAACTCAACATTGAAATTTTGACCCGATAACACTACTTGCTTTTCCTATTGTATGATAAAAGAATGTCTAAAAGTGCTAACTATATTCATATCGCTTCCATCATATTCGTCAAAAACATACATAAATTTCTGTGCAATATTAGTTTTGATAAACGAGACATAAAAATATTCAGTGAAGAAGTAAAATTGAGTAAACACTGTTCGTGTTAGGCAACTTGTTTCACTTTTATGCTATACACATAATTTAATATAAACCTAGTAGTAAAAGTTTTTGATATACACATAATATTCGTGACCGAAAGCTTCAACAAAAATTTGAAATAATACCACAGCCCTTAATTAAAATTTATGGCAATTTTATGAAAAATGTATGAAGATAAATAATTTAACGATCGGTTGGTCACAAGAAGTTATTTTAAAATTTAAATAAACATAATAAATAATTCTTATATATTTATTGGTTACAAATTTTCAAAATAAAATAATGTGACATATTTTCAATATAAAGTAATGTACCATTCACAGAATTTCATGTAACTTTTTTGACTGTTAAGGTAATAATAATTTTATAGCAACTTCTGCATTTCTTGTAGACATTACCATAATTTCTGAAAAAACTTCTATAACTTTTATTCAATTAAATATCGTAAAGTGGTTTGGAATGAAAACTTCTTTGGAAAATAATTCTAAAGTTTTAAAGTACCAAACATTTAAATATTGGAAAAAACAGTGCATACACCTTTAGACTGCTTATTTAACTTTTTTTTTCACCTGGGGAATTTTTCGTTTAACAACCCTTTTATTGAAATTAATGGCTTTCTACACGATTTCCTATATAATGTTTTTGACTATTGTGCTTTCCACGGGTGGATTTACCAGCAGTTTTAGAAGGCTGTAGCCTAAGGTGGCTGATTTTGCGAACTTGGGCCCAAAGCCAAAGAAGAACATTAATTGTAGAATCTTAATTAAATCGATGGATTATAAAAATAATCTAGGAACACACACATTGTTCTGCTACGAGTATTTCACTACCATGTTAGCAAGGTGGTGTTATTAAAACGATAAAATGTATAAAAAATTGTAATTAATATGATTCTGAACTAGTGTATTGAACTATAGAAGTCGGTAAGGGTGGAAAAAATTGAATAGTTTACTAACGACAAATGTGTAAATCTGATGCTTTCGATGAAGCAAAGGTACAACTTAAATTTCTTTAGTATCCGAAATTGAAAGTTCAATTTAAAAAATGTACTATTGGTTATTAAAAAGCACTATCTCCTCAAAATCAATGGTATACATAATTGATAAACCATGTTGCATATGATTATAAGTATAAGAAACATGGCAGTTTAAAATGGTATTTATTAAAATGCGTTCCTCTTATATAACGGTAATTCCAGATTTATATTTTATTTTGTGTGTACACAACTTTTTCAAGAATGTATAGTTGTTAAATGAAATTGTTACTTTTATAATAATAAATAAAATTATGTAAAGTTTAATACGATTATTTGATTTTATTTTTATACTAGACATATACATAATATGCCAAAGTCTATTATTTTTAGTCTAAAGTTTGTAACGCTAGAAAATATTGACCACACAAACATAATTTTGATATAGGTAATCATAGAATCACTTATTAGTCCATTTCCACATGTCCATCACCAAAATAACTCAAAAAAGAAAACAACTAGCAAGTTTGGTGACGTATTTAAGATATACAGGCTGAGTTTAAGTAGGCGAATGAGCAAAATCAGTATACAGGGTCCAATGGGTTTCGAACCCAACTTTTGAATAATAAAAAAATTTTAACGATCAAAAATGTTTGTTGTTTTTAAAACTTTTGTTTGAAACATTTTTTTGCAAAATGCTTAGATTCGCCATAATTTTACCGCATATTTAGCTAATAAGTACATATAATAAAAATACAATACATATTATTAGCATTTATAGCTATGTTCATGCTAATAATACATTTATAGCTGTATAGACTAGTTATTTAGATTTATTAAAAACTGCTAATGATTAAAAATACCTCAAACATTGATACTTAATCATATGTCGAGTATTCTTGAATTATAAAAAGTTTTAGTAAATTATGTCCCCAAGCAATTGTATACCTATATTAATATCCTGTTAATTCGTGAACATTATATAGTTGTACAGACTATAATGTGAAAAATCAAAGATTATATGTATTTAACGACTTCAAGAAAAGGAGGTTTTCAAATCGTAAGTCCACGTATCTCTCAGAAATTTGTCTGACAAGTTCGCCTCTAAGCCTTCCTTAATTTTTGATTTTTAAAGATCCTTAAATAGGTTAAACAAAAGAGACAATATTTTTAAGCAAAAAAAGGTTCAATTCGAAAAAATCAAGCCCCTTGGTTGTTCAATGTTTGAAGTTTCTTGGTTGTCCAACGTTTGTTCAACTTTATCGCGTGAAGAATTTAACCAATCGCAAACAAACATATGCACATAATATATACCAACATTTATTATCAAGAAATGAAAAAATAACCTAACAGGATTACTGACCAAAAAATAATTAACTTAAAAAACCGGTTAAATTAAAAGGTTATCTATAAACTAAAGGGTCATTGCTTATTTAAAGTTACTCTTTTAAATTGTTACTAGTTTTCAAAATTGCATTTTTTAAATTATACTTCTCTTTTCGCTTACAGGGTGTTTCAAGAAAAATGATGCAAGATTGCTGTTCCTCTGGTGGTGGTGGTGGAGAACGAATTCGCCGTGAACGTACAGCGCCATTAAGTCCACGTTTAGCATTGCGTCGTGTATTATTATTGGCTGAAGGTCGACAGTTTCGTGAAGCTGCATCAGTTGTTGCACGTCTTGGACCGGCTGGTTTAAGTACAGTCGCTTCAGAATTACCAATTGATTTACTTGTTGAATCATTACCACATTCCGCTCAATTATTAGAGGTGCTTTTTAATAGGTAGGTAGTTGTTTAATATGTTTTAAAGTGGTTATGTTATGGTCATTCTAAATATAAAATACATTAGAACCTTAATGAGCGAGAGTTCAAAGGACCGCGATCTGTTTTTCACTAATAGAGGTCTCGCACTAACCCAAGTTTCCAGTTTATAGATGTAATGTATAAGTATTAGAATGTGATATTAGTATTTACAAAAAGCACATAACAAATCTTACAATAATATTTACTTATAGAAATCCGTTAATTTTTTTCCGTGTTTTTATTTTAACATCACTATAATTTTTCCCTTTCACACTATGAAAACGTATCGAACGTTTCTTCGCAATTAATAATTTTCAACTGTAGTATGTTCGACAATAAGTTCGACATATGTCTGTTCACACGTTAGTTCCTGGAAACTAAAAAAAAACTATTATCAAAAAAAGGAAATTAAAAAAGACTATGTTTACATTAATAAATACATGTTCGAAATAGTTTGTTGACAGGTTGACTTGAAATTTGGATATGAGCAGAATAAATGCATTTTCTAATTTTAAATATCGATTATATAGAAGAATGGATTTCAACAAAAAAAAAAAACAAATATAAATTTATATCACGAATTCACATATAAAATTTCATCGAATAAACGGTTCACAAGATGTAGTATTTAAGTGAAAATTTTTAAATGTTGATTCATAAGATGTTTGTAAAATAGTTTCAACCTGAATACTTTAAGTAATGTTTATGACAATTTATAAATTTCTGCTTAAGTTATGGAGTTATGATCGTTCGTCTGAACGATTATATGAGAGATCGATACACCATCAGACAGACACACACTTTATGAAAGTTAATCAAGAGATTTATTATTTATTATTTCTTTTGCACAAGATAACACAACAATAATCATACAAAAATTTTGCAAATGATGCTAGAACATAATCCTGATTATAACAAACTTTTCTTTTATAGATTAGTGGCATTAGGCTTACGACCAGCAATATCAGCTGATCCAGTTGTTTGGCAATTAGTACGATTATTTGCATCACATCAGGATTCAGCGTTACGTCAACGATGTGGACGATTGGTACAGGCGTTAGCTGAATGGCAACCAGGTTTACGCGGGGAATTAATCAATAGACGGCGGGCATTAGATCATGCTGTTGAAGGTACGATGATTATGAATGTCAAATTTAAGAAAAGTTAAAATTGTAATTAATCGCGTCGATAATAACGAAGAGGCACTTTTCTGAGAAATAATTATGTATCTTGTTTGTCAATAATAATTTACAAAACAATAGTTTGTTTCCATATTACGGAAATCCTGCTAATTTATTTTACATTCTGTGAACGAATAAATAAATGAGCTGTTGTGCTTGGACACCGAAAACCATTTGCAACTTTTCCTGTGAAAAATATATAGAGATAGAAGTTATTTTTTTTTTTTTATTTAAAAAAATAAGCAAATACCGCACACTCAAAATTTCTGATTAAACAAAGAGAGAATTTCTTATCACATCACTTGCGAGTATCTCCGTATAAATTACATGTACAACACCGTTTTCAAGAAAGGGATACATATTCTGTGATAGCTTATAACTTCTTTGTTTTTGAAACAATTTTAATTACCCAACTACGACAAATCCAAAAGAATGAGTTTTGTTTTTATTAGTGTATGTATATATGTATATATTATGTACGTATGCTCTATCATAGCTAAACTACTGAACCGATTTTAATGAATGCTCCTAAAGGCTATAATAATAATAAAATCAATATGGTGGAAAAGTGGAATTTAAAAATAATTTTTTCTTTTAAATGCGCCTGATTGAATATCAAATGATGATGATGATAGATATCAAATGAAAGAGGTCAATTTGTGAATTTCAAAAACATATAGTGATTTTATATACATTAATAGCATTTACTTCAAAAACTTTTATAACAAAACTAGCTGACCCGGGCAAACATTGTTTTGCCATATAAATTATTTCTTATCAACATCAATATCTCCTAAATATAATATCATATTCTCAACTCTCCATTTCTAAATAATGGAGAATGAGGCAAATCAGAATTATTAATAAAATTAATACTCGTTGCTATGTTAATTTATCCCATTTTATTAAATGACATTACATCGATTACATGTTGATGCAAATCTACCCTTAAAGGTAGAATTTCAGAAAATCCTTTCTTATTGGATTCCCGGTATTTAGTGCGCACCCAGTATTTACCTGGTATTTGGTGGGTTACACCCGGTACGGCGTTCACCCGATAATTTGTGCTGTTGTACTCATACTCTTGATGAAAGGTCTATGGATCTCCTGAACCACGAATGATTCCGGTAATACTTGAACAAAACGATATGCACACTTTATACAGTTGACAGTTCAACATACTGCTAGTGAGAAGAGATAAAGAAGTTTTATTTTGAATTTCAAATTTAGAATTGGTTTCTATGGAAATGATGCTAATAGGATTTGTAACATGTGAGAAAAAAAAGACAAAAGATGTTTCGAAAATTTAATTGTCATTTATAGTATTTTCCGTTACTTATTATTTATGTTTCTGACCTTTTAAACCTTCCCTGAACTTCCACAATTATTTCAAGATCAAAATTAGCAAAATCGGTCCAGCCATTTTCGAGTTTTAGCGAGACTAACGAACTTCAATTGATTTTTATATATATAGATATAAGTTTGAAGATTTTATGTGTTCCCGCATAATTTATAATGTATTATCACAAATCAAATGAGATAGTGTGTCAATTTTTGAAATTAAAACTTGCGTGACGAGCTGATACATCCCAAGCTATATTTACTTCTTAATTATAACGATTTTTACGAGTTAATAATATTTTCTATGAATTTTCGTCAGTCAAAGTAAAGTACAAATGACTTTGTATTCCAAAATAAATTTCCAAGCCCCTACCATAGACGAATTGTTGAATTTTGCGCTACACTACAACCAAACAACTTACAAATACCTTATTTCTAAATTTCGATGCAATTAATTGCAAAACATATATTGAGCAAAGAATTTTCTTTGAAATGATAGAAAAAGAATTTAATAGCACAAGAAAAAGAAATTAAACAAAAATTCATTTTTTTGTTAATTTGATGATATGAAATATGAGAGCATTTAAAAAAATGCAAATGCAGTTACAACAAAAGATGTTATTTAGATACAATACTTTCCAGATAGTAAGTCAAACCACAATTCAATTTATAATTTTTGAAACAACAATAAAATGATATATAAAATTCTAATTTTTATATACATTAAAGTTTTGTTACTATATCATGTAGAGAAAGACACCTTAATAATCAACATATAGTCTGAGTACAATAATTAATTGAATTTCTGTAAAGACCAATAGAAGACGATCTCTACTTTCTAAATCGATATTTTCTGCCTTTTTCTTATACAGCACGTTTAATTCATCCTTGCCGATACATATTTCAATATAAATACGGTGAGCTTTTGGAAGGTAAACAAAGTATACATATTTACGTTAATTTCTTTCAATCGCAATTTTTTAAATTTTATTGTCTAGTCAGACGATTTTGTATGTACAAATTTTAATCTACCCAAGTATATCAATCAAGAAAATAAATTTTTAATGAAATAACTGTGCGTGCCTGAAAAATTGAATTAACAACTTTTTCCTCTACAAAAATTCACAAAAGCTTGCCTTTTTCTATTACGGAGCCTATAAAATTTTCGATTGCCTCCACAAGCTTCAAATTTATAGATTTCCTGTTTGTTGTTGGATAACTTCATAATTGCTATTTTTCACAATTTTCAGATTGTCAGACAAAAGACAATCCGTTTTGTCACATGTTGGACATTTAGATTTTTTTGTTGATAAAAATAAAAAACCAAAAACTTGGTTATTTGAATTTTTTAACTAAATTTTGAGGTGAAAAAATTGTAAATACAAAAGTTGTAGAACTTTTTATTACCTGCAACTTCATGGCTTATAATTTTTTTCCATAAGACTTGTAGTTTTGTCGAAAATCGAGGTAAACCATTTTTTACCCTTAAAAACACACCCTATCCCACTTCCCGAACTCGGATCGCCTGTAATTTATTTTTCCTTTCATTTTTATCATATCCCCCTCCTTTTCTAATGGGTTTCATACTACTGTTATTTTTTTGGTTTCAAAAATTACCGACCCTGGTCTAAATATGCTTATAGGCACCAAGACTATAACTAACTAAGTGAAAAAATAAAATGTGTCTCTACAGTGAAACTTGGATAACTGGCCTTTAATACTTTATTAGTAATAATTACCATGAGATCCCAAAGCTGTTGCATTAATTATTATTTTTTTATTTATTAATGTGTTACTATTTTGTGCCAAAAATCCTCCATTCTGTTTTTGGTTTTCAAACACCTAAGTATATGTTATATTCGGTTTTCAAACACCTATATGTTACATGCAACCATTTGGATAATTTGTAATAAAGAAATTTACAAACAAACATATACATGCAAAAAATATATACCTTCCTTCGCAGTCGGGAAAAAAACGTTTTTATTTTAAATTTTTAATGTCTAGTTAAGACAAAAATTTTAATATTCTTCCGAACTTCTAAAAAATTGTAAAATTCATTTAGAAAGATAAATTAAATTTTATAAAACTTAAATTAAATTTTATGAAAAAGTGAATACATAAGTACTTTCCATCTGTATATCAACCATTTGTACCAACCATATTATTGTAGGCTATCCAGAAATAAACATACTTCTACTACGTGTATACAAACACTTTTTATTGTAAATAACTTTAGACGTTATTTCTTCTCTGTTAACTCTAACTTTTGGTATTATTCACGTAATTTTGTAAATGATTTTAACAATCGATTGCAAATATAGTGTTACAGTAGGAAAAACTCGTATATCTACATTTCATGCAAAAAATGTTGTAGGTAAAATAAAAAACCATAAATGATTTTCCATCTGAACTCGTTTAAAATTCTACTGAGTTAGTAATATTCAGTTTAAAAACTGAATATTATCTAATACTTATTTCAAAATTACAAAAAAAAAAAAAAATAATAATGATAATAATAAAAAAATTTAGAAAAATGAACATTTGCCCCAGTTGTATGGTTTTTTGAGGACTAAAAGCTCTCGCTTTCGCTTCACGTGTCTTTCACCACTCAGGTTTCTTATGTATTTTATTTCACCGATCCTAATATCAGCTTTTAAACCAATTTTGCAAGGTGAATTTGATTTCTCAGTGTTCAATTGAGCTGAACTTAATCGTATGACTATACAAAAATATGGCAAACCATAATACAATAATATTGTAGCTTATTGTAACTTCTACCAATTTTTTTATAAATGCGCTTCATATGTTTTGGTTAAAATAAAAATCAAGCTTTTGTTTTAGATCTTTTACCTTCTAATACAATAAGAGCTTTTTTTTTTTTAAAAAAATACTTTTCTACTGTAAAACTTGTTTGTATATGAATTCGAATTCTAAAAATGGAATTTCACAAAATTCGGCAACTAAAAAGAAATTTTACGCACCACAAGAATGTCTGATTTATAAATGATAAAACTCTTTTAGGCTCATTATCACTAACATTTCATTAAAATGTAATTCTTGTATCGCATGCATTCTGAAATTCAACGATATATTAAAAATTCCAAATTCATATCTTGGAATGGAAAATCTTTTTTATACAGGAAAAGTGTAAAATATAAAATGTTAACTATTTGATAGTAGCCAATTATCAACCTGTTATCATTGTATAAGTATAAGGGCACATATACAAAATGAAACTTAATTATTATTGATACTTACGATTAGTACAGATGGTAAGGAAACTTTTCTTTCAAAAACATTTCGTTTTTAATCAGCCTATAAAACAAAAAATAGCAATATAACAAACAAACGATGTATGTTTGATTGATTCAGCTCAGTCGATTTTTTTAAATTACAATTGAGTATTTATTTTCATGTGGGTTGTATTTGGCATTGGTTAATTATTCGGAGGAGTAGAGTGGCGCGTATCTGTCATCCAATACTCTCGATCGATACCTGGTGTGGACGAATTTTAGGTGAAGCCTTGCCATGTTGAAAATCTATGTCGTACGCTCTCTGTGCTCACTCAGCCTAGGAAATTGAGTATGTATCATTGGAAGAAATCTAGGCGTTTGAGCGATGTGTTGACCATACTGCCCCTATATGTACCGTCGTCACAAAATGATGCAACGATACAGTACATCGAGTCCCATTAGCTTAGTCCTAATTAGTTTGTCATGATTATTTTTCGTTTATTTATTCGAAATCCCAATCTTTATTTATTTCTTACAATTATTTTTTGCTTTTGTTTTTCTTCATACATTTTACAGGCCTTGGTTGCCATGGTTTAACAACAGATACAAGTAATGGAGGCTTAACTCAACTACATTCGGCATTAAAAACCGAACTATCACGGCACATTGAAACATACAAAAGTGCAATACACCGTTTAGATGAATTAAATTCATCACCAACATCAAATAAAAATTTAACACAGTCATCACATCAACGATTGCTATCGTTACGCTATGCAGACATTCAACAGCGATTAATCGATAATAAAACATTATTAACGCTATTAGATAAACCAGCATTACAACAATTACGTCCATTAATTGAGACATTATCAGATCGTGTGCAAAATGATAAGGAAGCATTGTTTTGTGTTTCACAATTAAAACGGTATGGAATGCTTTATGAATGATAGAGAAACATAGTACTTATAGCATTTGAATTACTTTTTCCTTTTTCTATAGGTTGCATCCAGTGGATGATGACAAACCAGTTGCAACAATGTTGATGTCCTTTTCGCAGGGATGTGGTGCATTATTGGAGTTAATACCATCCTCGGACCATCCTGATAGCCCCTGCTGTAGTGACGGGTACCATTCTGATCTTGAACCTAATGCTATTTCTGACCCTAGGTAAGTAAATAGTATTCTTTACCCGTATTTAAAGAAAACGAAATTGAATACATTTTAACTTTGCTTCAATGATATCAATCTACAGTAGATAATAAAATAGTTGTGGAAAAAGGAAGCTTCGTCTATAAATCCAGAAAAGATCCCTATTGAATAATGATCAGCTGTCGAAAATATAAGTTTCACTTTCTTTATTTGATACTGAAAACGAAAACTAAAAGATTATGGCTTACCTATTTCGATAATTTTACTAACCACAGATTGATTAACGTCTTCTGATTGATGTCGCTATTACCACCTGTTGTTTAATTATATATACATTCTCTAATTGATTATATCCAATCAGACTAAAAATGGTAAGAAAAAGATTAATGTAAAATATTAAATAGTAAAATATATGAACACTCACATTAAAATGGCTTATAACAAAATTATTTGAAAGAAAATATTAGATAGATATTTGAAAATTTTAAGTTGAAAATATATGCAACCATAACAAAATATAAAATGATATTACTAATGATAATCGAATCAAAGTCTCATATTCAAAACTATAATTTGGCATATTTGATCAAGCAAATTATCAGATCCCCTCAACTGGGGAATTAATGTTTTCCGTGAGTGCCATTTTAAATAAACATTCGAATTTCTCAGAAACTATTTATTTCTCGGAGTTCGGTTTTCAGCTACTTATTGAATTAATTGATTATAGATTATCTTTAAAATTTTTATGAGTTTCAATAAATTATTGCAAAAGTACTTATTACACTTCCATATTATGAAAGTTTTTTAATATTTACGACAAAACTCGATAACTGATTTTAATTTTGCGCACGTCAGTTTATAACCTTTTTAAATATCTCGCAATTTTTATCTGAAGATTTTTTTATTAAGCTTAGTTTACCAGATAATTTTCAAAAACTGATAAAATAACTCTTTTTCATAAAACTTTATACATACAAAAAGCTTCAAAGTATCTCTTTTTGATATAATTTTACTCATTTATAATATTATTAAACTTCCGTTTTATTTGTTTTCAGGCGTGATTTAGTCAATCGTTATGCCAATTTATATTCCCAAGCACGACTACACACATTAGACGCTCTGGATGCATTACCTCAATTACAACATGCAACACAATTAAAAGGCAAAATTTTGTTTTCTGTGATAGTTTTAGCATATCGTTCTGCGCAAAATTTACGTGAGCGTAAAGTACGTGAAGTATGCCGTTGTTTATGTGCCGAACGTGGACAAGTTGCAAGACAATTGGAAGCAAGTATTGGGCGACATTTACGTAATACAGCGGATACATTTCCATTACATTGTGCTGAAAAACAGGTTTTGTATTTTTTTAGGTTTTATTGTTCAGTTACGAGATCCATGTGTTATAATTAAAGTAACATTTTGGTTGAAATGACATCCTTTATCCAACAAAAAGTGCGATTCGAAATAATCATAAAAATCTTTTTTTTCCTATCCATAATAACATGTACTGAGCTAGCGCTGAAAAAAGAACTATACAGTTGTCGGCCAGGACACGTTTGCTAGCTTCAATATTTATTCAATTTGTTTAGTGATCTCCATTTTTCTTACAAGTGATATTTTTCTTTTCAAACAAAGCCATTATTTTCGTGTTCAAAAAACTCAAAAATTTAAAATTAGGTTCAATCTTAACATAAAATCCGAGTTCTTGACAAAGACCTAATAAAAGATAATAATTTTCTTACAAAAAACTCAATTATTGATAATCAAAAATTTATTTTTTTGAAGCATATTTTTCAAAAAAAAAAAACTATATATTTGTGTTCATAATTACAAGCATATGCAAGACAAATTATAAACATGTCACACAAGTTGCCTACCTCTTTCAATTGTTTATATTTAAAAAAAAAATTAAATTATAATTTCGTGTTGTTTTTTGGATTTTAAATATTCACTCACCACATAATAATTGACGTCATAATACGCTAAGGAAAAATTAACATTTAAAAAAATCAAACTTGAAGGAAAACAAATAAATTAAAACTAATATAGACAATAAAATTACAAACTAATTATAACATAATCGTGTACAAAGAAATTGTGATAGTACATAAATTATTGATTTTATATCAATTATCGAGTTGAAAATGATATTGAAATAAAATCGAAATAGTACTGTAAATATTTTTATGAAAAATTTTGTTTTTTTAAATAAACTTTAAAATGTATTATTGATGAAAATACATTCGTAATTTTAAAAAACAATTTTGTATGACACCTTTTTTTAATGTATAAACGCAAGACTAATCACAAAATTTTTTTAAAATTTTATTACGATTAAAAATCATATATATGGCGTTATTAGTTTTGAAAGGGTCTACAACTAAAAGAAAAAAGGTTTAATCGTTAAAGATAATTTTCTGTACTTTATTTTTAAATATTCCATTATTTTTTTACAAATTTCGAATTCAATATAATTTGTATTGAAATTACTATCTATATAAATAGTTTAATCTTTCCCCCATAAGTATCTTACGAATTATAAACATATTTACTTAATGACTTAGTTTCATGGTTAGACTCAGTTTCTTTGTCCAGATGTGTAAAAATATGTATTCAAACTTGAGCATGATGAATATTAAAATATTGACTTGACGTCAGAGAAAGATCATTAAAAATTTTATTAATTTTAACTAATAACTAACAACTTATATTCCATAATATATTTATGAATCATCGCTATTCCAATCACAAAATTGATTATTAATTATTAACATTTTACCATTGATTTCTTTACCAACTTTAGATTAAAAACAAAAATTGATTTATATATAATATTATATTCATATTCAGTCAGTAGCAGATCATTTAAATTTTACAAAATCGATTTTTTGTGTTTTCATTTCCTGTACAATATTATACCAATATAACAATTTCTCGGAAAAAAATAGAACCGACTCCAAAAAACCAAGAATAAGAAATAATTTTAAATGAATAATTTCTATAAATAATGAATTATCTTGGTTAACAATGATCTTTCGAAGTCGGAGCTTTAACCTTAGAACATGATTATGTATAGAAATTTTTATTTTAAAATTATTTTTAACATTTCAGCTATTTTTTCAATTTTTACGAAAAAATTTACATTTTTACTTTTAGTTTACACAATCTTTTAAAATTTGGCCATTTGGGTTATATACAATCAAATAAAAAATTTTGCCATTCACTCTACCAGTTAAAGACGAATCATCGAAATCGACTTATAAAATAGAGCGCAGAGCGTGTTCATACATTAAAAAAGAATTTAGAGTTTAGACTAACATAGGACCTGTCACTATTATTTGTTCGAAATCCAAAAAAAAAAAGTTTTTTTTTAATTGAAATATTAATAATAACAATTAACGCAAATATTAATAATACATTTTTTAACACATTTTTATATATTTTTTAATACATTAAAAAATTTCTCTCGATTTCGAAAACTGCCGAGCTGTTTTCTCGAAAAAATAATCAATTTTTTGGAAAGAATAAAAATATTGAAATTCTTTATTGATCAAAATGCTTTGTTAAGACCGTCAGATTATGTGCTTAGATTATGTACACATGATGAATTTCAATGCATTTTGGTAATTATTTTTTTCGTTATATATTCGTGAAGGAAATCGGAAATGAATTCCTATTCAATCCTACTCAAATTTTGAATATGAAATCACTTTTTAAATGAAATTTCCTATTCAATCCTATTGATTTACTATTCATTTCTATCCAATTTCTATAGGGTTGAATAGGACTTTTTTACCAGGGTAGTTAACAGCGATCTAAAATTATTACAAAAATCTGTATCTTCACTATGAAATATTAATTATAAAATATAATTTATTTATTAAAAGATGCATAATAAAAGAATAAATTACTATATTTTATATGTAATTCAAAAAAAAATCCATGTATAATTTTGTAACAGAAAATTTTTTTCCATATATTTTTGTGAAAATTTGAACTGTAGGAAATACTGTTTTTCACATATGACGTCTTTGTTGAAAAGTTCATTAAAAATAAATACTGCGTGTACTAAACTTCATTTCAGATTGCATGAATCATTTTTTATACGTATGCTAATCAAATAGACCCATTCATGCCTATAGAAAACTACTTTCCAATGAATTCTTAAATTTGGGCCCTGTGCCAACGCGTAATGTTGTAAAATCTCTACGGAACAGTGGTTATAGCTAGAATAGTGGTTACCTTATATTCGTAAACATGGAGGGACGAAGGCTCACAGCCATTACTCTATGAATCATTAGGATTTACGATCTTAAAGCATATGTTCGTTATCAGAAATATCTTGATAAAATGACTAATCTAACTGAATTTTCTCACAACAAGAGCTTTGCTGTCTCAGAGATATTGTCGTGCGGGTTATCATATCTCTCACCCTAGATAGAGTAAGAACCTGCGTAAGACAACTGAAAAACAAGTAGAGATATCAAGCTGAAATTTTGGTGACGTATTCTAAACATAAAAAATGAGTTTAAATTCTAGAATGAGCAAAATCGGTTCACTAGGTGCAATGGATCCTTGACCCAACTTTCAAAGTGTAAAAGATAGAAGAAAAATTCAAATACAAAAAATGATTATTTTTTGAAACAACAACTTTTGTTTGAAACAGTTTTTCGTAAAATGTTTGGCTAATAAACACATATAGGTAATAACAATACATATATTTATGATATATGTGTAATATATAACTGTATAGACTGGATATTCATAGTATTTAATGAATGCTAGTTAAAAATAGTACAAACAATGAAATTCAATCATATGCCGAGTATATAAGCAATTAACTTTTTTAGTTGTTATTTTCAGTTGTTCATTTCTAATAACTCATGATAATATGTATAAGCAACGAATTTTTGTACACACAGTATTATTCAAATACAAGCACTTTACATAATAGTAGTAATATACATTTTTACTATTAATAAACACGAAATGGGGGTGTTCGGATGGGCGCTATGTCTATATATTATTAAGCTGTTATTAAGTCATGACCCTACATTGATTAACCGAAATAATTTGTATTTTATAAAAAAAAATTAACATGTTTATTTTCGTTTTTAGGTCCGTGATCAAGTGTGTCGAACATTACATGAATATCCATGCTTAGAAACATGTACAGCCCTACAACAATATATCAACGATGCAACACGCATGTGTTGGTGTTTAGTAAATCAAGCACCACCTTACACATTAGATATGGATTTTGCCACTGGTACCATACAATTAAATCGCCATACTCGACACCACACATCAGATCGTAAAAGTGACATAATTAAGTCATTTTTATGGCCGGCGCTTATGGATAAAGATATTTGTGTACACAAAGCTATTGTTATTACATGAATTTTTGAAGTGTACAAATTTATAATTTTATTTAAAAAAAAAAGGGGGAAGGATGGGATTTTATTCGTTTTTTTTTGTTTATTATTTTTTAAGCGCGCTATGTATTTAAGTTTAATAAATTTTCGCTTCTAAGAACTCTCAGTCACAAAATATTATTGTAGTTTTTATGATTGTAATTTTATATTGTATTAAATTTTTTAATAAAATATAATTGCTGTTTTTTATTTTTCCTTTAACCGAATTAATTCAGTCAATATATATATTTTTTCCAAATATTTTTATAATTATGCAGATTATGGCAAAATTTTCACTATTAATTTTCTAAAATCAAATTACCTATGGTGTAGGTATTGGTTTTATACGAATTACTGAAATGAAATGTTAATGAAAGGTATAAAATCTAAGTATGAGCTATATAATTCTTTCTTAAAAAATAAAAAAATAGTTTCGTTTAACGCGAAAAAGAAGCCTAAATTTTTTTTTTTTTTTTAATATTGTTGGTTTTGAAG
This sequence comes from Chrysopa pallens, assembly GCA_020423425.1. Classification (NCBI taxonomy): domain Eukaryota; kingdom Metazoa; phylum Arthropoda; class Insecta; order Neuroptera; family Chrysopidae; genus Chrysopa; species Chrysopa pallens. The sequence continues at coordinate 90,772,262 of CM035591.1, read as the reverse complement.
AAATAACTTGGCGATTGAAAATTTTGAACTTTTTCTAACCATTACCTAAGTATACTTGATTTAGTCGCGCAATTGTGATAAAAGTTTATGTGATAAAGAATACATTATATTAGCCAATAAAAATTTATGTAGAAGGTCATTATAGTATTAAAAAGTATCGAAATAATTTTCAAAATTAAATTCCTTTCATTTTACTTATTACCATGTTATATCTCAAAGTTTTTGAGATATCAAGAGAAACTGATTCATTCCTCCTTTCTGCACATTATGATATGCAAGGTAATGCAAGAATATACAAAATTTAAAAAAAAATGCATCAAAGAAATCAGGTTAAGATTTGATTTCTTTAATTTAATTTATCATGATAAAATGTGCATCTAAAAGTTATAAACATTATATTATAAATAAACAAATTGATAAGAATAAATTGTTTAAAATTATTATTCTTAATAAAACAAAATGCAATCAACGAAAGTTAATTTATGATTTTTTTGACCTAACAATTCTCGAGTTTTGTATGAGTTATCGATTTACAATTTTATATTTTTACTACCTACAACTGTTTTTAGTTAGACGCGTTTACATTCATTTGTTTCCATTTTATAAAGTCATGTTGGTAGCAATGTATCAATGATGGTAGATATTCGTGTGTATTCGTATAAAGTCGGAACAGCTACTGTCGTAACAGGCTATTTCACATTTATTTATGACATTCCTATATTATATCACTTAAATAAAAAAATTTTGTTTATTTTAAAATAAAATATTCAACTATTATTGTATGAAATTCAGAAATTGAATCAATTGATATTTATCATCAACAATATATTTCGAATTGTTTTATTTAGAAATATACGAAAAAAAAAATTTTATTTTACTAGTACGCACATAGTATAGAGAGCCTACTCGTGGCTTTGAACTGAGTGTTCGCTTAATACTCCACGGATAAATTGTTACAATTTTCAATTAAATGTCATTGTGCAGTTGTTTCAATTGAACGAAAAAAGATGGTTTTAAAATTCACTGAATAAAAATCGCTTTTATATTTTGTAGTGTTGTAAAATAGTGTTCCGTTTTTGATTAGTGATTTCATGTAGGTGTTTGAATTTTTTGACACACCCGTGTGGCTTGTCTGGAAAGAAATCTCAAAGTGTTTGCAAGTGTCAATTTATTTTAGTGTCTAGACAAAGTAATTTTTTTAATTGAACGAGCTTAGTGTGTTTTTAACTGATTTTTATAATCGGTTTACTTGTTTCGATTTTTTTTTTTTTTTGCAAAACTTCAAAAAATTGAATAAAGGTCTGAGACCCGTGTGAATAATAGGACTGAGTGTTGTTTGAAATAAAGATATATTTCATGGAAACGGGTCGCCGGCGACCCGGGTGGACGGGTATTTTAAACAGTCAAGCTGGAACTAATGGAATTAGAAAATATTGTTGCAAATACGGTTTATTTGAAAGCAAGAGAAGGTATTTTTGTATTTCCTATTTGTTTTTTCGAATTTGATTTCTTTTTATCTACTGATTTGTATATGTATTTTATCTTTGTTCTTTTTTGTGCTACCTTCATACACAAATAGATATGAGAATATTTGTTTAATTGATTTGGAAAAATCAAAAAGTTTATGAACAAAAGAATTTTAGAAATGATTTTTAGATTAGAGAGGTTGTTGCATTTTAAATACCCCTTTTTAGGGTTCCGTAACCAAACAATCTATAGTAACCGTATTGTTTTCTACTTCATGCATATACAGCCTTAATAAAGAATTTAAATTTACGTTAAGTAGTTTACTGTAAATTTGCATAACAATGCCAAGCTTTTCAGATGTTACTTCCTAATGTTAATAGATACATTCATATTATCGTATGGAATTTAAAAAAACTTAATGAACTCTCTCTTTAGTAATGAAATTAATTAACTAATTCCAAATCAAATACATAATACTGAAGTACCTATATTAGTTTTGAATTCAATTTTTCAAATATTTTATTTTATCAGCTATACTTAAGATAGCGATAAACTGTAATGTCAGAGATCCCTATTGCAGAAATGCGAAAAGTTATATAGATATTATATCTACGTACGAATTATTTATTTATTACAGAATTTGATGTTTCAAGTGAAAATCTAATATTCAAATTTAAACTGTTATAGAAAAAAATTTACTTTTAACGAACAATTTACTTTTTATTCGCGATTTGCGATTAAATTAAATAGCAAAAATAAAAAAATTAAAGTTGTGCCTGTTTTTTCATTCACTTTATTTTTGTCTTTATTTTTCTCGAGATAGAGATTTGGACATCGTTATGTAAATCAACTGAGAAATATTTGGGAGCGTTGTAAAAATAAATTAATATTTTCTAAGCATTCTTTATCATTTATTAGTATACATTTCTCAATACAATGTCAAATTAAAAAAATTTTAATCAACCTAATAAATGGTTGCGCTAATTCTTAAGTCACAAGAATCAATAACATACATACAAAAATTTAAGCGCATTAGGCTTTTTCTATGTAGGTTATTAAAAAAATTATTGTTTATTTTTAGACCCATTTAAAAAGCTTTTTTTTTGTTTTGTGTATCTTGCATTTTAATTTCGTATCAAAATTCATGATACACGTTTATCAGAGATTATTTTGTTTTGGAAAGTCTATACACTTACACCAATACATCAATTTAATTTACAATTCTTAAAAATAATTTTTGAAGTACTAACTGTTATTAATTAATTAATTATCCTTTCAAAACTTCAACATGAATCATTTTTCTAGATAAATTACAATTCATCAGAATGTTTAATTGTTAAATAGCAAATATAAATATCGTTAAATTTTAATTTATTACAATGAATTCTTCTTGCTTAGCTCTACAGCCCTTGGTGGGCCTTGGCTTTCTCTACAATAGAGTTCCACGTTCCTCTCTCCTTTGCTTTAATTTTCCAGTTCTTTATTTTTAATTTTGATAAGTCTTCCTGAACTTGATCGAGCCACCTCAATTTGGGTCTACCTCTTTTTCTCGTATTGAATAATTTTCCCTTCATGATTTTCTTAGGCATGCTCGTTTCTTCCATTCTTTCAACATGTCCAATCCATTGTATTCTTTTAGCTTTTATGAATTTTATTATGTCTTTTCCTTTAATTAATTTGTCTATTTCAAAGTTGTATCTTTTTCGCCAGATGTTATTTTCTTTTACAGCCCCATATATTACAATGAATTAAGAAACGAAAATTTTAAAGTTAGGAATATAAAATTGCATTAGCTGAAGTTAGTTTTTCACTTGCGTATTCAATACTTTCTACTATAAGCTACACTAAATTCACTTTACATGAATTCATTTATGAAAGAATTTTTTTACCTTTAATATGTGAAAAGATAAGAATTTGATTAAAACCATTTTTGTGTTTATTGCCATCAGATTTCTCCTAAATAAAAAGAGCTGAACTCTTAAAATTTCATACATCACCTAAATCTAATGCATGTAAAAATGCTAAATCATAAGATAAGTCTAAAGTATACTTGCGGAATCGTAAAATGCGACACTTTTACATATTTTCTTTTTTTTACCTATTTAAAACCATTAAATACTCGATTTTTATAATACACCATAAAATTAGTGTATGTTAGAATTTTACGAAAGCGTGAAAGAATCAGATCCTCGCGAGGGGCCCCTAAATTGCATTCTGATAAACATTTTTTATCTTTCGCCCCAAATATATTATCTAAGTGTGTTTCGACCTTATATATTAATAGACGTATTCTGGGGTATACACAAATTTTAAACCCCATATCGATGTTTGGTTACCTAATTACTCTGCTAAATTTTAGTTCACGAAAAACATCTGTGATACATTGGCAACAGAATATCAAAAAAAAATATTTATACCAAATCTAATAAAATTATGAGAACATATAATCATCTTCATTACATTCGAATTGTTTTTATCGAGTATTTTTTGCTGCTATTTTAAAAATTTGCGCGTATATCTGCGCTTCATAATCTTCTGAGATTTTATTTTGAGTTGCTTTACCCGTGATAATCATTCAGAAGGACGCACAAAACTCCAAAACTACCGTATGGATATTCATAAAATTTTGGCAAACGTTAGTGTAGGAGTGCCGGATGGTCTTTTTTAATAATCATCCCAACTATCAATTGCCTGTTTCAAAAATATAATTTATGGTTTATTTTATAATTTATTCAATGAATGAATGTTTTACTTAGATAAACAAATTTTAATCTGATAAAGACCTTAAAACACCATTGTATTCAAACAACGGACAACATTTTTTATATTATTTCAATTGAAGCGTCTTTACTTCACGAGTATGGATCTGAAGTTATTTTTTTTTAAATCTTTAAGGAAGATATGGTTATTCAAAATTCCTAATTGAACAAAAAGAGAAATAAAATATCTACGTATGACGTCAACTGTTATCCCCAAAAAAATTAAATGTTAAACATCGTTTCCAAGAAGGAGGTAGAAAAGAAAAGAATATATATAAATTATTTGATTCTGAATCAATTCTATTTTAATTTACAACCTTTGTTATAGTATTTAGTCCAGTTTCACAGTTTAATGTGAAATATTGCAAATTTAGAATTAATCCGGTTCCCGATTAACAAATTAAGTGATTCTAAGAGCACTCATAAGCATTTAAAATTATTTACTTAATTTTTAATATCGCGCAGTCCATATTCCGACTTAAATTTTGTCAAACGATATACAAATCTAAAACACACGGAGGTAAGAGAAATTTGTTTGCGTTCAATCCGAAATTTACAGTATACAATTTTGAACAAAAACTGACGAACAATTTTTGATAATTTGTTGTAAATCATTTTGATGTGTGTGAGAGTATACAATATTCTTTAATTTTTAAATGAATGAATGATTCAAGGCCCTTAGTATTTAAGTTGACCTCGCACTTAATCGTTATATATTTTAAAATAGTCATTTCTCAGAAGTATAAAATTATTTTTACCTAAATTGAACTACCCTTTTTAAAGGCATATAAGTGAAAAGAGTTTACAAAGATTCTTATCACACAAATACCAATATAATAAATCCGATTTCATTTTACAATTTCATTTATAATAAAAAAAAAATGGATCTAATAAAATAAGTACCTACATTTTTTATCAAAAATTAAAAGCATACTATAAAAAGAGTAACAAAAATTCGATTTTTTTTAAATTTTATTACCTGCCTAATTATTTAGTCTGTATCGTATATCTGATTTTCATCATTTTGAATATTTTTTAAATATATATTTCATGTAAAATTTGTTATTTGGTTTGCGACTCGCAATGTCCACGTGACTAACTTCCAAGTTGGTGAATAAAAAACAATTGTTTATATTTTTACAAATATGAATATTTTTTTTATTGCGCCAATTTTGGAGAAAACTCATTTAGTTTTAAGTTATGTATTATTAAGTGTTTGTAGTGATCTTGAAACGTATAGATATGTCAAAATTTGAGATTCACACAAAATCAGCCCCATTATAAGAAGTAGTGTAAATCGTAAAAATAGATAGTATTTTTAAAAATTAACTAATTAGAATTATTTTTTGAAATTGAAGACTTTTAAATAAGATTTTTTTCCAATTTTTCTTAAGATTTATAAAAAAAAAAATGTTTCCAATTATTTTTTATTTTATTTCCTGTTTCTTTTTGATGGATTAAATTGACGAACTGCAAATGGTATGGCTATATATAGCAAATATATGATGTATTATAGTATTCGCATTTATCTCGGCCATTTTTTCCAAAAACTCTTTTGGATAATATAAAATAAAACACCCGGTACATTGATCTCTTTGTTATACATATGGTAGATAGTCTGTTTAAACTAACTATTCGTTGTCGATATATATATATTGTATATATTGTTGTATGTTTATAATAAATAACTGTACAATTTATTTTGATAATGATATGCAATGTCATTAATTAACGTGAATTTCCTTATCAGTTCATATTATTAAAAGTGTGTGTATGTGCGTGTTTGTGTATGTGTGTGTGTATGTGTTTAATAATAATATTGTGATGTGTATTATATAGTGTGTATTAAATGTATAATCTGGTTCAGAATTAAATCATTCACTCTGAAATAAATTTAGATACTAAAGGAAATTCTTACATAAGATGAGACCTCTATAATAAAAACAATATCTAATGTATACATACATTAGATGTATACAATGCAATGTATACATACATTACATTTCGTTCAATTTTCCGTTTCAAATAACTCAAAAAAATAATTATCCAAATGTAATGGAATTCGGTATAATCTTGTTATGTAAAAAGGAGGGCATATCGAAGAGTTTTTCCAGTAACAAAATTTTACTCGGAACTTTGTTTTCTGGACACTTTTTTAGCAAAATTCTATTCTTTTTCAGATGTACAAAATTAAGATTACATTCTAGACAATATTTCCTAAGTTTTTTTTATCTATATTGTTTTTTATAGAACAATAACCGTTACATCCCTAGATGCTTGGCTAGATATATAAGAAAAAAAATATAGATTCAGAGAAAAGTTTTGCTATAGTTTTGACTTTCTCATCCTTAATATGTTTTGGGTCACCGATCACGAATTTGAAGTTTGCGGTCAAAAATTTTATCCGAAACTTTGTTTTCTGGGCATTATTTGAACAAATTTAGACACTTAGTTTTTGGACTATATCACAGAAAGCGTTTTACAACAAGAGATGGTTAGTCTTACAGAAAACATTAAATATGAGAAATGTAGGAAATTTTGCCTCCGTTAATTTTTATAGTATGGGCTTGTTGAAAAAACGCTTCGTTTCTTAGTTATAGACCAAAAACAGAAAAAAAGTGTAAAAAAGACAAAAAAAAGTACCGGGCAAAATTTGTGCCCACTAACTTCAAATTCAAGTTCATTGACACCAAACATATTGAGGGTGAGTAAATCAAAACGTTTCTCCGAGTTGAAATTATATTTTTAATATATCCAGCCTATCCGTTTTCATGTTTTCAAATTTTGTTAGTTACGTGTGTACTTAAATGTGTATTGTGTACTGTTATTGTATATATTATTATTAAGTACTACTCGACAGTCTATATATTACAATATATTAAATTGTTACTGAAATGATTTTATAAATATATTTATTCGAGTATTTATTATCATTACTTTGTTGTTTAGAATATGTTCTATGAATTCTGTACCACACTAACAACAGCAGTCAATTTGCTATAATAATATATTGACTACTCTATTTTATCTAAATTAGCTACTACTAAAACAGAATAATAATAGACTTATTAAATTTATTGTAAATATTTCAAAAAAATTGTTATAATAAATTAAAAATATTCTTAATATATCATGTTTTTTAATCAAGCTCAAATATTATTTAAAACCCCATACAGAATTCCACCTCATAAAAATTTGTGATTTTAAGTCAACCAGAAATATTTTTATGATTTAAAACGAAAAAAGATGGGCGTTTACAATTTATAACTGCGTGAGGAGTGTATTGAATATCTTCTTTTGAATGGGAAAATTTATATCACCTTATATAATTGAGAGTTCAATAAAAATGTCTAGTAGCAAATATCTCTTTGTCTCACAGCACAGTTTTCGTTTTAAAGCTTACAATTTCTAGCTTTTTAAAATTCATAATAAAAAATCTTCAGCAGGATTTTTTCTCTATTGGGTTGCAAAGTTTGGATGAGCCGAATATATTTTGTACTTTTTAGGTGATTTTTAAAACGTGGTACTTCTACCAAAAAATTTATTTTTATATTTATAAATTGTGTTTAAAACAAAAACCAATGTGGATGAAAATATGGTGAAAGCGTTGGGGAAATAAAATCAATAAAGATTTTTAACACTACCATAATAATGTTCTTGTATTACAGTAATTTAGAACTTTGTTTTTTATTTTGAGGTAATAGTGAAAATAACCAATAATTTTAATGATAGAAACAAAATAATTGTGTGAATGTATTAAATGTACCTAATATTTTAATTAAATTTTTGTTACGGTGTAAATGAAACTAAATGACAACGTAATAGTTCATGAAAATGTGTAACGTGTAAAATTTCCATAGTTCATTTTTGAGAAGTTTTTGATAATTAAGCCCATAAGATAAAATGAAATTAAAGTCCAAAAAGTAAAAAACTGTACATTAATTTTTGGTATGTAGGATATTTAATTGTTAATTTCCAGCAGATAAAAAATTGTTAAAATTTTAACAATTTAATCCCAAAAAACGAATTTTAATTTCACAATATTAATAACTTAAAAAAAAAAACTTTATAAATACTTTGTAGTCTATTAAAAATATCCAAAATTAAAGGGTTGAAAGGAACATTTGGATTCAAGCATTTTGGTAGTTTAATAGGTTACCTTTGTTCTTAAATATGATAAAATCACAAATACGCTCTTTTACATGGGTACATTTTTAAGGAAGGGCCTATATTATTATCCTTCTTTCAGTTATAAATTGAAATAAAAGCAAAATTTTTTAAAGATTATTTCATCTTTGTATAAAATAAGTTTTACTAATTATTCAATTGATATTAATTAATTGCAATTAAAAATTCATAAATTATAATTCATAATAATTTTATATAACTAAAATATTTGGAATAAATATTTTATATATATTAAAGTACTTAACTGATTAATGTTTTTATTAGAGCTGCCTGTCTGTTTGACTATGTATTGGAAAGTTTTCAAAGCATACAAATTTTTTTAAGTATATACTATTTTAAATAAAAAGTTAATTGGTACCTATTATTTGTGTTATTTATGAGGGGGGTTCAGTTAGTACATAAAGTGATTTGTAGTATATTTAGGTGTCTTTTTTTTAATCTACATATATTTACGAAATTTAGTTTAAAAATTGTAACATTTGGATATCAACGAGACATACTTGTTTATTCATTAATTCATCGGGATCAAAATGTTTTTTGCTTCTGCATTGTTTTACTTGCCATGGAAAATCTGGAAATCCTAGAATAGTCAGGGAAAATGGAAAATTACGCAAATAGTCAGGAAATTTCGATTTTTTTTTTTGGATTTTCAAAACGTTAATTTAATTTTTAAATATTTGTAATAATTACTAACAGTTCTTAATCTAATAATATTTTCGATAATTATGCTCACTCTTGACCAACCGACTGTTCAGGCCATAGAACTGAAAATCATTTTAGAAATGACGAATGATAATCGTTCACATTTACCAAAAAAGGTCTAGAAAGGGTCAATGTGAGACCTGGAAAACTCAGGATATTTCGTTCTTGAGATATAATAGACACCTTGACTGGTCATTATGAATGTTGCAAATTCCCAACGTATTCAGTACAAAGAGTTTTTATCACAAGAGGTCATCAAAAACCCGCAAACTCATGCGAACTACTACAAAAACGCAAATCTGATGATAATTTGAATCCAAATACCACATGGATTTTTGAATTATGTGAACGTCTTCTCGGCTCGTAGGGGTCTCCGTATCTGGTTTGTTCATAATGCCCGGTCAAATTTTATTAATACTTATTATCATATTGCCCGTTCATATTTGGCATTTTTCACAGTCAGGAAAAAAATTTACCTTTATTTTATTTTATCAGGTTTATACAATGATGTTTTATTGGGTTCATTAAACAGATATGAATTTATTTTGTCCAGTTATAACTTCTATCTTTTGATAACCACACACCAATATTGATAAATAATAATAAAAAAGTATGCGGTCAGGAAATGCAATTATTATTGAGGTTATTTTTCAACTTTCGACGTGCGTCAGATTGACGTAGAAAAAATAACCAAAAAACAAACCTAACAATAAGATAAAACAAATTGACACTTGCATTTCATCATTATCGTGCTCAAGATTTATAAATATGGGGGGTGAGGGATCTACTTGCGAAATTTTTTAATAATAAACCTGATTAAAAATTTTTTTTTTCTCAAATCTAACATTTCAAGCTTACTTGTTTGAATTTTCGTTAACCTCAAAATTTAATGATTTTCATTTTTTCTTAAATTTTATCTACATTTTATATAAAAAAAATAAATAAATAATAATAATGGAGTTTTAATTTCATTTATCAGAAATATACATCTATAACAGTAGCCATCCATATCATTATTTTTAATCTGTATTCATTTTTTGAAACTACATTCAATATTTATATTAAATTCATGATGTGGGTGGAGATGGTTACTTCACTCTTATCCAAGTAACGGCTGTTTAATCATTACCCACCCATTAATTATAATCGACCAATAGCTACTGCAGGAATTCGTACTCGCAACCTTCCAGTCTAAGTAGTCGCTTAAAGTTTATGGGCCAGTACACACCGTAAGATTTTCTGATCAGAAAATCTGATGTTCAACGTACACCATCGGTCAGTCCTATCAGAAAATCTGATCATATTCAGACAAAAATTTTAATTGCATATCATCGGATATCATCGGATACGTACAACAAATCACAATGAACCAATGAACTTTCAAATATTTTAAATTTATTAATTATTAATAAAGTAATTAATAGTAAGAAATTTAATTAAATAATTCTGATGCTAGTTCAGACAGCATCGTATGCTGCGCACGTGATAAGATTATCTAATCAGAAAATCTGATATCTTATGTAAAATTCTTACCGTGTTCCGGGTCTAATATAAAATACATGCTTAGAGTAACATCAGATGTTCTAATCAGAAAATCTTACGGTGTGCGCTGGCCCTTTAACACTCTAATTGCTTGTATACTGAGCGGGTGCATAAATAAATAAAATTAAAAAATGAAAGTGATTGATAATTGGATTGATGAAAATAAAATAATATGATGGATTCGTTCATGGAATAATTTTCATGTTCCATTTTCTTTAAAATTATTATTTTAGCAATCTAATAATTTGAAAAAGTGTTCTAAAGTTTCATTAAATTTTTTCGATCGAAGTATTTGTTGGATGTGTTTATTATATTTTACCACAGTAATTAACATTTTTCTAATTATTGTTTTATGCTTTATTTCCAGGCGGAACCGATAGTAATAAGGGGAAAAGTAAAAAGTGGAGAAAAATCTTACAATTTCCGCACATATCTCAATGTATAGATTTAAAAAATAAAATAGGTAAGTTGAATATTACATATTTATTATAAAATTTTATTTAACACTTATGTCGATTTTTATCCTTAATCCAATCCTCAAATTCAATTGAACCGATATTCTAATGTTCGATTAAGTTAGACTTTTGCATACATTATGTATACTCAAATAAAAAAAAAAATTCACCGATCTGAATTACAAAATCGACGATTTTTATAGTGTTTTTTTAATAATTTTTTAAGTTTAAAATGAAAGTTTTACTTAGATAAACAAAATTAAATCTGATAAAGATCTTAAAACAAATACAAAAAAATCGTGTATTTTTTGTTTGTAATTTTAAATAAACATGAAACATTCACGTAGGTGAATTTTGTTTTTATTATAAGTGGGACGTCAATACAATTTTTAGATAAAATAATACAAATTAAGTATAGAAGTGTTGTAAAACTCATTTGCTATTTTTTGTACCCAACATTTTTACCTGTGATAATAAAAGCTTGTATTTTATAGAGAATATACTTAATATCTTTTCGTTTTTGAAACCCTTAGACGTCATGAATTACCATATTTTTTTGAGTATTAATAAGAATTGAATTTTTCGAATAAATTTCGATTTTTTTGCCCCAATTTCTTAGATCAAAAATATTTTGTATTTTACAAATACGTATTTCGACTAAAAATTTGTCATCATCAGTATGAATTAGCTAATCGTAACGTGCAAACCGTCACCAAATTAGCAACGAGTAACATCTCCTCAGAGAATCACTACGACTAGCTAATTCATACTGATGATGACTACTTTGTAGTCGAAATACGTATTTATAAAATATTTTTGATCTAGGAAATTGGGGTAGAAAAAATCGAAATTTATACCATATTATTATTTATTTTTGGAAAATAATATCATAGAGATAAACTTGACAATATTAATCAATAAATAGATTTTGGTTACCCAAAATGGTTTAATGATTGGTTTTCAGTTTTGAATTGAAAATTGTATAAATTCGCACTATAGAACTATACATGTTCTCGACATACATAATGTCAGAATATCCTAATTTTGGTCTAAAGTTTGCAACGCTAGTAAATATTGACTACAGTGTAGTCAATACATAATCAAAATTTTGCTATAAGTGATCATAGAATCATCTAATTAGTCCATTTTTGTTGGTCCGTCCGCCCATCACCAAGATAACTCAAAAACGGAACGAGATAACGAGCTGAAATTTTAGTGTTATATTTTACACGTAAAAATAAGTGCGTGAATGAGCAAAATCGGTCCATTTTATGCAATGGATCTATGGCCTTACCATAAGAGATAGATTAAACATGTAGACACGAAAAATTTTGGTTTTTTTTAAACTAACAATTTTTTTTTAAATTTATTTTTTCGAAAAATGTTTTGTTTCGCCATAATTTAAGCATGAATTTGATATTTACATATCTGTTGAGTATCTAAACAATTAACTCTGATAGTTGTTATATTCGCCTTTTAAATAATTAATTAGGATTTTATTATTTCAAAGATATATGAAATACACAATGTGTCCCCACATTTAATTTTTGATGGCCTAATGATGGCCAAAAAGTTATTTGCAAATAGAAAGTCTATGAATCATAAATTTAATTAAAAAAAAATTCCTTTAAATTCAGAATTCCTAGACTAAAATACATTTTGAATAGAAATGATTTAAACTATGAATTATTGAAATATTATTTACAACAATAATTAGTTACACACTAAATTAAAACGAATTAATTTATGAGTCAAAAATTATATTTTTGTACGCTTAAAATTATAGATTTGTTTGTTCTCATTTTAGATTTTACCATAGTATTCTTCATAAATATTACATTCGTTTAAAAAAAAAAATTATTTTATAAGTAAGCGTTTCTTTAACGTTATTCGCCGTAATAAACTTGGGTATAATTTTTCAAAAGTTTAAATTCATTGTGTATTATTATTATTATTCATATTGCTTGGATTATTAACGGGTGGTGTTCCAAATTCAATATTAATTTTTTTATTCTTATTCCAATAATTCCATACCAATCTTTCAACAGCTTGATTGCATATTTAGAAATTTTAATGATTGAAATGATTTTTCTGAGAATTTTGCAGGGAAAATTTTAAATCATAAATTCTACTAAGATTGAATTTTGTTGATCCAAATCTTTCGATTAAGGTGATTACATTTTGATAGAATCATTGTAGCACGCCTGTGACCGAGAACATCGAAGAGCAGCAGAGAACCTGTTACTACACAATTTATTATGACTGGAAAAGTCATTTATCCCTCAAAGAAGAATTCGATTTATTAGTATATTATTATAAATATTTCTTTTGAAAAATTATTATGTTTCAATAAAGCTAGTGGAGCTACTCACTCTGTTCGGTCAATAAATAACAAATTTATCTCTTAGAAATTGGAGTCTCGTTCGTTATCAGAATTAACCAAACCAATCACTCCACAGTTGATATACATAATAAAGTAAAGCGAAATAGACGTTTAGTCATTGAAATGTGCAAAAAAACAAGTTTATGAAATTACAAAATTGTGATGTTAGAGGAAGATCTGAAGGTATTTAATCGGCAAAAATAGAGAATCGGTTTTTATCAATAGAATTGTGTAAATAATAGTATTCCTTTTCGATCGATTGTAAGGTTGTAACCATTTTATTTTTTGTCAATTGGGCAAAAATAAACACTTTCAGAGGATTGCTATTTTTTACTGGTGCTCTTTTTTCGCAGACTCACAGTTTTTCGTAGTAAAATTATTCAACATTGAATTATGCTCAAAATTAGGTGTTCAAATTTTTATTTAAGAAAATTGAGTTATTATGATGTACTACTGCCGATAAATCACGTTGGCAGTACAATGTGAAAAAAATGAATTTTGTAGTATAATGTAAGTACCAGAATTGGGTGAACTCAAAAAATCAATTTAATCAAAATTACAATAAAAATTACTGTATTGTTTCACTAACATGAATCACTGGTAAAATAAATGTCAAGCAAGCAACGAACGACATCTTGAAAGAACAAAAAAGTATTCAAAATTGAATTTAAGTATGTTTAAAATTAAGTGCTTTTTACATGCTGCAAAATTAATTTAGACGATCAAATTTTTTAATTATATTACTAAAGTTATTTTTGTATAATACATGACTCTACCAACATGATTTCACTGCAACAGTGCATCATAATGACTCAATGTTTATTAATTAAAAATTTGATCAACTAGTTTAATTTTGCAGCCCCTAAATACCACCTAATTTTGAGCATATTTAAATTCAATTTTGAATACTTTGGTCTGCTATAGAGCTTTTGACCAAATATGATAGTATTCATAAATAAAAAATTTTAAACACATCAATTTTAATAACAATGCCCAATTAATATAATAGAAAAGCAAAATTTTTATACTAATAGTAATAATAATATCTTTTTATGTATGTAAATATATTTCTTTAAAAAAAAACTTGAGCGTAGGAAATATTCCCGTTATGTACATAACACAGATGCACAACATACAAGGTTGAAAGAAATGCCAAAACATATTAACAATATTTGTTTGGCATTAATTTTCTATTATTTATTTTTCACAAATCGAACAATAGAAAATTAATGGAGTATTTATTATTGTTATTCGAATGCAACGAAATTGATGAATAAAAGTTAACGTTTATAATATAATATTTACTATATGCTTTAAAATATACGTACAGAATGTATACTCAATACCGGGGACATGTCTATTTTTTTTATAACAGGTCTTATTTACAGTCGTTAAACTCATCGTACATGGTGTGATGCCGATGCGATATCGCAGCACTTTATCCATACACGATTTAGCATATTTTTAAGCGATCTTTATACGATGTGCTTTCTATTTTAAATAAGGAGATAATATATGCAGTATTTTTCTAATTTTTGGTTGTTCTGAGCATGAAACCACTTTTCGATATATTTTGTATTTTTTCACGAATAACGTTTTCTTTGCAATTCTAATACTACAGAATTTTTGGCCATAAAGTTCAAACTTTGTGATTTCGAGAGCCACTTCCATTAAAATCATGTAAAACTTCCCAACTTTTTTCCTCCATCCTCCTCCCTTGTCCTCCTTGACGTCTCGTTCTCCCAACTATTTTCTATTATATCACAAAAAACTCTCAAAGGAGTTGAAAAAAAAAAGAAAATTTGGGGACATGTTATAAGAGTAAGTAAAACAAAATAGCATCATATCGTTTTGTTCTCGAGATATCTATATATTAATATGTGAAGCAAATCCTTTCTACCCCTTTTTGCGAAAATTTGGCAGCCATATATTATAGTTTATATAGTGAAAGACTGGATAATGCTAACATTTGTTTAAAATTATACATTAAAAATTCATTAAATCAATAATAAAAACATTATACACACTATGAAACACACATATATTAGAGGTGTGGCTTACACAAACTACCATATACACGCATATACTGTTTTGTTTAAAGGCAGTGAGATACGAACAAAAAAAAATGGGTGTACTTATGTACGCGCGTCAGAATAACTTCTGACTTCTTTGGCATCATTAAAAAATAATTTTTAATTGCATGCAAATAATTAATTACAATAAAATAATAAAACGACTGGAGAAGAACAGTCAACGCAGTCAATAAAGCTTAGTTTAAATATGAAAAATTAAATAAATAAATATATATTTTCTTGTTTTAAGTGTAACATAAATCATAACAACAGCTTCAATCTGTGAAATTTGTGTGACGGTGATGTGTGCGCATCTTAAAATTTCACTCTCGTCGTTTTTTCATAACGCGCCTAAAGAAGTTAAAGAATTGCATTAATTTTTGAATAAAATATGATGAAGGAAAAACGAACATATAGCTAATTTCGTTAGTATATTCAGTATTAACTAGCGTTACAAACTTAAGACTATATTTAGTATACCATAAGTATATTTTATTGAAATATTTTTAGTATCCCCTGACAGGGTGTTTACTGATCATGGAAAATCTGGAAAACCTGGAATACTCACGGTTCCTGAATTAGTCGAAAAAGTCATGGAACAGTTATGGCAACTTATGTAAATAGTGAACTATTTTCTGAAGTTTCAAAACATGAATTGAATTTTTAAATATTCGTAATAATTATTAATGAGTCCTTGATCTCCTAATATAACCGATCATACTCACTTATGAACAAGTCATGGTTCATGCCTAGAACTGAAAATCATTTTAAAAATGATGAATGATAATTTAAAAAAAAAGGGTCTAGAAAAATTCAATGGGAGACCATGAAAAGTCAGGGAATTCAGTTCGTGAGTTGTTCTTATAATGTAATGTAGAATAAATTTCGATTTTTTCCCCAATTTCCTAGATCAAATTATTTTGTATTTTATAAATACGTATTTCGACTACAAAGTAGTCATCATCAGTATGAATTAGCTAGTTTTACTGATTCTCTGAGGAGATGTTACTCGTTGCTTATTTCGTGACGGTTTGGAAACGAGTAACATCTCCTCAGAGAATCATTACAACTAGCTAATTCATACTGATGTGACTACTTTGTATTCGAAATACGTATTTATAAAATACAAAATAATTTGATCTACAAAATTGGGGAAAAAATCGAAATTTATTCGAAAAATCCTAGAGTTCTCATTAATAATTATAAAATTAATATAGAATGAGAATAATTAAAAACATACTACTATTAGACGACTCTAGTTTGGAAAGCTGTATTCATTTCATTCGTAACGCACGTTAAATTCATCGTTTTTGTGACTGTGAATGTTTTAACGGTAACAAATAAATGATTTTGAACAGTAAAACCAGGTACGCCTGTATACTATGATCATGTATAATACTAATGTAATATAAAAGACGTAAAAGTCATAAAAATTCCTTGTTAGTTGGAGAATTTCTTTATTTAATAAATCAAGGAAACGTACATTCATTATCAAAATATTTCTGATCTATTATTATGTTTTTATTATACTCATTAAATTATAACAATAAAAAAAAATTAACTGCATTCTATACGCTCTCATTTCCGAATTACAGACAAATAAGTTTTTTAACGTCGCGTCGTCTGTATGTCTTGATTCGAATTATTTACGGTATAGTTACTAAGTAAGTACTATGAGTAATATTAATACGTAAATATTACTCACGTAAAAAAAATATATGTATAATATGTTATTTATTTTAGTCTAAAGTTTGTAACGCTAGTAAATATTAATGCCACAAAAACAATTTGGTGTGGATGTTCATGAAATAAGGTAATTAGATAATTTCCACATGCCCATCCGTCCGTCAGTCTGTCTGTCATCGAGATAACTCAAAAAACGAAAAGCGATAGCTGGTTGTAATTTTGGTGACGTATATTAGACATAAAAAGTAAGATAAAGTTCGTGAATGAGCAATATCAACTTTTAAATCAAAAAAGATGAAAAATTCAGAAGGAAAAAACTTTCATTTGAAACATTTTTACGTAAATTGCAATTTCGTAATGTCGCAGACATTATTATTATATGTATTTACAACTCTGTATGGACAACATATTTAGGCTATTTAGTAAATGCTAATCATTAAAAATAGTTCAAACATTGATACCAAACTATATGTCGAGTATCTAAACAATTAACTCTGTTAGTTACTATTTTCACTTATTTTTGAATTACTTATAGAAAGTTTATTTGCAATAAAATTCAATTTCGGATATCGTCGGCTATCGACGAGTAAGAATTTGTTAAACGAATCACTTTTCTTATGCTTTCGTATACTTTGGCGATCTGTCTGAATATGTTATGCACTTTGTTCTGTGAATTTTCTCTTTTTTGATATCTATTTATAAATAACACCACCTGTATAGTATTTTATATTTAAATTTCTATATAATCGTATAATATAGAGAAAAGTATATTTTATCCGATGTTTGATGTTTTGAATGTCCATCACTTCAAATGCATATGACTTACGAAATTGATATTTCGCATAAGTGAAAATTTTTGTAAGATTGGAGGAATTGAAATATTTTTCAACGCAATATTTATTATTCATAGTAATTAGAGTATATCAAGAGGGCAACCGCAACGGCGTTCTTTGTATCTAGACCTTTTGATCTTCTGTACCCTGTTTAGAACAATGCATAACCTGAAGACAAAGATTACTTCTAGTACAAGGTGACAATTATATTGTTATTATGTTGTTGGAGTCGGTTTTATCATTCTTACCCAAGCGACGACAGTGATCAATTAACCGCCCCATTATTTATTTGTTTTTATAATTGATCAAACTAATACTGTCTGGATTCGCACCCGCAACCTCCAGCCAAAGTAGTCAAATGGGTAGAAGAGTTAATGCCTTTACTGGACCATTGAGCCGGTTTTCACAGTCATTAAGTATTCAACAAAAACCATTTCAACGGCTAAAAATAGATTATATCTTAAATTTTATACAAAAGTTGTATGAATAATAATTTAATGTTTTAAATTTTGCGTTTACTAGGAAGCATCCACTGGAAACTGAAAAAATTTGCTGTGATGTACAGAATTTTCTTTTACTATGATGTACTTACTAGGAATATAATTTTTTTTAAACATGAGATTCAAATAATAGTTTTAAAGCTTACAATTTTTTGTGAATATTCTTAGTTTATAGTTGTAAGTACCATTTCCGAGAACAACTTAAAATGGATGAAAAAAATGGGACACTCGATTTTGATTAAATGCTTAGTTTTTTTTCCTTCGATCAGTCGAAGCTTAAATAGAAAATTTGCAAATTGTAGCTTTTTTGGTTCGGATGATATCGTGACCATAGACAAATGAATTTCTATAAACCGTGTTTTTGGATTCAGAGAACACCAAAACGTGCATTTCCAGTAAAAACTCGATATTGAAAATTTGCAACATGCAAAATCTTGGTCAGAAAACGAGGTTTGCCGAAGAAACTCAATGTATCTTGTAGGGATTGTCTTGTTAAAATGAAGAAATTTTTCAATAAACATTTCTGTTATAAAATCTATTTTTTATTTTAGAAATGTTTTTCTAAAAAAAAACTCTTCGGCCAAGTCATGAAACCTGAGTTTTTATGCCATGATTGTGCAGGTTCAATTTCATAAAATCTGGGAAATATTTTTTTAAAAAATTCAAAGTATATTGTATGCATTACACATTGGTTGGGTTTGGCATAAAAGCGCTTGCTAGCGATGAGAATCGAACTATAAAGTTGTCTATCAAGACACGCTTGTTCAGTAGTTATTCATAATTGGCAATTTGTTTAGCGATCGCCTTTTTGCTTATACGGTTTGTAGCGCTTTTTTCTGTCAAACAGCCATTGTGCTAATTAATTATTTGATGTCTCATTTTTTGTTTCAACGCCAAAGTCATTATTTTATCATAACCTATGACTATATAATTTTGTAACGGGTTTCATTCAGTATACCTAAATATAATATTAATTTATTCATAAAACAACATTTAATCTCTTATATTCTAAATATATTTATTAAATAATATTATGAGATTCACATGAATATATATGAAATATTTCTACCAAATATAAATATATTTTATTTGATTTCATTTCAAATAAACAACAACATTTTTAGTAGGTCAATAGACACATCATACAAAACCGTATTATTATTTATTATATCATATGTTGTATACAACTTATATTCTGATACTGTGTGTTTAAAAAGTTTTGTGACAGAGATAATTCAATAACTAATAGTAGTTTAGATAGATAATTTTGAAAGTTTCACATCATTGTCTTAAATATGAATTACCCCAAAGATTACAATTCTTAGGCATTATATATAATATCTGAATATAGACCAGGGTGGATAATTTTTTAAACCAAAAAACATTATCGTAGGATGAGATACCCATTGGAAACGGAAGAGAATATAACAAAAATGAAAGGAAAGATAATTTACGGGCGATCTCATGCCGGGAAGTGGAATAGAGTTCTTATGGGTAAAACACGGTTTATCTCGTTTTCCGGCAAAACTACAAGTCCCACGTAAAAAAGTTAAATGGCAAAGTAAAACAGTAGGTAATAAAATAATTAATTCCATATAACTTTTTTTTCTAAAGATATTACTATCTATCGATCGTCACGCAGTTGCATCCGTGTAGTTCCGATTTCCGTAGGAATACAGGAATTAAAAGCCTATGTTACCCAGGGATAATGTAGCTTCCCAACGATGAAAGAATTTTTCAAATCTGTTTAGTAGTTTTGTAGTTTATTTGTTTCATACAAAAATACAAATTTTTCCTCTATAATATTAGTATAGATATCATTAATTCCACTGAGATATTGCGAATGATTTCTCCGGAATCGATGGAGCAATAAATTTTTCTGTGGAAATAAATTACCAATAATTTGTGTATTTTGATATTCTTATGCTTACTTAATCCACGTTTAATATGATTAAGTATAAGCAAACAATTTCATCAGAGTATACAGCATAATTTTTGAAATACCTTGTATAAAAACGTATGTACTTATTACTACTACACATATTATTATCCAAATAAATTCCCTAAACATTAATATTATTATATTTATTTGATTTTGGTTTTTATATATATGTGAAAATGCATAATACACTAGTAGTTCTGTGAATTGTAGACCTCGATCAGAAGTTATCGAAACATTACATTAGTCATAGGAATAAACCATCTTGATTGAAACACCAATCACATCAATCTAAGAATAATTACGTCATTATGTATTAGATAGTACCCGAGAAGAGAGATAGTATATATGCTCTTTCTTTTTTCTCTGAGTCGAGTGAATTTAATTAATATAAGTATAAAATTACGGAACGGAATTCTATTATTGTGAATGGATTTGAATATTTTTTGGTGTTGAATTTTTAATGTCATATATTAAAAAAATTGATAAAACAACTTATTTAAAGCCAAAAATGGCCCACAATTTTTTTTTTTCGAAAAGTGAATACTTTTTGAGTTATTCGCCATACAAAAAGACGTTTTCACACTAAAAAATATAGGAGATGAATATTGTTCATGTTTATTTCGCAAATCTTATATTTCAGTATAAAATATATATGGAAAAAAAATTTGTTATTCACTTCTGTAAATGTAATAATAAGCAAATTATATTTCGTTGTGAGTTACATGTAGTTCAAGCATTCAAATTTAAATTCGGGGATCCGGACCTTTTTTTACCGTTAAAAACCATTCAAATGGAGCTGTCGTCTCTAAATGTTGAAATTTATCGCAAAGCATGTTCAGTTTTTTATCCAAGTGCCAAAAATAGTTAAAGTTGAACAATTTTGAAGTGCTCGGTTTAGAAAAAAAAATTATTTTTAGTTTAAAAGTTATTTTTTCCTTTACTCAAAAAATAAAATAAATTTTCAAAACTTAAGAATTCTAAGCAATTTTCTATAGTTTCTATAGTTCTTAAAATTATCTGCAAAATGATTTTTAAATCGATAGCTTAAAAATTAAGAAAGCTATCGTTGAAAAACCATTCAAATTTATTTGTAAAAGGAATACTATATTAAAAATAATGTTTTTTCACATAGAAACAAACCTTTGGAAAAAACAAATTAAAAGCGAAATTTTTTTTATTAATATTTAGTAGGTATTAGAAATTTAAAAATTCTCAGACAGGAAATCCATCCACCTAAAACAATCTAATTTCACTCGACCATAACCACAATGCTTGCTGTACTTTTACGTCACACGATCGACACCATTATAAGTATAGTAGCATTTTTGTGGTTAATTCAAATTAAACGGAAAAATTCAATAAAAAACTTAGTTTTTTGTTGAATTAATATTCTTTTCGGAAATATTAGAGGTATACCCATATTTTAGAAAGGTATTTCAATATTTGTCATCATGTCTATTACTTGCATTTATGCATTTATTGGTTTTAAGTACATTGAAAATGAAGCTAAATGCACCCTTGAACTCTAAAATTTTTACTATTAAAAGTAATGTTCTTAAATTTTATCTATTTGAAAGACAAATTCTATTAAAATGGGACATTGCGCTTTTATAGCAAACAAACATGATTGATAAGGGGGTGACAAATATCCATATTCGCGGATATCCGCAAGACAAAAATGATCGGTATCCGTTTCTTTTTCAGTGGATCTTAATGGATCTTTTGCATTAAGTTTTATTCCGTATATTTCATTTATAAGTAAAACTAGAAATAAAACACTGTGAAATCACATTATAATACTTTTTATTTCTTAAGAATTGGCAAAAATTTGATATTCCACTTTTATTTTAGTGAGCTAAGTGCTATTTCTTATAACTGATCATTTTTATCACGCGGTACTAATTAGTAATGTCACTATTTTAATTCAAATTTATTATTCAAATCAAATAATACATCTAGTTGAGATGAAAAATCACAATCGCATTTCAAACAATAATCATTTTAAGGAAATTCAATTTCAGAGTCACACACAGTGGCATAGATTGTTTGGGTTAAAAATTAAGATACGCATTTGTATCCGCGGATCTCCATTTTTAAATGTAGATTTATAGATAGAATCGTCGAGTTAAAACTTAGACCTTACTTCGTTCGATCAACTGTTTTATTTGATCATTATTATTATGTAAGAGCATACCAGTCATTAACAACACACAGCATCATATATTATTACATGTGGATAAGCTCAATTTAATGAATTTTTTGTTTTCGATTAAAACCTCTGATATAAATGGATTTATTTAATATTTCATTTATTTAATTTTTTTTGGATGTATTTTAATTAACTTACCAGGTACTTCTAATTAATTTTATCACCTATAAAAGATTTATTTTTATTCCCTGGTTCATTATGAAATTTATGATGATGCTTTTAATAGGATTATCACTTTAAACTTCCGGAAAATGGGAGTATAAATTGGAAAATCGAAGATACTTAACATTTTATGGGGTTTTGTTTTTATTTCGCGTTTTTGTACGTTTTATTCTCTGTTAAAACTCACTTTACAACAAATGATAATGCAAATATAATGTAAAACACTCCGTTCCTTTTGTTCGATATCATAAAATTTTTAATATTCCTTTGTATTTCAATAAGAATATTTTTCTAAAACATAAAAGCATAAGGAAAATTAAAATCGTTTAATTGATATGTTCACTTTTCCTAGTTTGCGAGACAGCCACGTAACTGAACACTTTAACGGTTCAATACTGAGTCTGAAATGCACTTTTAGTGTTCAATATTGAGTCATAATAACAAGGAACAACTAACAGAGTTAATTGTTTAGAAACTCGACGTATGATTGAGCAGATATGAATGTTTAAATTGTTTTTAATTGTTTATTTTCCAAAAATACTCTAAATATCCAGTCTATACAATATAAAAATATTATGCATTGTAATTATATATCTGTTTATTAGTTAAACTTGTTGCGAATTCAAACATTTTACATTTTGAAGAAACGATATTTAATAATTTTTTTAAATCTTTTATGGTTATGGTTCAAAAGTTATTATATCTTTTCTCTTATTTAAATATTTTCAGCAATTCGTGAAAGGTTATTAAAGTTATTTATTGTGTTATCGGATGACCTATACTAAGCGCCTTCATATTTTTCTAGTCTCCCACTTTCTAAAATAAACCTTAAACCTCTGCAACAATTTAATACTGAATCTGTTACTTATCATACTTATTTTTCAAACGATTGGCTTTTTAACCTCTGCTAATTTGTTTGAACTTATGAATATAGTAGAGCAGGATCTAGAGATGCTTAGAATAAATCACAAACATTATCTTTTTTATATTTTGAATATTTAATTGGTATTGAAATTAATCTTTCCTTGACATAGTAAGTTAAAAAATAATTGAATTCTTTGAAATTAATATCTTACGTGTTTTGACCTTTTTAACCTATCAGCAACACTATGATACTTGTATTTCGTCTGGTCAGGGAAAACCTGAAATAGTCAGGGAATTTAATTTTTTTTAATATTCGTAATAATTAATAATTTCTTGATCTCATAATTTTCCGAAAATGATGCTCATTTATGAATAAGTGTCTGTTCAGGCTTAGAGCTGGAAATCATTTAAAAAATGAAGAATGATAATAGTTCATATTTTCAAAAAAATGGCCTAGAAAAAGTCAATGTGAGACCTGAAAAATTTCGAGAATTTTCTTCTTCTTGAGTGTTGCTTTGCATCCATAATTTGTAAATTCTAAACATAATTTACGTTTTATCGTATCATTGTTTTAAATCACCCGATATAATTATATTAATATTCTTTGAATGTCTGTGATAAAAGTAATTAATAATTAAAACAACAATGTATAAAATTTTAAATCGATGACGTATGAATCTGACTATGAATATAAAATTATTTGGTTACTAACAATATTTTCAACATCCATATTTGGTGAAAATATAATATTAAATGTCTAAAATAAGACTTGGAAATGGTTAACTATTTATAAAACATAGCCAAATAACTATCACAAACTCTAAAACTTCAATAACAAAGTTTAGTCGTTTCTGTGTTAATAAATACGTTACTAGAATTTGAAATGTTATATTTTATTTCAATGAATATACTAGATTTCATTTATTAAACGAATAAGTATAAATAAAGATGACGTTCTCAATGGTTCTAAAAAATTTGCGTACTTTTTTTTTCGTCTTTTCATTTTTAAATGTCAAAGAAGTTTAAGTTAATTCAATTTTCTTAAAATGATCTGAGAATTGTCTTAAAATGATCTCAAGTAAAGAATGACTCCGAGAAGACGCAATTTTTATTCCTTTAAAAGGTGTCCTATAATTGATCGGATATTCATTTTTTTTTTGACTAGATGAATGCCCAGAGAGCTCATGAAACTCGGAAATCGAACCCAATGCCATTGACACGACTGCTCACTACTCAACCTAACCCAACCTACTCCCCTCATCTTTAAATATGACTAACAAATTACCGTTTATCGATTATTCGATTTTAGGATGTCTACTGGTCAGAGAAAACCTGGAATAGCCAGGGAATTTTCAATTGGCTGAAATAGTCAGACAAAAGGCAAATTATGCAAATAGGGAAATTTTGAATTTTTTTTTTTGGTTTTCAAAAAATTGAATTTAATTTTTTAAATATTCATAATAATTATTAATGAGCTCTTGATCTCATAATATATCTGATAATGATGCTTACTCATTAACAAGCCACTGTTCAGGCCTAGAACTGGAAATCATTTTAAAAATAACAATAGTTATTATTTACAAAAAATGGTCTAGAAAAGGTCAGGGATTTAATCTATTTTAGTTTTTACGAGTTAATTATAATTTTAGAAAATATAATTTTATTTTTTATATAATATGGTTTGATGTTTACAATTGGCCCTGGAACCTTTATTAGATTTATTTCATTTCTAAATCGAATAACATCAAATTTTCAAAAAAAAATTTAAATTCTAAAGTACATAATTTTTTTAAATTATTTTCATCAATCAATTCAAATAATTGCTTTGACCCAATTGACAGAAATGCATTTATATGTGCGTCTTATTTGCTGTTTATGGATTTGCATGCGTCTTATTCTTTAATTATTGATGATTCAACACTTTAAGTGACGCATATGAACTTAACAGACCCTTATGAACTTAGCCCTTTATCAGTATTTTATTGTAACATAATATTATATGTTCGGAGAATTTTTCTTATAAAAAAATAACCATGATATGTAAGGTCAGGTTCTAAAAGGTACAGAACCATTACTCAAATGGTATTATGGTAATAAATAATATTTCATAAGTAAAGGTAAAAAATATTAATTAATAAAAAGTATATATAAATGTTATTAAATTACTTTCATAACATCTATAAAATTATTATTTTTATATTAATTATAGGCTTTTTCGTATCACATTTTATTTTAAAGTTTATAGCATAGGCGTTTGAAAAGCCGCTAGCTGATTTGCAATGAATGGAGCAAAGTAACCATGAATTTTATTTGGATTTTGGTAACAAAAATACTATACAAATTATCTTTTTTGGTATTTCTGTACTTATTAATTCATTTTAAATGTTCGCTCACAAAATATAGCTTTACTTTTATTGGTTCTTATCAGATCATATGAAGATTTAACCACTTAAGAACGCAAAGTGATATTATGTGCATTAACGATCGACTCCTTTCTTAATAGTGGGACTAGGAACAAGTCATCACGATATCACTAGGAGATGTGATTCTTGTTTGTTTCTGCATTACTTACGCTATTTACAGTCTCGTTAAAATTAGGGGTCATGTTGAAAAATAACAAATTTTTTAAAGGCTGTAAATAGCATATTTTTGTAAAAATAAAACGTTATTTGCAGCCATGCCAAATATGTTTTTAGAAAACATTAAAAAAAACTCATACACGGCAATCATAATTTCGGAATATTCGTTAAAATTATATTCGATGGCATTTAGGTGACAATTTTTCATCAAGTATTATAATTGGTTTAAATTATCGGTTTATCAAAATTCCCAAAGTCCTTGTTCTTTCTTTCAAAATATTTTAATTTTATGGTTATTACTTAAATTTGTTATGCAGGTCAATTTAGGAAGAAAATGAAAATATTATGAGATTCTTTAAATCATTTTCATTTTAAATTTTACTTTCAAAATTAAGGTGGTTCCAGCTTGGTATAGTATATATAGGGAATTTACTATGTTATAAATGTTATAGTCAGAGCATTTACTAATGTTATAAGTGTAGATAATTTTTGAAATTGGAAAATATAGAAGAAAAACTTCTCTTGCTCGGAAGTTATGCCAAGAAAAGTGCATGACGGTGATAAAAATTAATAGTTTTAATTTAAATATCTCAAGAACAAAACGATGTGGTTTTATTTATTTTTTTTTTTTTACTTATTCTTAAAACATGCTTCAAACTCTTCTAATTTTTAAAAAAATTATATACAGAGTTTTTTTTTAGATATAGTAGAAAATATTTGGGTGGACAGAAAGTTGTACATGTTTTGAATGGGAAGTGACCGCAAAATCACGAACTTGAGCTTGATTATTTCTGGATTTAAACGATCAAAAATTCTGCAACTTCGGGACCGCATAGATAACGGCATTCTAGGCCCGTAAAAAAAAGGCAGTGCCACGTTACACTGGAACAACCTTAATCTTACAACTTGTTTTAACAGCATTGATATCACAAGTCAAATTTTAGGTTATGTTTATTATTTTAATTATATATTGTCAAAAAGGTAAAAAGGTGCGTCTAACTTTTGCAAGTCGCTGTACAAAATTAAATTTATACGTATATGAAATTTTGTGATAGATAGATATTGAAATTTATTTCTTAATGAAATGCTAATTTAATTATCAAATTGACCTTTTTATTATTAATAAGCTATAATTAAAACTAAATACTAAATAAAGAACGATATTAAAATAATTTCAATTTCAGATTTAATAATTATCATTATAAATTAACTTTATGATTATTTTAAAATAACACTTAAAATTAAATTATTACTTATTTTTGATTTATGACATTAATATTAAAATAGATGTAAATGACTTACACAAACGTCTATTACTTTTATTTTTGAAGTGCAAAAATATTTTTAGAAATATAGAAATATAGAAATATGTTTGTAGATATTAACAGTAAAAATAAATTTGTTGCGACATTTCACAGAGTTTTCTTTTACTGGATGCTGTATACTTTTACTAGGAATAATTTTTATTTATTTTTTATTTTTTTTATAAACAAATAAAATGAGAAGCAAAATTAATAATACTAAACACGAATAAATTAGTGAATTTCTTTTATTGGATGCTATATACTTTTATCAGAATAATTATTATTTATGTTTAAATTTTTTTGTAAAATTTTATTTATTTTTATTTATTTTTTAAATTTTTTTATAAACAAATAAAATAAGAAGCAAAATTAATAATACTAAACATATCATATATAATACTAGCTGTTACCCACCCGCTTCGCAGGGCAGTTTAAATTTTCTACACGACTTCCATCAATTCTGTTGAATAATGTACGTGCAAAACTTGAAGTAAATTGTACCAAGCACGTTTTCTCATAAAAATTTAGCGCCGTGTGTTACCCACTTTGGGGTAGAATTTCGCAAAATTCTTTCTTAGCAGATGCCTAGGTCATACAAAAAACACATCCTTCAAGTTTCAGGTCTACGAGCGGTGGTTTAGGCTGTGAGTTAATCCGTCAGTCAGTCATTCGGGGCATAAAAGCATTTTATATGTATAGATAATAATAATAAAATAATTTTATGGTGTATTTTATAATTTTTTCAATTTAAAACGAATATTTTATGGATAAACAAAATTAATTTTGATAAACAACTCAACACATCATAACAATCGGGTCTTTAATGTTTAGTTTTTAAATAGGTATAAAAATTCAAGAGCCATTTTTTAAAGTATATGTAGCTAAATATGATTAGTTGGTTTTTTTAGCATAGAAATGATTCAAATAAAAGTTGTAAAGTTTAAAATGTTTTGAAAATATATTAAATTTGAAGAAAATCGAAGCCATTTTCGATAAAAACGTAAAATACCTGAAAATCATTTGAATGAAGTTGGAGACCGTTTGTAGGAACCAAGTACGTAGCTTTTTACAAAATGAAAAACTCAATATCTGTGTTTATCTAATGTGGTGCAAATGTCATTTCTATTTTGATACTTGATGTCATCTGATTAATAAAGCAAAAATTGTCAAAAACATCAAGTAAATATTGGCGCCACAAAAATATGACAAATAATTCGTATGTTTTCACACAAAAAAATATTATTTTATTCATAAAATTGATTTTATTAATAAATGAAAATTCAAAGAGTGGTAAAACGTTATTAACAGATAACATACTGTAATAAACAGCCGAAACGAGAAAATTTAAACTTGAGTTATATTCGTAATTTTTAAAGATTCTTGTCTATAAAATGGTCCCAAAAATTGTTATATAAAATTTGCATAATAACAATAATTTAACTTTCTTTTTTAATTTAACTTTTAATAGATTTCAAATTAAAAAAATTATATACGTTAAAAGAAGGTCTGTCGGTCACAATACGTAAACAAAAATGTTATGAGGTTTGCAACTCTCAAAAAGTAACATAATATACTGTATTTCCACAAGTTTTGAGTCTCGAATAAAATCTCAACTTTTTTCAATCACTTTAATAATCTGACTAAGTGTATATTATTTGTTTGCATTAAAAAAAAAAAAAAAAATTGACTTATGTCACAACCTAATAAAAGTAAAAAATGTTTGATGAAACAATTGCTTTGTTTCATATTACTTTAACAATTTATATACTTGACATGATATATATAATATGTAATATATCAGAGTATAGAATTACCTAATTAATCCATTACAGTTTGGTAGTCCGCCCCGCCCGTCATATATCAAGAAAATTCAAAAACAAAACGAGCTAGAGAGCTGAAATTCAGTATCATGTATTCTACACCTAGAAATTAAGTTCAAGTTCGTGAATAAGTAAAATCGATGGATTAGGACGAATGGATCCGTAACCCAATTTTAAACCTTAAAAAAATAGAAGAAAAATCGAAATACAAAAAAATGTTTGTTTTTTTAAGACAAACAACTTTTATTTTAATTGAATTTTAGCTTAAATTTAGCTAATAAACATGTAACTACAATGCATATAATTATTATAAATGTATTTATAGCTGTATAGACTGGATATTTAGAGCATTTTATAGTATTGATCAAAAACAATTCAACCATTTTGATATTTAATATCCAAATAATTAACTCAGTTATATATCATATTAATTTTTGAAGTGAAACTTTTATTTTATTTTTCAACCCATGTAAGCAACACATTTCACAATTGGTATAATTTTTATGTAGAAATTAATGATATAACTTCCGGACGGAAGGAAATCTGCTGTTATATATAAAGTATGATATTTTCCTTTAATCCTTTTTTTTTTTTTGTTACAGATGTAAGATATGAATATGTTGTTGATCAGCAACCAATCGGAAGGTTGCTATTTCGACAGTTTTGTGAAATGCGTCGCCCACGATATTATTATTGTTTGTGTTTCTTGGATTCAGTGGAACAATATGAATTAGAATCAAATGAAAAACGTGGTGATTTAGCAAAAATTATTAAAGAAAAATATTTTTCTGATGAAAATAGTGATATTATAAAATTAGGTAATTTAAATGCAGACATTTTACAACAAAATGCAAATAAATTATTAGAACAACAAGCGAATGGTACTGGAAGTATCAATTTGTGTAACAAAGATTTATTTGCACCGATTGCAACAGCAATTAAAGAATATTTATCAGATGAACCGTTTAAAGAGTTCGAGAATTCGCTATACTTTTTACGTTATTTACAATGGAAATGGTTAGAGGCGCAACCTGTTACGTACAAAACATTTCGTATGTATCGAGTTTTAGGAAAAGGTGGTTTTGGCGAAGTTTGCGCATGCCAGGTGAGTTTTGATTACCTTTTTATATTTTTTTACGTTCTGTATTGTATTGAATGATTTTCAATTATAAAAATAATTGAGATTTTAACAACGTCGTCAATGGCAAATTTTAAAGAAATCCGAACTTATTTATTTTCATGATTCGTTGATTTTTTTGGCAATCTTGTGAGAGGAAGACAAAACAAAGTTTTAGTGCTTAAATTTCACACAAATGAAATTTTTTTTTTTGATATAACAATGAACTAAAAAGTAAGAAATAATTTTAAATTGAAAACTTCTATAAATGATTTCCTTGTGACCAATTACCTTTCGACGTCGGCTGATACTATTCTCAAGTTAACTGCCTCATTTTGTCTAAAAAACGCTGTTATTTAAAACTCATTAGACTCGAAATTATTAATTTATGTAATCAATTAATTAATTTGAATAATTTTAAAAATTGTTTTAAAATCATCATATATTGTAAAATTGCCGAAAAATGAGCTATATTTTCATTTAAAAAAAACTGAATTGAATGATTTACGACAATACCAATAACAATCAAAAGATTTTTTGATTTAATTTCATGATAGAAACTTAAATATTTCACTGTTCGTTATTACGTTATTTGTATTTCTTTCTATGTTTGGGCACAAATAACTCAATCAAATTATTATCCAAATGTTGATATTTCACATGATATTGATCCTAATTATTAGCATGTACAATCTTGGTACGAAAAGTAAAGTCTTCTTTTCTAGAGGACTAGTAAAAAATTTTTTTGACTAGTCTTCTGTTTTCATGCCAAGATTGTGCATAATAAAATTCATAACATTTGGATACTTACTTTTTGAGTTATTTTTGTGCAAAAATAGAATAAAATGCGAGACATTAGAGATTATTTTAAATCTACATTTTAGTTGAATTTCTCTCAAATTCCATGTTTGAAAAATGTTATTTTTTCATTAGATAATTGGTTTTAGGCCCCAAATTCGATGAGTCAAATTAATATATATTTTAGTATTATTTTTTTTTGTTTTATTAGTTTTTATTTTTTAAATAAATATTTTTAGTAGTTAAGATTGATTTAAAATAAACACATTAATTTTAATGTTCATGCACTGTTTAAATTGTGTGATGTGAAAAATAAATTTATTGTCTAAATGTAACTAAAATTAGCATGTAAAATTTCATAACATTTACACCGTACCACAACAAATACAGAGCAATTTTAAACGAATGATTTGAAATTAAACTCAGTTTTTCTGAAAATAGAACAAAATCACTCGAACGAGAGAATTTATATCAAAATATCATTTCATTAAAGTACAACTTATGATATCTAGTAATCAAAGATGTATTCACATTTTTTTATAATTAGTTGTTTTGATATAATTACTGAAAATATGTTGAATTGTTTTCTGTAAATTTAATGAGTATACTTATTATTATTAAGATTAATCTATTAAGAGTTAATTTTGTCCACAATCACACTTTGTAAAAATTTGAAATATGTAAGGGTATATAGAATTTAGTCAAAACGCTTAAAATATAAACGTTAATGAAATAAAGTTAAGTACAAAAATATAATTGTTTGAAAATTTTTTTCGTTCGCTGTTTAGATTGGTTTATTCAAAAGTTAAAATATTTTGTTCTTTATTTTTTTGTACAATGGCATGGCAGAAGATTGAAAGAAGTCGGCTTAAAATTACTTCCTCACTCTACTTTTTGGGTTCATCTTAATAGGGTAAAAAATAAAGTGTTTTATGTTGTTTTATCAATTCAATGATTTAAAATCACTCTGTACGTAAAAAGAAAACATAAGTCAGTCAGCTAGTTTGTTAGTAACATTAGTTTATCGAATTTTATTTTAAATAAACGTGGTTTTGAAAAATTTATATTTGATTCTAAATTAAAATTTTATGATTTTAGATAGAAAGCTAGCGTATATTTTTGGAAATACTAACAGCAAGTAAAAATTGTCTATGTGTAATCTTCAGCTAGATCACTGGCAAATAAAATTGTAATAGGGTGCTCTTGCGTTAGCGCACTTTTTAAGTACAACGATTTGCAAAGTTTTTAACACTAATGTTTGATACCATGCCGTGAAAACTGCAAATTTTTCAATTCATTTATCTTGAAAAAAGTTTCGGGTTATGTGCTTATAAAACAGATCTCTTTCAAAAAACCTCCATGCATCATGCTCTCTAGAATTATTATTAAAGTCTTTGATTTATTGCAAATTATTAAAAAATGTACCCGGTGGCTTTATACCTATTTCAGGTGATTTGTTTTTAGCTTGATTTATTTCGTGTGTGGTGCTCTAAATTTTATGATTATAACCAATTTGTAATTTTGTATTACTAGTTTAGTAGATAGTAAAGAACGTTATCGTTAATTTCTATTTTAAACACTATGCTCCCCGATACGTGTTACCATTAATTATTTTTAATTCTGACGTTTTACATGTGAATGAATTAGCCTTTTTAATCTTACTTACGCTAGATAAATCATTTGCAACATGAAGGAAGATGGTTTCGTTAACACTTAATTTGGGAAAATTTTGAAAAGAAATCAATAAATAAAAGTGGTAAATTTAAATCTTAAGCGGACAGAAAAAAATTATTTGCTATCATAGACTTCGAAGATAGTCACAGAAAAATTGGAATGATATTTGGAAAATACTAAAAAAAATTTAACTCCATGATAAAAAATTTGAAAATTTTAATAAAGTCAAAAAGAGTCGTACAAAACAATCATTTTACAACATTTTTAATTTATATTGTAATCGCAAAGTTTGTTTTCTAAAATTTTATTGTTATTGAAAACTTAGGTGAAAATGTAATTAATTTTACTGCGTAATCGAAAATGAACAATGAAATTTTAGAATAAGATTCTTGCGATCATCAGAAAAACTCGAACGCGTTACTGATGACAACGTCTGGATAGCCTTTATGGTTTATCATTTAACAAACTTTAACAAGTCTCAAAATCGGTTAATCCATAAGCATTTGATTTTTGTTCATTACATTACATGCAACATACATCGTGTTACATGTTTTTGGAACTGATTTCGTTGTGTCTGTTTGGTTGGAATTTTGCAAACTAATTGTAAACTATAACTTCCAAAAGCGACTAGAGATTTTAAATTTTTACCATAGTTAAAAGATGAATTTATATATCATAAATTAGATGATTTTAGGAAATTTATGTATTAGTCAATTTTATGCTTTTAAAGACATTGCTATCATAAATATATTTTCAATGTAAAGAAATTGCCAATGTTTTAATTCAAATTTATTGAATTAATTTTTTATTTTTAAATTTGTAGGTTCGAGCCACTGGCAAAATGTATGCATGTAAAAAATTAGAAAAAAAACGTATAAAAAAACGAAAAGGCGAAGCCATGGTCTTAATTGAAAAACAAATTTTACAAAAAATTAATTCACGCTTCGTAGTGAATTTAGCGTATGCATATGAAACAAAAGATGCGCTGTGTCTGGTATTAACTATCATGAATGGTGGAGATTTAAAATTTCATATTTATAATATGGGAGGTGATCCCGGTCTGGAGCTATGTAGAGCACGATTTTATGCCGCAGAAGTTGTATGTGGATTGGAGCATTTACATCAACAAGGCATAGTGTATAGAGACTGCAAACCAGAAAATATTTTGTTAGATGATGCGGGACATGTACGTATATCAGATTTAGGTTTAGCTGTTGAAATACCTGAAGGAGAAACTGTTCGTGGTCGTGTTGGAACTGTTGGTTACATGGGTAAGCAAAGAATTAGGTCAAAATAATTTTATTTCAAATAAAATAAGTATTGTCAAACAGCAGTACTTTATACTTAGTTTCATTTCAAATCGTCCAGATGATCTAGCGTATGATAATCTAGCATGGGATTTTAACTTTCATGGTCGAATAAAAATCCGATACAGGATAGATTTTTTTATAAAGTTATTCTTCATAAAACAATATAATTTTTGTTGATAGCAAT
Organism: Chrysopa pallens; assembly: GCA_020423425.1. Classification (NCBI taxonomy): domain Eukaryota; kingdom Metazoa; phylum Arthropoda; class Insecta; order Neuroptera; family Chrysopidae; genus Chrysopa; species Chrysopa pallens. The sequence goes on along the minus strand of CM035591.1, from coordinate 90,737,712 downwards.
TATATACTTTTTTACCTTTCTATATCGGCTTTTCCTCTCTTACTAAAAAAATTTAATTAAGCGTCAAGGATTAACTCAATCAACCAATAAGCAAGGATAACGAAGTTCCTAAAGCTGGTTAGTAATCATATTCAGTACGTGCATTTGATAGTATATAGATCTATCAAACGTAGATTTTATCAAACGTACAGTTTTTTAGAGATCGTGTTGTCAAAAAGTTGGGAACGATACTAAACATTATTTGAATTAGAAATAAACAGTTAAATGTAGGTATGAATTCTATAGTTGTTCTCAAATCATATATTTTTTAAAATTTTTCAGCTCCTGAAGTAATTGACAATGAAAAATATACATTTTCACCAGATTGGTTTAGTTTTGGATGTTTATTATATGAAATGATTGAAGGGCAAGCTCCATTTCGTGCACGTAAAGAGAAAGTTAAACGTGAAGAAGTTGATCGACGTGTAAAATCTGAACCAGAAAAGTATTCAAATAAATTTAGTGAAGAAGCCAAAGCATTATGCCAACAATTATTAGCCAAAGCACCAGTTAATCGTATGGGTGGAAAATCCGGGCGAATGGGTGCAGCCATTGTTAAACAGGATGCATTTTTCCAATGTATTAATTGGCGAAGATTAGAAGCTGGTATGATTGAAGCTCCATTTATTCCTGATGTAAGTTTCAATATTCATTTAGTGTTGTTTTTAAATTTAACGAATTACAACTTTTCGTTTATAGCCACATGCCGTATATGCAAAAGATGTACTTGATATTGAACAATTCTCTACGGTGAAAGGTGTGAATTTAGATGCAACAGATGCAACGTTTTATAGTCGTTTTAGTACTGGTTGCGTATCCATACCGTGGCAAGCTGAAATGATTGAGACTGATTGTTATAAACAATTGAATGTGTTTGGTCCGGGTGATACACCGACTCCTGATTTAATGATTACAGCAACACCAAGTCCTGAAGATCGTGGCTGTTTTCCATTCAGACGGAAGGTACGGTACATTAAATAATTATTTATTTTTTTAAGAAGATTGACTATAAGATTTGTTCTAGAAGAAACAACCCGACCGTACCCGACCTATACCAGTGGCCGATCATTTACTTCCTGCAACAATCATAGAAAGCTGATAGAATAATTTATTTCGAAAATTATAATTAAAGTAAGTAAATAGTTTCATAATTAAAAAGTAAAGGAAGGTGGTTAAAGTCTAGAAACACTGCGGCCCAATAATCTACTTTAGGATTATAATTTAATAAATGAAAACAAATTATTAAACCAATTAAACCGATATAAAGTCACTCAACAATTTGTTAAATATATTTTACTTGATATAATTGTAAAAATGTATGTATTAAATTAAAAGAAAATACATTAAAAGTTGCATTCCATTCGCGGAATGTGGATTTTACAATTGCTGTTAAATTTTAGCTACATGTCCTGTTTTCAAAAGCGTACCTTTTTAACTCAGACAACTCCAAAAAATATCATAGATTTACAGCAAGTTAAAGGATTTTGTTTTTTGGTCGTTATTTTCTAATATAACAAACAACATGAGTGCAAATGATTAAAGACCATCAAAATTTTAATAATAATATTATATAATAAGGGCTTTAAAATGGTTCCATAAGATTGCCATATCTCAAAATCTGACCAAAAAATTTGTACGCATGGTTTTCGTGAAAAATTATTTTTATGTGTCATCCTTTTCAAAAAAAAAAAAAAAGTTAAATAAAATAATAATAAAAATTAAAAAAAAAATAAAAATATTGTATTTTCTCGAAACATCAAAGTATATATAAAGCATTTATTAATTATATATTTTTTTATAGAAGTTTTAAGAAACTGGCCGCTCTCTTGAAATCCTAAAGATTAGATCAGTTTGTTTTTTGCTTTACTTTAGAAATTGTCTTGATGTTAGCCTTAAGCTGAAAAAAAAACTTTATATTATGTTTTTTTAACGAAATAAAATCACTTTCAGCTCTATTGCTGGAAATCATAACTTCTACATTTTAACCACTTGTATACGAATAGCCAGCCCTGCTGAAATTTTCTGTTGGACTTGGACTTTTTACATTAATTTATATGCATATGGCTGCCAGAGGACGGATTTATAAATTACACTATATTTCGTTTTCAAATTTTAGAAGTCTAAAGAAAATATCTTCAATATATTATTATTTATCATCTTACACAAAACAATTGTTTAAAGAACAATTTTAAAACGAAAAGTAACCGTAAGTTGCAAAGATATTCTTGTATAAGAAACCATATATAAAGCATTGAATACTTTATCGATATGTAAAAAATCCAAATGTCAACGGAATTTTGGTAGATCTAGTTCTTGGTATATTCTTCCAAAATAAAAATGTAAAAAATTAATTTTCTTTTTAGTCAGGAAACAAACCAAAACGGTCCTCACAACTTTCTCTCTACTAATCTACAGCGGCAAGACATCTTGGTATATTATTTTGAAAGACTGACTAGGAAATATGACACTAATGTATGTGCTATATTACTCTCACACATGCACCATTTTTAGAGATTCTTTACTAGACGTAGCAAAATAGTTACCAAAACGAATAACGAATGTCTTAGATGTTTTGTCATGTTAAAATTTTCATGACGATATGTATCTGTGGATATGATACTGACGATGACACGTTTTGGATATCAAAATCGTTGTCTTAAATAGTTAAGATGAAATATATTCTCATTTATTTTCAATGAGAAACTTTCTTTTGTATAAATATTGTCATTTATTTTGTTTTTTAAATACTAGGCTTTAAATTTTCAAGCCGAATTAAATACGTTTACATTATTCACAATCATAAGGTCAAATAGCAATCTTATACAATATTATGTGATTTATTTAAAGTTGAAACTACTGAACAAAAATATTGAATCAGATTATCTCTCTGAAATCGTAATTATTATTATGAATATTGGGGAGGAAAAGTAATGTTTAATCTAAGCGCTTTCAGTTTTTTGTCACATCATTATCTAATAAATGAATTTAATAATCTTTAATGCATAAAGACGCTTAGGTTACATATTGCTTGTTAAACGTCCCACAATTCTAGCTTTAATTAAAAAGTTTTAACGAGAGAGTAATAACGCCCTCCTATTTTCATTCCTTTTTGAGATTGATGTAAACGTCAATTTTGTTTTTTAATTTCAAATATCGTGTAAATTTTTGACGCTATAAAATTTTTAAGAAAAATAATTTATTGGTTAAGTTGACGCACAAAAGAAAATCATTATTTGTTAAAAAACTTATAAATTAATTTTATTTTACGAAAAGAAAACTGTTTTATCGCAGAAGAATCGAGATTTTTTTTTGTATATTAATTAATTATTCATTGTGATTATAAAAAATAAATATAGGCCAAATCTTGTCATGTAGTAATTTTTCAAAGCTAAGTGTTAGAAATATATTTTTCTTGCATCGTATCAGACTAGAAGGAAAATAAAATTAAATGTATCGAAGGTTGTTTTAAAATGATTGCACACATAAAATTAAATGTTGAATGAGATTAGAAGTTTGTTCTAATTTTTAATACATATTTTTTAATTTAATTCGAAGCTTTTTCGAAGTCATTAAATAAATTTTCATTGGAAAAATGAATTTGAACTTAAAATTAATGATAGAAATCAATAATTGCTGCTTTGGCAGAATATTAATTCCGATTTGTACTTGGGAATCCAAAATAATTTTTCTGATGAGTTATTAATCAGGCTCAAAAGTTAAAGAAATGATTTCATGTTTGGCGAATTGCTGAAATTTTTATAAGATATTGTAAGAAATTCATCGCAAAATTAGACGTAATATTTCTGTTTTAACAACTCTCAGCCTATATGTTTGAATAAGAAAGAAAGCAATCGTTTTAAAATTCTAACTACAATTTCTTAATTATAAATATGAATTAGATAATCAAACCATTCTTGATATTAAATATGTGTTTTAGTTCTTCCAGAAAAAAAAATTGTGTGTGATGTGCGCGTAAGTAAACTTGCGAATAATTAAAAATTAAAAAAATTTTGCACAAATTTTACATGTTTAAAAAATATTTTAAAAAATCGTTAGTGTTTATTATGTAGAATTTAAAACTTAAAATAATAAAACAAAATAAATCTGAAAATTCGCACAATCTTTTTACTAAATAAATTTTGTAAACTTCAAGTTTTTTGATAAAATTTAATTTCTTTAGTTAATTTAATGAATCGAGTGTTATATTTAAACAGTAAAGTTGCATATATTTTACCTAAGCAAATTTAGCTAAATAGTTACGGGTATTTATGCTACTCTATTTTCTACCAATTGAAAGTATAAAAGGGGACATTAAGAAGTTGATAAAAAATATTTTTTTTAAATTATTATCCTTGATACTTATTCGCAAATTTTTAGCTAGAAGTTAAATAATTTTCATTGTAGTTTAGTTATATTTAAAAATTTTCCCAGATCGGTCTATAAATTTGGGTTTATGAAATCGATAAAAATTAAAATTTCAACCTTAGAATTTTTTAATAATGCTTGAAAGATTATTTCTTCAGAAATAAAAAAAATTGAGATATGAAAATAATATAATGTTGAGAAATTATTAAATTCATACATTTTCAATTTAAAATTATTAAATGAGCTAAAGAAATTTTATTTTTCAAGGTGTAATTCTAAGATTAGAAACACACACATTTTCTCATTTTTAATTATATTTCCTTTAAATAAAATGCAGTATACACAAAAAATATTAATTTCAATTTTATATTCAAAAAAATTAATAAATAGTGATAAATAAATAAAATGTGGGTCACAATTAGCAATTTCGGCACATAATTTTTTTTATATCAAATTTGCTCAATATTAAAGTACTTACATATAGCCTTAATATTTGTATTATCGCTCATTTATTTTTTATTCGAAATTTTATTTGTTAGAAAAAGATAAATCTTAAAAATCGTTTTAAAAACCCGTACAATTTTTTATAATAAGAAATACCTGTCCTTTGGGTTCAACTATACTAATCAAATAACTCGTAATGGGACATTTATCACATCGACCTATCGAAATATTTTTTTTGTATGCCAATGACAATAGTAAAGCACACAGCTTTGATAACATTCAACCATTAGTGTGGCGATTACATATGCCATACACAATGTTTTATCAATACCAGACAAAAATTAGTGTTAGTGTTAGCATTTTTGTAATACATTGTTTCACTTATATCAAACGGTTTGGGTAGCTCACACAAAATGCGACCATTTAAAAACAATATTTTTACCGACTTTTATTTTAACAAAAATCGAGTTAATTGTAAATATAAATAAGATACTCATAAATTAAACACATAAGCCTTCCTTAGAAATCCCTCTTCCCATCGATATAAACAGGAACAAAACGAAACAATCAGTTCACGGCTTTCCAAAATTTTCGATAACATACTTGCGAAAGAAGGTTTTTAATTTATACTATGCATATATTTAGGGCTACAAATATAAAACTCTAGGTTTCTTATATATAGTCATAACAAATCTAATCACAGATTAGCTTAGAAGAACCAATTTTTAGACAAGGAAATTTCGAAAAAAATCTGTGTTATTTGTTCAAGCTTTTGTTTATTTTAGTATTAACTTAAGCACTTTTAAATAAATATATATCCTCTTAATATTTATGATAAAATTACGATATTTTAAGTTATTTCAGTTTTCGCTGTGATAAAATATTTCTGAATATCAGACTTCGAATGGATTTTGTCCACATTAATTTTTCTATTTAATTTACCTTCGTTTTATCTTGCCAATTTATTTAACACGTATATTCATCCCTGTGCCAAATATAGTCTAATGTGTTTTAACCACCTGTTCTAACATTACGACAAGTAACTTACCTGCTCAAAGAAAAGAAGAAGTTGAATTGTGAAAATACTCAGTCTTATTTCTAAATTTAATTTCATTTAATTTATCAGAAAACCATCCATTCATTTTATTATTTCAAATGGAGGATACAGGCAATTAATGTTACACAGATATATAGCGCTGTTGTTCCAAGTTCCGATTGTTTTTTAGTTTAAGACCGCTGGTTTTGAGGACTCGATTTAATTAACTATTTATTATACGGCGTTCCTTATTATAATTTTATTTCATCATACATATTTAGTTTAACATCATATAATTTTTCTAATTTCTATTATTTTAGTGTATACTGCATTCGTAGAAAGTAAAAAGAATATGGAATGGTCTGTCCACGAAAGCATTTTTTAATAAACATATCTAAAAACATTTGTAAATCAAAACATCCTATATTTTTTATGATTGAATATAATAGTACATTCGCAATAAACCACTACGCAACATTTGACTTAAACTCAATATTTAAACCCCAAGAATAATATTTCATTTTGCTTAAAAAAGATTTTATAAATCATCTGAATTGAGGCATAAAAACAATATGGGCAGGTCCGTTCTTTTGTACTGTTGAGACATACAATAGCTGTTTAAACACAAAAACAATATGTCAAAATTTATTGTACTATATATAAAATTATGAAAATGAACTGGTTTTTGTTTTTTATTTTCTTGTCAGAAAATATTGTGCTAAATGTAATCCCTAAATTTTCCCTGAAATATTATTCATCAAAGTGTGGAAATGACAATTTTCCTTTTAAAATTGTTTTATATTATGTGGTGGTATGGCTCCTCGGTGGTATTAATAAAGTATATTATGTCGCGCTATCTGTGTTTAAAAAAATTTTAACGTACACATAATCATAGAAATTTTTGAATTTTGTGGTGTAAATTGGATCATGTGAGGGGTAAACAAATTTCTTTGAGCTTAATGCCAATTTTGACAGCGTCAAATATTTTATTTTATTGTGTGGCCTTCTCACGTATGCTTGAAAGAAGTTTCTATGTTTTTAAACTCAGATGTCAATATTCAAATTTACTTGTCAATGCTAATTTTTCCTCAGGTACTGTATTATAAATATATTCAGCCGGAATTTATAAAATGGTAAAAAAAGAATATAATATTAGCCATGATAAAAAAGTTTGGTGAAAGTTTTATAATTCTTTAGATGTTGAAGAAAGGTATCCTTATTGGCATTTTTTCAACTTGCGCGAACATAATTATTAATCATTTCAAAATAATTTGGCATTTTTTTATAAAAGCAAATTTATGATGCTATCTTTAAAATTAGAAAACACATGACACTTTCGAAAGGATGATACTACAGAAAATGGCCCATCATATTGAGGGCAATTTAAAAAAGAGAGGCTTATAATGAAACTCTGAGTTTATAAAAAATCATTTTTCGATCTTTTTTGTCCTTTATAAAATACAGTTCATTGTAATTCAGTAAAAATAATGTATTGTATTTTCTGTAGCCGTAAAAAACATAAATGTACCTTTATTATATTGCAATTATTTCAAATAATATCCGTCTAAAATAGATTTGCAAGTATGAAATATTTTGATAAATGTATCCATCAACCTTTTTGAGAGAAATATATATTGTATATTTAGATTTTTAAAACAATATTTTAACAAATTTGTTTTAGGTCAGTTTTCGGAGACTCTAAATCAACTTTGGGCGTTATTCTTTGTTTTACAAATGCCATTTAACGCATTTAATAAAATTGGATCAAAAATTAAGGACCATATAATATGTAAAAAAATTTTTTATATGTTATATACAACACAGAGGACTTAATATGTTTTCATTCTATATTCAGTATAAAATCAACTTTATGATCCCACAGAACATGTTATTGGAATCAAGTTATAACGTCAAAATTGGTTTCACGTAATCCGAAAATTGCATTTTAACAAATTTCGAAATGAAACAAGTACTTATGCAATTTTCCTTGAATAAAATATAAAAACTTTAAATGTAATCATTAGTTATTAAAAAATTTTTGATATTTAAGAAAAAAAAGTAATTTATAAAGAACTAAATAAACAAAAATGGTTCTATCAAAACAAAATTTAATCTGTGACAAATTTTTGTATATTGTCACAAAAAATTAGATTTCGGTGTACGCGTTTTTCAATTTTAATTAAACTGATGAGTCTATTTCGATTTGAGGATAAACTTTGTGTTTTGAGATATTTTTGAATTATTAGCTGTTTCCAATTTTGTGCCATAAATTTAATTAAAATACAACAAATTATTTAAGATTCATTACGAATTAAATTTTGATTGTTCATTAATATAACAGTATCCCTAAATCATTATTTTCTAACAAAGGTCATGATTCACACTTGTGATTTACTGAATATTTCGATTCTTGAATTCGCTGAGAAGCTTCAAAAAAAAAAAGAGAAGCAAGATATTGTGAACGAGAAAATTTTGTACTAATTTCAAAATTAAATTTATTCACTTAAACTTTATTTTCAGATTTAATCAAATCCTCATCTATCTTATTTGTAAAAGTTGTACCAAAGTTGACATCATGTGTGAATCGAGCCTAAATCTTTTAAAAAATATAAATGCGTGTGCACCCGAAACCTTTTCGCCGCCATAAGCAAACAGTACTGAAAATTTTACATAAAATTTTTGTATACATCTATATGAAAATATTTTTTACTGTAGTAAAAAACATTTTTTTATTATGAAAATCCTTCTGTCACACCTAATGTTAATGTACTTTGAAGAAAAACATTAAAACCATGCAGTCTTTTCAAATAACAAAAATGTAGTCATATATTTATAAACAAATAAAAGTAGGTTAAGTACACATTGAAAGTTTTTGAAGGAAATAAGTTTCTCACAATTTACCGATTAAATATTGATTGTGTGCCAAAATAATGTTGTTTTGGTGTGTGAGATAATTTTTTCTTCCAAACTTTATATATGTGACTATAATATATTATGGAAATACTGTTCTCAGTAGTACAGTCTTTCTAAGGTCCGATTTAGATTGCCAAAGATTTAATAAAAGATCTGTAATGAATTATAAAAGATTCAATGAATCATGTAGTATTATGCTAACATCGCTAAATTTAATTACCTAAATAATACATAAAAAATTTTAATTTGTACCACTATGATTCATGAATGCAACGAAAACTTAAATATAATAAAAAACAAACTGTTGCAATTACCCTATGTCAGGCTTGTAATTTCACATGTTTTTTCAATGGCAACTACTGCACTGTTTCTTTCGAAGTAGTATTGATATTTTGTAGTAATTTTAGAAATATTAAGTTTTACAGATAATATTTCATGAATCACAAATTTCTTTTAGATTAAATTCTCCATATTATGCTGTTTTGAACTTTTTATCAAAATTGTATTACTTTTTCACTTTTCTGAATTTTGCATTTGCGCTAAGTGTAAAAATATTCGGAAAATTAAGAGGTTGAATTTTCGAAATAAAAAAGTTCATAGAAGTTAAAGCCACGCCTATTAAAGCATTTATTGAACTAAATTTATCTAATTTATTAAAATAGTTTCGGCTTGGCTATGAAACTATTCCCAAATATGGCGAAGCATTTTTTAGAATTGATTACATTTTTAAAAAGAATTCAATATATAAAACTGCGATCTTCTAACTACAAAGTAAAAAATTGATTCTAATTAGTGTAAAGACAAATCACTTATTGATAAAACCATAACTAGAAAAATTTTAATCATAAGTTTGTATGGTCTCAATCACATTTTTGGCTTTTAAATTTTTTATTTGTTTGTAATTCGATCAATTTAAAAACTGATAATTAAAACCTGATACGTGTCATCAAATAATATGTTGGAAGTACTTCAATAAATTGAATCTTGTCTAAGATAGTTATGGACCTTTATTAGATCTTTTCCAATCCAAACTGTGATTAATATTGTAGATTCGTAAATTTTTTTATAATAAAAATAAACGTCAAAAGTTGCGCTCTGCTCATTATAAATATTTCCTAAATTAAAAAAAAAACTCTTTAGATGATGTTAACACTCCCCATGTTGTGTATATTTAAAGAAAATAAAAAAATACAAAGAAAAATTATTTTTCTTTTGTAATTATTTTTTATTTGTTATTCGTCTCAACATAATTATATTATTATAATAAAATGTAACATAATTTTTTCCAAAAAATAATAAGGATAAAAAAAATCAAACATGTCGAAATTAGTGGAATATGTAATAAAAAAATGATATTAATTATTTAACTACGTTATTGTTTTACCACAAACCTTTTTATGTGCCTCCTTGAAAATTGTGATCCCAAATTAAGCTTAACTATTTTGTGCAAATCTTATGAAACGGCTTGACCGATTTTTATGAAATTTTTTGATAATAATTTGTAGGTCTGAGAATAGGTTGTAAACTATTTGTTGTACCCCAGGGTGGCTCGGTACAAATTTTATTAAATGCTGTCCTCTTAAGTTACATAATCACTATATAGATGGCACCTTTTTACTGTAGATTTTACTATTTTTATAGAGATACAAACTCAACAGATGGCGACACCTTATAGATTTACCATGAAATTTTTTCATTTTTAACACGCTTTTATTAGCTTCACTCGTATGTTTGTTTGTCTGTAGGTAACTCTCTGAAGTTGGCTGCAGAACGCATCTGAACGGATCCTTTGCATGAGAGTAATAAAGATAGAGCTAGTGCGCGAACTACGCATGCATGCGTGTTTTTTTAGTTTTTTTAAACTATTATATTTTTATTATAACTTAGTTACATAAGCGTCGTCACCTTTTATCAATTAATAATATTTTGATAGTAAATTTTGCGTCATTTGCAATGCTTTTATTCCCATTTTATTAACAATTGTTGAAGTATAAAGTGATCTCATATAAATCAATAGTATTCAACACATATAAGATAATAAGCATTAGATATCTACCTACCTACATTAAAAAAAGTTATCCATATTAGAAATAATTTATGTGGCAAAATAACGTTTACGGAACCAGCAAGTATTCATATAAAATAATAAAATTATTAAGTTTTTATTCGAATAACTGGTATAAAAATGAAACATATGAGTCCATTATTGTCAAACAACTGTTATGAAAGATGGGCTAAATTTCGAGGTTTGTTTAAACACAAAAAATGTTTATTGAAATAAGATAATGTTGTCAAAAATTTTTAAAATGGGTTTTTGAATTTTCAAATTTTACCGAACTTCTGATTCTTAACCGAATGAACTAGGCTTCAATTATTGTTCCAATATTAATTAATTATCACTAGACTTGACTAGCTAAATTCATTCGTATAAACACATTCCAGTATGTTTTTAACAGTTGAAAAATTGTAACACGTCACAGTTACTTGTATCCATGAGATTTAGAAATCTGAAAAAGTATCATGATTTGAGTACTTTTTGGTATAATATTTGATGATTAAAACTCAGGCAATAATGTAAAGCTATGAAAAGTTTATAGAAAAATTGAAAATTTATAAGAAAACTATTTTCAAAGAATATTAGATAATACATAACAGTAATTCAGAAACTTAAAAAAAGGAATCCATTGACAGTTAATAACGTAAATGAAAATTAAAATTTTATTAAATTTATTTTGAAAAAAAAAAAAAAATAAAGTTAAACTGATATTTATCTAATTAAATCTGTCACAGTTAATTTGGTATGCACATTTTACAGCACTTATTTTAGTTTTTCCAAAAACAACATATTATATGAGAGACATTAAATATGTAGTAATCTGTATTTATAGAACAGAATACTAAAGTTAATTTTACCATTGTGATAAATCGTTATTATTCAAGATAGAGTACTTTAAAGTGATAATTAGTTAAACCAATAAAAATTATTTTAGAGTAGTTAATTTTTTTAAACTTGTAGCGTATTTATACTATCATTATGGATATTATACAAAGTTAAAGAAGTCATCCAAAATTCATTGAAAATATTTGTATTATAAATTACTAGCCTTTCTTCAAAATTATAAATTTTTGTCCAATTTTAAATTTCATGTTGAAATATGAGAAGTTATCACAGAAGAATCAAATAAATATAGATTAAAAAGCATTGTAGATATGTCAAAATTAACACTATCACAAATTACAAATAACTATCAACTGCCGGTAACTAATAAATGAACGGGGCCAGCAATATTAGCTGAAAATATTCGTTGCCGGCGGTCTTGGAGATAATTCTATTACAAAATATACATAAAAAAATCAAATGGAGCAAATTATAATAATAATGACGATGCTTGAATTTTCCCGATCTTCTATACCAATGGGAGCTATAATCTTCAATTATACCAAAGAGATGAATCCCGCAAGTACAGGAAAACAGTTATATTCTCCATGAACAACAACTTAGCTTATATGTTCGTGATATGAAGTGTTCAAGGTTCCGTTAGGTAATATATTCTATGTTCATGGTTGTATTTTTATCAGTGTCCACTCTCAATGAATATCTTATCTCCGACATGTTAAATATTACAGAAAACATTAAGATAGCTAATGGTTTGTGTACTAGATGGAGTTGTTTGTTACTATTAAAGTTTGAATTAATTTATACCACAAATGTGGTAATTAAAAAGTCATTGAGTTTTCTCAACATCAGCTTGGATATGCATGTATTACACTTCATTCATCCTAACCAGTTCAAAGCATCATTACAAAACCAAATTTGGAATTTAATTTTTTTTCTTCTTTTCCACAGAACATATATTAAAACATGAAGAATATGTCTGTCGCTTCTCAGATATCCCTGTTTCAAATCATCATATTTCTAATTTAAAAAATTTGGAAAACGGTTAACCCTAAAGGCTATCCCTGCAACTTCCCGATAATTCCATACCTAAACACTTAAAATTTAACTTATTACAATGTTTTTGAGCTTAAAATTTTGTCTTTGTGCTTTGATGTTAAAAAAACACTTGTTTCCCGAATATTTCGTTAACGATATCTCTCGAACCAATCAACCGACTTTCACGTTCTTGGCGGCGATCGTCGCAGTTTTTAGAGCTTTAATTATTATTCTATTTCATAAAAAACGATCCGAAAAGAATTGTCGGAGTTACGAAGAAAACGCTTTTTTTGGAATTTTTTGTTCACGATATCTTTCGAACCAATCAACCGATTTTCATGTTCTTGGCGGAGAACGATGTGATTTTTTGAGCTTTAATACTTATTTTCTTTCATCAAAAACGATCAGAAAAGATATGTCGAAGTTATGTAAAAAAGAAACACACTTTTTTTGAAATTTTTCGTTCACGATATCTCTCGAACGAATCAACCGATTGAGCCGAATTGGCGGCGATCGACGAGGTTTATCAAGGTTAAGAGCTATTTTTGATATTTTTTCTTAGTTTTAGATTTCTCAAAATCTACCAGTTCGAATTGATCCAAATTGTATTCAAAATCTTCAAGCCATTCGAAAGTTATAAGCAGTTCACATACTTTCACACCCACACCCACATACATACAGATATAGTTACAACCTCGTAGGGGTAGTCAGGGAAGCTTCCTGTAACCTCAAAACGTCGAGATCTGATGAAAACACGATTTTTCAAAACGGGGTAAAACCAATAACTTCCCGATTTTTGAAAATCTTCGATTTTCTTAGCGGGAAGTTAAAAAAGTTTTAACTGCAGGCACTCAACTTACAACAAGCGCCTACAGTTAAATCGATGAAAAATTGCCCTTTCTTTTACTTGACATATATATAATACATATCAGAGTATTAAAATTTTAGTCTAAAAATATTTAAAAGTCTAAAAGTTTAGTTAAAAAATTTTAGTCAGAGTATAGGTCTTTTATAACGCTAGCAAATATTAATCGCAAAAACAAAATTTTGTTATAGGTGTTCATAAAATCCCCTATTTAGCCCATTTCCATTTGTCCGTCCACCCTTCTGAAATTTTGATGGCTAATAAGGTGAGTTTAAGTTCGTAAATGAGCAAATTCACACTTTTGAATCATAAGATTTAGAAGAAAAATTCAAAAATAAAAAATCTTTGTTAGAAAACAAATTTTTCCATCTTTTTCTAAAATTAAACGCCGTTCGCACCAATAAACTGTTATATAACATAAACTGTAACATATACAATAAATGTAATGGCTTGTGTGAGATTCGCTTCATAATTTTTTGTAGTTTATAAAGGAATATAAGTTTAAATAAATGAATATCTCCGCTAACAGTGTTAATTGTTCAGATACTTGACGTATATACTATCAATGTTTGAATTATTTTTAATCATTAGTAGTGTATTTGGAACATAAAAAGGTAAGTTTTCACCAAATTTCCGAGAAAAAAAATAAAAAACCAAAAACTTAGTTATTTCAATTTTTCACATAAATTTTGAGGTTATGTGAAAAAAGTGTAAATACAAAAGCTGTAGATCTTTTTATTACCTACAACTTTACCATTTAACTTTTTTCCCTAGGTGTTGTAGTTTTGTCGGAAATTCAGATATACCGAATTTTACCCTAAAACACTCATTAGCCCCTACTTCCCGAAGTCAGATCGCCCGTAATTTATTTATCCTTTCATTTTTATCATATTATCTTCCGTTTCCAATTGGTTTCATTCTACTATAATTTTTTTTGTTTTCAAAAATTATCTACCCTGGTATATAATTCAGGTTCTTCCAATTATTTCCTTGTCCATACTTTATGATCTCACACACTGTCAACACACATAATCACTAATTATTATAATCTCTATTTATTAATTATAGTTTGGTGGTATCACCGTATTATCTATCATATGGTGGTTCGTACTACAGCATATATGTATTTATTAGCTAAATTTGAGCTGATATTATGGCAAAACACTTATTTCTTATAGAAAAAATTGTTTCTCATTTATTACAAATCGATCTCCTCTCGTTGATATACTAAATTGTTACTGATGATAAATTTATAGCCAAAATGACTAATGATTAATGTAGACAAACATAAATAAGTCATGAAAATGAAAAATTTAAACAATATTCCTAATTCTATTATATCAATTAACTTTATGTATGCTGTTAGAAACAGTACAAATTAGACAAGGAAATTTAATAATGATAATCTGTCTGTTAAAAGAAAATTTTTATAAATATATATTGAGGGGTTTGATAATAATTATTTATAAGGGATGAAAACTTTATATTATAATTTTCTTTTCGTTTCTAAGTGACTGAATGATGTATTGTTATTCACACAACAAAATATTCGATATAAGGAAGGGTGAGTTTTAATGTTGGAGAAGAAGGAAGGGAATCATGTATATATGTGTGTATGTAACCAACCCTATCATTTAGTAATCACGGATGCATTAAAACATTACAATAATCATCTTAATGTTAAATATATACAGGATAGCGCGCACATCAATTATATCATAATAATTTATTCTTATTCGTTTCAGTTGGGCCATGTTTCAATACTCAGTAAATCCTTTTCGAAAGATGTTGAGTTCAAGAAAAATATGTACTGCGACTTGTCTCAGGATTTTCTTTTACTATTATATACTTTTAGGAATATTTATTTATTTGTTGAATAAACTAACAAAATAAACCACCAAACTATTAATACAAAATCTATATATTAATACGTGAAGCAAAAACTTGGTATCCCTTTTTACGAAAATTAGGCAACCGGAGGAGTATGAAATTTGGCACACTTATAGTGTATATGCAGAAGGACTGTAGAATGCTAATATTTTTTCAAAATTAAAGATAAAAAATACATTAAATCAATGAAAAAACATTACACACACTATGACACACGCATATATAAGAGGTGTGACTTATATTGCATACTACCATACACAGGCATATATACTCTTTTGTTTAATATACTATTTTGTTTAAAGGCACACGTATGTACTGTTTTGTTAAACGGCAGTGAGATTCACTTTTGAGTGATTATGGTCGAATTTCGACCGTTAGAACGGGACTCTAGTATTTATAAATAAGTGAAGTAAGTACAGAATGTTATATATGTAGGTAAATAAGATAAGTTGTATGACCAATTTTCGAGAAAAATGTACAAAACCTGAACATTATTAGAATAAGGTGGGACTTACGGTATACCGATTATAATCAAAAGTTTCGCGTCTAAGTTAGAGGTAATATGATGACAGAGTACCAAGTTTGGTGAATTTTGGACAAAGCGTGTCGGGCACATACGTACAGACCAATTTCTAAAAACAACTTTTTTGAATTCAGCGAACCTCAAAACATGTATTTCCGGTGAAAACTTCTAATCCAAATTTTGACAGTAATACAATACTTCACAAGTAGTAAAAGAAAGTAAGAATAGTTAGTTGTAAAAGAGTTGTTAAGAAATTTTAGGAAAAGAAATCCTTGAATTGAATGACATGTTTTATTCAAATTGTGAAATACAAAAGAGATCAATTCTAATTTATATAGTAATTTTCTTCGCGAACCAATAATTCAAAAAATAATTATCCAAATTAATATAATTTGGTTTGAAAAAAAAAATTGTAATTTTTCTTCTACGGGAAAACTCTTTGCCATAACCTTCGTGTTCATGTTAAGATTGTTGATGCCATATTTCCTCTGGCTAATTATTTTTTGATCTATTTGTTCTTAATTCCTAAAAAATATGTAGACACACCATAGTGATCATCATACTGAATTTAGGTGTCGACCGCAAAATGAGAAAGAAAACTTTTACTTTTAAATAATCTATTATCACTATATTATCACTAATGTAAAAATACAGCCTGAAACATGCATTGTAAATATACATTACACATTCCTTTTAAACGCATGTTCCTCAGTGCCTTTCTGTATATATTCGATATAATACTAGAGGGTAAATAAAATATTGTTACTCTAAATACGTCATTCATGATGTCTGATAGATGTTTATAAATTTGATGACATCATATTTGCGTTAGGTTGTCGAACGTCGTTGTATAAATAAATCAAGGTGGAGATAACTATAACTACGGCGTTGGCGTTGTTATCCACAATTTTATCATTTATTTTTTTATTCATATTATCTTTTGGGAATTATTGATTATAATATGCATAAATCATATTTATAATCGTATATAATTATGTTTTATCAAATATTTGCAAAAAATTAGCATGATGGGAAAATAGACTAAGTACTCAGGTATGGTTTGTCATTGATTAATCAACAGATGATATTAATCAGTAGAAGCATTCGTCTTTCCAAGCTGCGACGAAAGACTTTAAATAATATGATCATATTAGCTAATCTATACGATTTTTGAAAGTGCTTCAGATATTTTAAATTGTTAGTCGCCGTGTAACTGATATTACTGCTTTTCGTATAGATAAATCAAATAGATTGTTTTGCAATCTCTAATGCAGCTGAGATTTGGATGATCTTTGATATTGTTCGATGTCTAGTTCAGTGATCTTTTTTTGGCTGTACTTACAAAAAATATATTCATAGTCACTAATTAATTATATCAATTTGAAATTGTATAAAATTTTTCTGAAACTTACAGTTTCATTACTTCGCTTATTCTTCCTGCAAAAATTAATATAACTTTTTGATGTAATTACATCTTAAATCTTAAATTTGTTGTTCTATTTTTGAGTTTTCTAAGAACCAAAAAATAAAACTTACTTACCGATTGTCCAATATTGGTCATCCGGTAGATAACGCTTGAAATCTCAGAACCCGATGTTAAGCAATATCTCAAAAAACGTATACAATTGTTAAATGGATGTTGTTTTTTTTTTTTAATTTTTGATTCAAAATTAGAGACACACACACTTATTGGTCAGTATAGGATGAAACATGTCAATGATGGACCAGAAGCTTAGACGCCATAGAATATAGACGCGAAGTATAAGTTAAGTCGCCACGTTGTATGTAGCTAACATATTAATGTTCAATAAATAAATTATTAATTCTAATAAAAAATTAATTAAATAGAAGAAGATTCAATAATTATTATAATAATGAGCTCCTTGTGTACCTATAAGTGAATAATAAATCCTTAATGGAGATTCCTGAAATCATTTGAACCATTTTGGAATGGCTTCCTACGTCAGTAATTTGTAAAAGTTTCCATTACTCGTTGACTTTAATGACTTTGTTTTTCCCTACCAAGTTGCCGTTTAAGAGTTTATAATAAACTTGTATTCAGATTGACACAACATAAACTATAGAATGCATTTAAATTTATTGTTGCTGTAATTGTTTTATGATGAGATGGGAAAAGATGATATACTGCACTATTGTTTTTCAATATTGTTTTCTATTGTTTTAATGAAAATTAAATTTTATTTTATTCTGCAGGTGTATTTAAAGAATAAAAAACAATATCCTTGACATAGTATATATTGTAAATAATATCCTTGACATGTATTTGTATATATATATATATATATATATATATATATATATATATATATACAAATGAGAATAGCCTGTTGAAAAACCAAATACGTCTTTTTATTTGTCTTTAATACCTAAAGCCGTTAAAAAACCTAATACCAGTACTGCTGAAATTTTAAAAAGTATAAATGATTTAATTTACAAAATTTCAAAAATAGGGATTTTTAACGTGTTTTCAAAGTATTCGCGAACAGAAAAATGTATTCGGGCTGCCAAAGTGAGTCTTAGTTTCACCACTTGTGGCCAGCAAACATTTCATTCAGTAATTAATATCATACTAGACCGCTTTTCAATTTTTTATATAGGCAATTAAGTTAATCAAGCTGTATTGAGTGAGCCACCTTTAATTCAATTTTATTAAACACTCAGCAAGTAAGTAGAATATTTAATTTTGTTCATAAAATAAAATATCATTAACTCAAAACGCAAACGCATGCTAATTTGACATCCAAAATCGTAATTGAAGTACAGGATAAACGTACAAAAAGACAAATAGCCCGCAAACTAATGCTAGCTTGACTTCAAATGCACACGCCCGTGATAACTCGCCAACAAATATCGTATTTTCTTAACAAGCTGAACATAAGTGCTAAAAAAACGGCAAGCACTTGCTACCTCGATTCTAAGAATTCGGACTCTAACTGTCCCCTAGATTAATCACAAGAGGAAAGCACCTATTTAAATAATGAAGAACTATTGTTATTATATAAAGAAGAAATATTACTCCAAGCCCATCGTCAAATCTTGGCGCCACGCAATTAATAAATTACGTTTATAATATGTATAACTCTAAGGTGGTTATCTTTTTCTGTTATGTGTCAAATGTTTCATCTTAGCCCAACTCTTCCCTTCTTTCCTTGAGCAGTCGAAAGCTTGGCCGTATATATTGTCTGGTCTTTTACGGAGGGTATACCCAATCCAACTAAACAATCTCTTTTTTTCTATAGTTTCTGGTTTATTATTCGCTAGAGTTCTTTTCTAGAAAAATAATCAAGAATGACAGGATGTTTCCACTGTCGTACGAGTACGAGAACTCCAGAATCTTACCCTAGCTAGTCCATGTTATCAAGACGTACCAGGAAGTATTTCGGTTAAATACATCCAATGCCTGCATTAATATTAAATTATATTAATTGTGTACAAGATACGTATTTATACAGCGTAGATTCTTCATTCATTACAAGTTGGAGTATAATATTGTTAACCCCTAACGCAAAAGAAGCAAATAATATAAATTTAACACCTTTATCTGTCTGTGGCATTTATTCCCAAATGAATATATCGACTTTAACATATGTTTTTTTTAATACCAGAAAAGTGGTTGAATTTTCCAAAGACTATCAGTATTTTTGTTTTTATAGAGGTTTATTTGTTTATATAGAGTTCAATATATCTAATTGTAACAAAATTAGGTAAATGTATTCAACACTCTAATCAGATTTATATTATTGTAGTTATTAGCATCAAAGATCCTTTATCCAAGATGGTATTGGATAAATTTATTCTAAAGAAGTGATGATATTAACTTAGTTTGTTATGTAGATACTCACCATCTAGTTTCAATCGTTACTCATTATACTCTCAGTTACACGTAGTTAGAAATACATGTTTCAAACAATATTTATTATTGCCGAAATTCAACATCCATGGCCATCTCTTAGTCACTACTGGTAATTACATTAAATACCGACATTGAGCAGCTATAGCCAACTAGTGGCCAGGGTAAGTATTAAAGTTTTTTGAATATACGAATATTGGACTTATGAGCTTCTATGGGTGTTTGTATTTTTTGTTTTAAGTAAACCATTTTCCATATTCCATCAATCGATTAAATTTTCCCTTCCATGTACGAATAGTAAACTAATTAGAAATAAAATCTTACAAAGAATCATGGAATGAAATAAAATTAAGTAATGTTGTATGAGGAGCTTTGTTAAGAAATTCGAAAATTTTTATTATTTTTTTCTAATATATGATTAGGTAAAATTCAATCATATTAAATTTAGTACGGACATTTTTAAGTTAATAATGGTGTTGGTACTAGTCAATAAAATCAACAATCAAGTATATGAGTGATCTGATTGAGGTATTTAATTACATTTTATATTTATTAATTTCCTTTTAAATTCTTTATTTATTTTTTTCTTATCATTTTCTTTTACTTAAAACCACTTGTCGCCTATTCTTTTATATTTGATGCAAAATAAAACAGACAGTTCTTCTAAATGACATTCAAATAATAAAAGAGAAGGCGAGAGAAGTTTATTATTAAATGGAAAGATAATGTTTGTATGACAACAATACAGGGTGTACAAAAATTGAATAATAATGGGTATTTAAAAAATAATATATAATTAAAAAATATTATATTATATTAATTTTCTTAAAATGTATTACTTCCGAGTTATATCTATCGAAGTATAATGTTTCGAATTTGTAAATATCGTTACTTTCGTAACTTCCTGAATAATTTTCCCTGCGTACTTGCTTATCTAAATGTCTACAAGCCTGTCAATCTGTCGCTTATACTGCTAGAATGGTAACATTTTAGAAACATCTCATATTTCCATTGCCTTTTCGGATATCCATCGTTCGAAAGTGTCTTTTTTCCACCTAAGTGCCGATATCTTGTAAACCGTCATGCGTTCATCTTATTTTCACCAAATTGTGTATCACATGCGTGGTAAAATAAGTTTTTTTAAATTGTTTTAAAATCGATTATTCTAGAAAATTGTTATAAAAAAAAATAAAGTCAACTAACTGCCACAGGGAATTTTATGTGATAAAAATTTTGAATATTTATTTTTTACCTAACAGCTAAATTGAACTGGTCAAGCTGGTTCGGAGCTATTTAAGTAATATGTTAATAACGAGTATTTTACTTAAATGACGATAGGTCGTGAGCCATTTATTATCGAATTTTCATGAAAAGTTTTTCAGTGATTTGAAATTTATAGAAATTAATCATTTTGGATATTAAACCTCATTTGGTGAAAACGTTCCGGAAATATAGCAATTTAAGTAATCATAAATTACATATCATATTCATAGATATTTTTGTGTCCATTATTGAAGTTGTATTTTACTTAAAAATTATATATCTGTTTCTGACTCAGTTGATGCCATCTTTATAAAAAGGACTATGCGTGGTTTTAATATTTGATTGATTAAACATTTTGATTATCTCTCTCTAAGTGATTTAGTCTCAAGAACACATAGCCACTTAAGTTCACCTTTAGCAGCTTAAGTTTGTTCTATCTAACTATCAGCCTACGTTTGTTCCGCTATAATTTTAGAACAAGCTGTCTGATTTTGATCAAATTTGGTAGATATATTTATCGAATTCAGGAAATCATATAGTTCCATTCCACGAGTATTTATGTAGCTTAAAAAGATTTTTTGATTTGGAATTTCAAAACTCACGAACCATTCAAAGGTACACCACACCCTATCTATATCATTCACATAAATCCATTTATAATGGCTGTGTCTTTCGAGTATAAATTACAATGAGTAGGTACATGTCAATGTCTGTAAATATTTTGCACTCATACTAACTATAATAAAATGAAAGGTAGATATTATACACTGTAGTCTGTATCAACGGGTCTGTACATGATATCTGTTCTTCGTTGTAAACATAAGTATTATAGGTATAACCTAAAAACCTACTTTTTTTTTTAATGTTTAAAGAAGTATGTTCAATCTTAAAGAAGAATTGACAAGTGGCAAATTTATATGATTATTTTCAAAATGCAAAATACGAAAATATTTTCTTTTTTTCCAATTTTATTATTAAGTTTCAGATAAAAAGAGAATCATTTCATTTCATTTGCCTGAAAGTTGAAATATTAAGGTAGTCCGTTCCTTAAAATCCAGCGGCAAAAGTATTCGCGTAGTATCCACATTCTACGTATATATAATACACATAAAGTACCAAGACTAATGACTATATTTTTACATCGTACTTCTAACTTAAGGTGGGTCCACACGATACAGACTTTTTACTCATACTTCAGACTTTCCATATAAATTTCTATAGCTAAGTCTGTGCAGACTTATAGTATAAGTCGGCATAGACTTACTTCCATAAAAATTAATATGGAAAGTCTGAAATCTGAGTAAAAAGTCTGTATCGTGTGGACCCACCTTTACACTACAGTATATACAGACATACAAGTATTATACTAAATACATACTTGGAACAATTATTTTAAATGTTTACTTATTTTAATTATTTATCTAAACGACATGGTCAATCCATCCTTTTTTTAGTTATTCGGAACATATTCTTCTAACAAATAATAATTTTTCATAAAAACGGTAACATTCTCTCTTGAACAAAAATAAATAAATCTGTCATTTTCTCAGGCTTCTCCCATGCTACGTGTATTAAAAATGCGATTT
Source organism: Chrysopa pallens (assembly GCA_020423425.1). NCBI lineage: Eukaryota > Metazoa > Arthropoda > Insecta > Neuroptera > Chrysopidae > Chrysopa > Chrysopa pallens. The sequence continues at coordinate 90,714,983 of CM035591.1, read as the reverse complement.
ATAATTACAGTTATCTCCCGTTGGATATGGTAAATCGTCTTCAAATTTTAACAGCGTACACGAATAATAATACTCATTTAATTACCTATATTCAAAGTTTGAAAGATTTCTTAACATTTGGCTTGCATAACCCAACTACCTTAAAACTTAGTATTATAAAAAAAAACTTACTAATTACAATAAAATATTGCATTGTACATTATATAGTGGGGGAAAATACTGTATTATACGCCTTAGTTTGTATGATTGAAAATGTGCTAACTCACCGGTTTCAACGAATAATAAAAAAATAAAATAATTTTACAATAGTTAGGAGAGCATAACCATAAAGCTAAAAATCCTTTGATCATATAAACGCGTCCAGAAACGGCTCTAATGTAAGATACCTCTGCGAAGATTATGAATAAAAACCAAAGGAATCACATAAGAAAATTTAACGCCTTGGCTCCCTTAATCGTATCATGCTCAGGTCGAATATGTATTAATGAACTTTTTGTCTTGTCGTTCAACGTTACAGGATATTTAGCTGAAGTTGCAGTGTTAATAGTGAAGATGACAATGCTTAATAACTCAATTTTATGAACTTTTTATTGTATATTAAAGTTAGTAAAATCTGAGTGTGAATGAGAGTTTACGCATTTGTTCTTTATTGTTTAAAATATTGTATAAGACTCAGGTGAAGTTATTTTATACTATAAGTATAAGGGGTTGTTTTCATTATGTGTGCTACTGTCAGCTTCTACAACTTATATATTTTCTACAATCTTTGTTGTATTAACACATTATATGAATTTTACAATTTTGAGTAATAATGACAATTGTGCCTCAATAGATAAACGGTTATTATGATATTTTATTGAATCATAATATTAATTAACAAGTGAATATAACCACTAACAAAGTTAATTATTATATATAACAATAAGATACTCGATATATGATTGAATATTATTATTCCGACTATTTTTATTTAGCATTCATAAAATACCAGTATATATCCAGTATATACATTTATATATACTTGTATAATAATTACAAATATGTGATAATTATCTAAATTTGAACTTAAATTGTGGAGAATTATAATATTTTACGAAAAAAATTTTCAAACAAAAGTTGTTTGTTTCAAAGAAATTTTTTCAAACATTTTTTGTATTTAAAATTTTCCTTCTATCTTTTATAGTTTAAAAATAGGGTCAAGGATCCATTGGACCCAATGAACCGAATTTGCTCATTCACAAACTTAAACTTATTGATTGTATTCAAAATACGTTACCAAAATTTGAGCTCGTTATTTCTTTTTCTATTTGAGTTATCGTGATGACGGACAGATAATCAAAAATGAACTAATTAGGTCTCAATATTTTCTAGCATTACAAACTTTAGATTAAAATCAATATACTCTGACATATTATGAATGTCGAGTATAAAAACACTAAATATTAATCAGGATCGAACCCGGGATCATCCAATTGATAGTCGGGTATGCTACCAAATATGGGCGTAATTGATTCTAATATTTTTCCACATGCTCTTCCGCAAGAGGCCAGGGTCTCAAAAGGGGTCATTAAGAATTGAAACCTAATTATGTGGAATCTTTAGTCATCATTCAGTACCAGCGAATTAAAAAATTAATTCTTATTTTAGACCCACACCACATTATGGCTTAGGCTTTCAACAAGCTAAAATCGACACTTAACTAAAATAAAATATAGCTATAGTAATAAGCTCAGCTATTACTCATAAATTTACTTATCATATGACAATTTTTTGTTGTTCATCTTACCGAAAAAATAACTGGGTGTTAAAATACAGAAGAGTAACTAGCTGTCTAATTAAGCAGCTCCAATTTCTTAAAATTATTTTTCAAAATAATTGTACATTGACTTTGAGAAACGAAATTGTAATTTTTAAAATTTGTAGTTTTGATAATTTGTAAAATAACATTAAGCTATATTATTTTTATAATAATTCATAGTCATGTAAAAGTTTTTTTACCGGACACTGATTGTACCTTCAACACTGAAAGTTGGTTGTTTGACAATGTTAAAAATATGACCATTCAATTAATTTTTTTATGAATCTGTATATCGAAATTTTTAATAATTTCAGGCCTATGCGAAAAACCTTTTGATGCATGCTGTGTAAACGTCACTTATTTTGAATCATTCTGCTTCCAATAACACGTAACACAATACTGATGTGTGTCTGTTATTTGTAATAAAAACCATATATTATACAAACGAATTGTGTTATACCGGATGTTTCTTAAAATTTAAAATGATAAACTCGTATGTTGGTTTATCTACTGTTGTGAACAAATAGTGCTTAGAAGTCAACTAATATTTTCTTTGCCAAGTTGATGTCTATAACATCAGATATTTTATTTTCTTTGAGTCTATTAGAACTACAGAGCCGCTGAATATTACATACTCATTTATTTCGAGGGCTGAATGCAGCTGCTTAATGCATATTTACACTGTACGGATCCATCACCTCATTGAATAATTTTGACGACATTACCATCTGAGCTACTGACTTCGGCAACTTTACTATATCAAAATAAAAGTCCATCGCTTAATTAAATATTTATATTGACCCTAAAGCATTAGATCTACATCAAATAACTCAATAAGTGCAATAAAATTTAAAAAATTAAAATTTTTATTTCCTTAAAAACCTTTTCCTTTGTATCAAGATATTTTTGAAAATTCATTTATTACCTTTATTTTCAGATTTCAAACAAAATGATTTAAAGCGTTCAAGATAACCGTTCGATTGAGGACGAGATAAAATTCAAAAGATCAATTAAATATGAACTAAATTTTTTTTTAGAAATCCACCATAATAGAGAACAGGATAATATTTAAATCCTACAAGCTTCATTTATATGCAACTTATTTTCTCAAAATTCAGTAATAGCTTTAACTTTTTATTTGACTCCACTAACTTTGACTTCAACTTTTTATGGTGATAATAACGGAAAACAAATTCTAAATTTTCAAAAGTGCGTTGTTTTGATGTAAATCTATATAATAGTGGATCGTTCCAACCTTTTTCTTTTCTGTACTCTGAAATTGGAATATCAATTAATAACTTCAAGAGCATCCTTTCTTCTTATTGATTAATTTCTAATTTATTACACATATGAAAAATTGATTACTCGCTCCAATAGAAACAAATACATTGGTTCAGCCTGAATCCAAAAATAAAAGCCATTCAAAATTTAAAAAAAAATTAATTTTTTATCTCTTTCTTCAAAAAAATCATTCAACTCATAACATAAATTATTAATAAATTTCGATTTTTTGCCCCAATTTTGTAGATCAAATTATTTTGTATTTTTATAAATACGTATTTCGACTACAAAGTAGTCATCACCAGTATGAATTAGTTAGTTGTAATGATCTCTGGGGAGATGTTACTCGTTGTGACGGTTTGCTCCTCAGAGAATCATATATATATATATATATATATATATATATATATATATATATATATATATATATATATATATATATATATATATATATATATATATATATATATATATATATATATACCAAATGAATAATTTTACGTGCAACATTCATAAATAAAAAAAACAAATTTTCAAAAAAAAAGATCCGCCTTTAAAAAAATGAACGAGAAAATCAAAAATAATTTTAAATTAAAAACTTTCCAATTACCTCTCGAATTCGGTGCCAATCTTATTTAAAAATTGATTGGTTTGCTTCAACTGAGAAAGGAAATTGGTCAGAAGGAAATTATTTACAGGGGTTTTTAATTTAAAATTATTTTTTACATTTTAGTACCTTTTTTTAAAGGCGATACTCTTACATTATTATCACAATGTAAACACTCTATATATCTGTATGTAAACTGAAAAAAAATATGTAACAATAGCCTTCAGTAAACTCTGTTACACTATAACAATACTATAAACTATAATTATAGGCTCTATATTGTAATGATTGTACGGTAGTAGTACTAGGCTCACTCTAGCTCTAGTAACGACAACATCGAGACTCGATCATATGAGAATTGTCGAGTTAAATCACGACGACTCAAAATTTTACCGCCACCGTCGACGCCTCCACTGGTTGTCGTCACATCACTATATGTATACATGAACGACGCTTAGCTCTGGCTTGCTTGATGAACATCGCGCTACCGACCACCGTTGCATGTTAGCTCACTCTGGCTACGGAGAGATATTATTTGGTGAAAGTAACCGCCTCTTTGTAACTCCGCCTTTACCTATAGTTTTTATTTAACTGCCTCGAATTTTAGTCATATTAAAACGTTCATTCATTTCGCACACTTAGAATTAATACACATAAATAATAATATTTCACAATAATTAATTATGATACTAATTAATGCATATTAATAATATTAATTAAATATTTATCAATTTTAAAATCTATATAGTTTAGTGTTTTAGTTCGTGGTTACTCGTGAAACTGTTAGTGGTGTAATTTTTATGTGATTTTTTTTTTATTCAATGCAAAAGTCCCGGGATATATATTGTTATTAAACAAAGGGATGATAATTTTTTGTGTGCCATTTTTGTTTTTGTTTATCACTTTAATTTTTTTTTAAATTTTATATTTTAAATAATAAAATAAATGTGTAGTTGACAAATTTTACGTCGCCGACAGCGCCATTGAATAGCGTATTTTATTTGCTACTGCCAAATTTTCACAACAAAGCACAAATCAAAATGAATTTACAATTTTTTTGCGTACTAATTTTTGGATTTATTCAAATATCTTATGGTAAGTTTCTAATTGTTAAAAATTTTACTGGTATTTTGGCGCCCTTTTATTATAGCGTCTATTGTGTGTATATGAGAATAATGTGTCCTTGGGAGCCATGAACTTGGATGATATAATTTCCAATGAGTAGGCAAGTCCATGTTTCTCGAATTGTTTAATTTTAAGCAAGCGTAGAAGCATAAATCGAAAATATTCTTTAAGATTAAATATATTTACAATGCTATTAAAATAAAATTTTCGTCGAGAATTTTCTATTTTAGAAACTCTTTAATTTCGGAAGGGCAAAAATTCTATCATCAATCTATTTTCACCGACCTAAAATTTAAAAAATAGAAAGAAAACCTATTTTTTATATTTAATATTTTCAATTTTGAATTATATTTTAATCGTGGTACAACTTAAATTTTTAAGCTAATAATTCATTGATACATTAAAAGTATATACATGCGCTTCCATCGTTATGAAGATACTTAAATTTACAGGAATAAGCAAATAATCTTCAAAAGAATGAACAGATTTTTATCAAACTTGGGCGATAAATATCTGTTAGAAATCAGCTTCATAAAAAATCACTTGGTCAATCTGTATGTCAATCACATCGAAATTTTAGCTTAAGGTTTTTCTTTAAACTCTTGACGTCTATGTAGCAGGTAGAAGCTCAAAGACTTGTTATATAGTTAACTGCTTCTCGGGTTTCTCTAAGAGTTGACTCAATATCAAGGGGATTGGTGTAACAACTTTTTTCTGTTCGAAAATTCTGCGTGTAAATTTTCGATATGCGTTTTTTTTGTTATTGTATTGGGAAAATCATTCAATTACTATATCCAGAACCATTTAGTCCCACAAGAAGTGTCCGTTATCTGACAAACTGATATTTGCTATTGTTGGACAATGGATACCAAGCTTTTACACGAATTGCACTAAATAATTTTATATCTGTTTTAAATGATCTTACTATTACAATAACAAAAAAACATGGGGCAATTTGATGCTTTTCAAAAAATTTTCGGGCTCTGAAATAGAAAACGGCTTACTTTACAGAATTTTTGAAGAGGAAAAACTTGTTATATGAATTCCAATTAAATAAATTTTTGCTTGATGCTTATCATTTCATAAAAATCCGCTCGGCCCGCGGACTATAGTAAAATTATATAATTGTTGTATTTTATACCTAAATAGTTTCTAATATATAATTATTTATAAAAAAATAAATATCTTACACCGTTCATAACTGAGTGTATAGTATTGTACTTTTGATTTTGAAAGGTGAATGACTTTTGATTTTGTAAATAAAAAGATTTAAACTTCTATCCGCAAGGTAATAGAATTTTTTTTATATCTATTAACAAACGTGAAATGTGGGAATTTTAAAAATTATATATATATATATATATATATATATATATATATATATATATATATATATATATATATATATATATATATATATATATATATATATATATATATATATATATATATATATATATATATATATATATATATATATATATATATATATATATATATATATATTTTAAAAGTACAATGAACGTGTTTACAAAATTAAAAAAAAAAATGCTGCTTTATAAACCATACAGCGAGAATTTTTTTATACACTGTACGTAAATGAATTACAAGTGAGTACCTATATTAAATTTAATCAAAACTTTGTAACACGTAAAATTATTGAAGACAGAAACAAAATTTTTATTTCTAGTGTAAAAAAAAATGACATCATGGCCCATTATTTAAACCGTAAAGTATTTGATAAAACTTGAAAGGAAAAGTTATTTTCTTAAACTGTTTAAATTCGTCACGATATCAGTTTAAATTAGATTATTTACACTTATGAATGTACGTATTTTGTGTATTTTAACAATGTTAACAAGTCTATTAATATTGATACACTAGTGTATACATGGTGCCTAAACAATGGACTCTGTTACCTGTTCTCTTTCAAATATCTGTAAACACATTTGAAGTCTTTTTAGGATATGCGTCTGAGAAAGAGAAGCTCATTTTGGTGGGTTTTTGATAGAGAACTTAATAATAAAGGAAATCTCTAATATAAAATTGTATTTATTTCAAATGGCATGAAATTGATATGCAAAATGTGTCATGAAAACGGAGGGTGTGTTGAGTAGTTTTTCACGAAAAAGCATTTCTCAATATAAAATAAAATTCTGATATTGACTTTAGACTCCTTTTGTTTTGGGAAAAGTTCTTCGACATACCCATCGTTTTCATATCAAATTTGTGCATTCTTTATTTGATAACATTTAGATAGCTGTTTTTAAGTTATTTGTGCGCGTTAATTGAAAACAAATGAAATGTATATTACATTAGATATTATCTTTATTATAGAGGCCTCTCTCAAAAATATTTATATCCTTAATAGATCGATTATTTACATATATTTTTGAAGACGGTAGGTATCATTCAAAGATATGTTTGAATCTGGACAAAAGAATGAGTTTGGCTAAAAACATTGAAATTCAACAAAAAAAAGAATTACCTTAAAAAAAATGAACTAAAAATTAAAAAATTATTTTTAATTAAAATCTTTTATAAATAATTTCCTTGTGACCAATTACCCTTCTTAGTCGGCAACAAATCAATTTTTAGCTAAGGATATGCTTGGTGCCAACTTCGAAAGGTAAGGTAATAAGTTTTTCCAGATCTGATGTTCCTATGGGTTGAGAAGGGCAAAAACAATGTTTAGTGATTAAATTTCACTCAAAAGAAAAATTTTTCGTGGTTTCACACCATCGAAAGTTATTAAGATTACGAATATAAACCAAAAAAGATTCAGTCGAATTGAGAACGTCCTCCTGTTTTAAAATCGGTTAAAAAACTAATAAGCATATACCGATTTAAACAAACAGTAATTGTTGTAGCAGCCAAGAATTTTGTTTAGAGCCATCGATGTTCCTTATACTTTCAACATAATTTCAATTAATAATTTTATAAGTTTTTTCTTTTAAATATTTAATTTCTTGGAATATCTTGGTAAACTCATATGATATTTATAAATATTTGGTAATTTTATGGACAATTAAATTATTTCCATTAAAAAAATTATTATTAAAATTGAGAGAAATTTATAAATTAAATTTTTACTATCAAAATGTAATTAAATTGGGTTATTATAATTTCCGGTAAGTGATTGATAAATAAAATTATTAAAATAATCAAGCGTGAACAATCACTTAAATTCTATATCTAATGCAGCTTTTGTTAATTTCTAATAACAGTTGACTTTTGATTTCATAAAAGAAATTAAGAGCTAATTACAAATAATTTACTTAATTTTTTCCAAATAAAAATGGAAAAAAAATGTTATTAAAATGAATTTGATTTTTTTTAAATCTGTTATAATTTTGATAAAAAAATTATTTTTATAAAATTTAGAAAATTTTTAAAAATAAATCGGGTAATTATAGAAGGGTCTGTATGCGTCAAATTTTAGCCTTTTTAAAAGAACCAAATTGTTACGCTAAGTATAGTCAAGTATATATAGCCAGTACATTTCCAGAGGTATTATTGCAAATGAAATAATTTATTGACTACCCGCTAATAAATTATCGCGGTGCTCTACTTTACCGAGACTAGTAGTAATTTCAATCTACAATAACCTATGTACACCGATTACTTACAGATATGAGATTAATTCTATACGGAGTTTTCTCTTTTCAATTATTATAAACTGAGGAAATATCCGGTTGTTTTTATAATTTTTTTATTTTGTTGCAGTAAAACGGATATCATAAAAAACTACGTACACGATATTTTTATAACTCAAGACTGGATCGATATGCTTGTAGATTATTTCTTTTTTACGTATAACGAAAATACTGATGTCAAAAATGCCCAGTGACATTACTATGGGGAAAATTATTTCACATAATTACCTAAAACCGAATAAAATGTTCATATTTCTTGACTATAGTTATATATAACAACATCACTAATCTTTTGCAAAAGACATATCAGTCTCATTGTATTTTTTTCGAAATATAAATGGCTTATAGTTTATTCCATTAATGAGCAATGTGGGATAAAGAAGCAAATCTAAAATGCAATTGGGGCCTACTAAACTGAAAATACTATCATGATTAAAAACCCTCAAAAATATAAAAGTGCAAATAAACACAAGTTTCTATATATAGAAAAAATAACGCTATATAAAAGAAAAGAGAAATAAAATCGTTTACAAATTTTCTATCGAGAATTTAAAATTTAATTCTAAACTAAAACTACCCAAAAATACTGCAACTAACTCCTATCTTTCGATAATTTCAACTTAAAAATTAATTTCAAATAAATTATTTAATTAGCAGACCCGGTCACGAATTGCTTTCACAATTTTCACAGAAAAATTTTGGAAAATCGATATTCCCATATGATAAACAGATGTAGAATCGATGTAGAATTTTGGAAAATGTGATCTTATTGGATGCCCGGTATTCGGTGTGGAACATCCAATATTTGGTGTGGGGCATCCGGAATTTGGTGTACCCGGTACTTTAGTTTAAGATAGCGAAATTTATTGGATACTAACTCAATTCAGTCGATAAATTATCTTACACCGCAATCTGTTAGAATCCTATGGAACTGACAGATAATTATTATATCTTTTTGTCAAAAAAAAAAAAACTAATAATTTGCAATACAAAAAAATTGCGACTATAAATTGAGATATTCTATCTCTCAAGTGGAATCAATCTGCATATATTTTGCAAAATTTGATTAAAAATCGGTGTAGTAGTTTAGGAGATGATTGTGTTCAAACAAAGTGACCAGAAATTTTTTATATAAAGATATTAGAGTCATTATACCTTCAAGAAAGTGTAGGGCTTAACACTAAAGTTCCACTTTGCCATCAAAGAACTTGGAAATAATTTTTATCCTAAGATATACATTTTTTGATAGGATCTTGGTTGATAGTTCTTGATTTATGTTTTTATAGTGACTTTTTGTAATAACTCCATGTAACTTTGTTTTTATCTATTTTTTTGTTTGAAAAACTAAAATGGAAAAATTTACAGGGAGTTTTATAAAATTTGATGTAACAAAAAATTCTAAACTCTAGTAAAAATAGTCTAAAAATTAGTCGCTATTGATTACGTTGAATATCATTCGTTTAACATCATGTCCCCATATATGCATATATATTTTGTAACGATGTGGGTGTATATTATTACTATTTTGTAAAAATGTATATTGAGGACGGGGGAAAAGCAAAGAGAAAATATAAACATTGTATTTAACTCTCTATAGTAATATTTTATGTGAATGGAAAATATTTTGAATAATTTCTGTTGTGTTGCTTTTATATTTGTGAAAAACTGGAAAATGTATAATATAATAATATTAAAATTTGTTGTGCAATATACTGGCATTGCTTTTCAGCTTTATTATTTATATATTGTAAGTTATGTAAATAATGATAAAAATTGTTTCTCTTCATCTCATCGCCCTTCGAAAACAAAATTATTTACCAACAAGTACATTGTAAAGCCAGTCGGATACAATCATTTTCCACAGTTGGATATCACTGGGAGATACCACGAATTTCGAAACATGCTGATCAATTGCGTTCTATTAAAATCATTTAAATAATTTTATAAGATAAAATTCCACTTTTATGATAAATTAAACTAAATTCCGGGATTTGTTCGTGTATCATTTTGAGAATAGGATAAATTTAGGACTTTGACCATCAATTATCTTGGCGCTGAATGCTTTCAATTAAAATTTTCAGAAAATTAAGCTTGAGCAAAATATGCTGATCATTTATAACCAATTGTTTGGATGACTATTCGAGTTAATATTTACACATTGACGTGATAAAATATTTTTATTAACCTTGAAAATTCAATTCAAAATTTTGAAAAAAACTAAACCAGTCCAAATTTTGAACTATGCTGACCATTTATGACCAATTACTTCGATTATTTTTCAACTTAATATTCACAACCAAATTTTGAAAATTGCTGACCATTTATGACCAATTAGTACATGCATCATACAATATGAATTTCGACTTTCTTCGAATTTCTAATTATTCTTGTTAAAATATTTTTCAAAAGTAAACGAACTTTCATAATAAATATTTTCAATTAATATAATGGTGATGATTTTACATAAAGAACAATAAACCGAGAGCCGTCCGAATGAAAAACCTATGGATCAGATACATGGACCCTTTAATTACACTAATCGAAACCTTTCTTTTGATATAAATTTGGTGCATGAACATCTTAATTATAAAGATGGTGCCCGAAAGCGTCAACCAGAAGTAACATAGATTCGGGCACTGTTGGACAATTTCAGAGGTTCCGACCTTTAGATATATATGGTAATACTTCGCACAGACGAAAAATTGTTTTCCATAGTTTTTTCATACCATCAGCTCTAGGACCATAATATTATTGTCATACATATATTTAAGAAAAACAATGTTATAGAGTTGCTATAGTTACCTTTTTACAGAAAAGTAAAAAATATGAATTGAAAATATTAAAATACAAATAAAGAAAACATTTTCCACACAATACTTAACGTAAACATTGTTCAAATTGACCATCTGTTATTATTTGAATGTATTACATATTTTCAAGTATAGTTCATTTACCTATAATGCGAAATGGGGTTGTTATCCAATCCACAATATCTACCAGACAAAAATAAAATCTTTTTCGATGGATTTTAACAGTAGATAAATATGATACTGTTATACAAGTCAATAAAACCGTACCCCTTATGTCCTTTATTGAGAATGTCAATCATTTTAGATTGATTATCTTCGAAGGTATAAGTTCGTATTTTTCTCAGTAGGCAATTTATATACACAGTCAGGCATATAGAAGGTGATCAAATTACAAATTAATATTGTTAACAACAATCCATCAAAAATAAGAAAATTTGTATGTTAGTATAATGACCTTATGACGCCTAATTCTCGGCTACAATTTAAGTTATTTCCTATTCAATTCTTTTGGAAGAAAACAGAAAAGAAATGGTTAATGCTTGGACCCTAATTATGTAAAGTGTTCAATGAATTTTCACGTTTTTGATGTAGCTAGAAAGACATTACTCTATTTTCATATGTTTAATTTAAGCATAATGAAAGTGTTCTATTATGATCTTTTCAGTCCAATCAAAAGTACGAGTGAAATTCCCAAAAACATACTTTTCAGTTTTTATCAAATAGTTTAGGAACGGCATCTACCATTTTTTTAATGGAAATCGAATGAAATTTTCGAATTTGCATCATTACTTTCAATCTTTTCCTATGAAATTTGTGTGTTTTGTACCTACTCACTTTTCAACTTTAAACTTGGTTGGGTTCTTCTTTATTTTTTTAATAATTTTTTAGACACCGTTATTAAAATTATTCATGACGATTCCTAAAAAATAATTATCTAATTGTTTGTTATGAATAATTTTATTTAAACATTCATTTTATCTTCTTTCAATAATGGAATCTTAAAAAAGCTGTTTTTGGAATTTTATAGAAACATCTTGGGAAATTATTTAGTAAAGGTGTAATTAAAATAAGATACTCGTGGTTTCGAATACTTATATATAGATTTGAAGGAATCGTATGTGTACAAAACCTATTAATATAATTGCATGTTGTCTGGGAGCAACTTGGTACCATATTTTACTATTTAAACCGAAAATGTTTATCAAATTGCATGAAATTAAAATTTTCAAACCCTTTATTTAATATTCTTCGATGAAATATGAATAAAAAATGTCATGACATATTTTGATATAAAGTTTATATCAACTTTTGCAATTTAAAAATTCATACCTACTATTTTTATTTCGGGTTTGAAAAATCCCGATTTCAGCTACTTTTTCGGTTGCTCATTAAAAATTAAAAATAATAAAATAATAAAATATGAAAGATATTTTTTTACATATTCTTTATACAATACTTAATAATATCCTTAAGCGTGAAAAAATTTCGTTTTTTATACTTGTATGGACCAAAAGTAAACGAATTTAGGATTTTTCTTAAGTTATATCTCATTATGTCACCAGAGATCGTTGCCTCACGGCAACATGTATTTATAATCGGTAGGGCAATTTAATGAGAATCGCGTAAATAACTGAGATGGAATAGTTTTTGACATTCATGCGCCCATCTCTAATTAGACTAATAAATGCCACACATAAAATATTATACACGATTTTTAGTTAATCTCCTCATAAATAAATTTTTTAGCTACGCTTATGCACCCTCATAAAAACATATTCATAAACAGATCATTATTACTGGAATATTATTGTCAGAAATGAATCAACTTTCACTAATAAATAAATCGTATATATGAGACTATTATACTTACACCATATACGATATGACCTCGATTCATTGCAACGAAGTAAATTTAATGTCATGGCAAAGTCATTAATTTTTATTAAAAACAAAGTATTTAATATTTTATTTTAGTGTTGTGTAAGTGTAATTAATATTGACAAAAAGTTTTTAAATTAATAAAAAAATTTTAGATTCAGAAGATGAGTGTAAAACAAAAAATTTGGAGCTCCGGCTGTTGGTCTTTGGTAAACATTGGTCTTTAGAGAACGCAAATTGTGTTATATTTCCACGGCTTCTAGTTTTTTTTTAAATATTAATACAAGCATGAGTTTGTAAAAGGGATCTTGGACAAAATTTTTTCGTTCTTGGCGGCGATCGATGTGTTTTTTTGAGCTTTAATAATTATTTTCTTTCATCAAAAACGGGCAGAAAAGAAATGCCGAAGTTATGTAAAAAAAAAACACTACTTTTGAAATTTTTCCTTTACGATATCTTTCGAACGAATGAACCGATCGTAACCGAATTGATGGCTATCGACGTGGTTTTTCAAGGTGAAGTTTAGTTTTTGCATTCCAAAAAGCCACATTAAAAAAAAATTTTTTTCTTTGTTTTTTGAAATTTCTCAAAATCTAACAGTTTCAATTTAAGTTTGGTCAAGCTCTATCGAATGACACCAACCGCGATGAAATCGATCGAGCCGTTCAAAAGTTATAAGCAGTTCACATACTTCCACACACACACACACACACACACATTCAAACATAGCGACAACCTCGCAGTAGTAGTCAGGGAAGCTTCCTGTACCCTCTAAACGTCGATATCTGATGGAAACTCGATTTTTTCAAAACGGCGTACAGCCAATAACTTCCCGATTTTTGAAAATCTACGATTTGCTTAGCTCTACGTCTATAATTTATTTTTTTCGAAAGACAATATCTATTACAATATCAGCCCAGCAGAGGAAACAAGTTGAAACAAAAAAATAAGATTTCACAAATGAATATACGGTGCAAAATGCATTTTCTAATATGGAGATCGGAGACCAACAGATAAAGTTTCAAATTTGATTTTCTACTCTGGTTATGACCCTCAGTCAGCAAAAATTCTTCACTTTTCTATTTTTATAAAAATTTAGCATTGTTTTCGATCTATGTACCCTATACTACATTCTTAATGTTCTATGAATTTTTATTCGTAATGGGAATTTACTGATCGTCTTTTACATTAATTTTCAAAACAAAAAAACCTGTTTATAAAATTGATTCTTATCCGTATTGAATTTTTTGCTTCAAAGTCAAGGTGATGATTCTTCGCATATTTAATTTGATTTTTATCGATTTTATAATTAAGTGTGAGATATTTCAACATATTTCAAGTTCAGAGTGTATCGGTTCCTATTTTGGAAAAATACGTAAAAATATTTAAATAAATTCTTACATAATTACATAAATTTGAAAAGTGAACTCCGTTTTAAGATCAATGTGATATCTTAAGAGCGATTGACCACAGCAAAGATATTGGCAAAGCTAACAAGCTGTTGACTTAAATTACTTGTAATATGCATTGTATTTCTTTCAATTATCGCGCCCAAACTTTTTGATTAGCCCATCGTGTTCAAGTCAAAATTATGCATACAAAATTTCAAAACATTTGGATAATCAAAACAAAAATACAATCACAACACAAAATATGTCTCCGTCGTATTAATAGTAACTGCTTCTTAGTGGTAAGCTGATGAGGATAGTCAAAATATACAGATGCAAACTTCCTAGTGAATCAACTTTTATTATGTTAAACCACAGCAGGTATAGTTAACTCTTCCTAGAAAAAGTGTTTTTACCGATTTTAAAACTACTGTTACTGATGTTTTAAGCCAGAGTGTACTTTGTCTAGAAAGAGTCAACTCTTACTAACAATCGCCTTTTTCTGTAACATATACAACATTTATAAAAATAACTTTCTATATAAGTTACGCATTTATTAATAATTTTTTTAAGAAAAAACATATATCAATATATATAAACCATATTGCTTGATTAACATATATTTTAATTTTAATCACTGTTTGTGATTTATTTTAATGAAAAAAAAAAAAAATTTAAGCCATGAATCTAAATCAAATGTAGTTCTGATTTTAATCAAGATTATATTGTAAATGTATAAATAAATATTAGACACTATTGTTGTCTGTAGAAGAAACGAGATATACTCGCCCCAAAGGTATTCCGCCCTATTGGATATCGATTTCTCTTTATGTGCATTTTATATATATGTTATATCCAAATACAATAACAGCTTTCTACTGTGTCTGTGCCTAGAGATTATTCGCTTTGCTAATTAACTTGTCATACTGGTCTCTAAATTGCAATAATAATATTTCATGTTAGTAAAATTTTTTTATTCATCAAATGTCACCGATCTAAGAAAGATTTTTTAATCTATATAAATTAAGAAAATCAAAATAACTTTCTCTAATCTTTATTCAATCGATTATAGAACATTTTAAAAATGATTTCATAAAGATTATGAACGTTCGCAAAGTTTATTTTCATAAAAACTTTTCGAAAAAATTAGAAGCAATTTAAAAAAAAAAATAATTATTACATTTGTTTGACGTTGATTTTAATTTTTAGTGTCTTACAACCAAAATTGTCCTTTTGAGTGATATACAATTACAAAAAAACTTTTCTTAAAATTTTTATGGGACTAATTAATCATAAAGTATATCGTTTCAATAAAATACAATTTTCATAACCGATTAATAAATGACAAAGCTTTTAGGTACTTTTATTTCCTACTTGGGTGTTTAAGACATTAAAAATGTATCCTTTGTTTGATATGTAATGACCAAAATTTTATTTTGGACCAAATTCTACCCCTTAGGAATTTTTTCTTCGATCGGTTTAAAAATGACGGTTACAAACAAATGAAATGATAACCAAAACATGCACATGAATTGATTGAACCTGTTCCTTTTATGTAGCCGGTTAGCAATAAATTTTCATTATTAAATTTTTGTTATAGATTATACTATAAAATTATTGAATTTTTATGACATTAATAAATATTATTTATAAGCTGTTCGCAACAAGGCTGTTTTTATCTTGCTAATCCTATTACTCCATGCACTGTAGCAATGCTGATTAGATGTTTGAAATCCATTCACTTAAATCTAATTGCACTCGACAATAACCACAATGCTTGCTGTACTTTTACGTCATAATAACGACGCCATTCGAAAAAATTCAATAATATCTTCGTTTTTTGTTGAAATAGTAGAAACTTACCTTTATTGGATACATCTTTTAAAAAATGAATGACAAAAATCTCAATTGGATAATGTGGATCTATGACCCAGTATATAAACCTTAAAAGATAGAAGAATTCAATTCTTTTTTTATTCGTCACAATTTCAGGTCAAATTTGGCTAGTAATCGTTCCCTTATCTGACTCAAAATGATGTGTTTTTGATAGGACCAGTTTTTCGTTGAATTTTAGCTCACGGGATGCTGCGTTTTTTATATTCAATTCTTTATTCTATTTTTCGTATGTAAAATTTTTATTCAAATTTATATAATATGGTCGTCTATCTTTTATTCGTCAGTTTTCGAATCTATATTTTAGCAATAAAAATTTTTATTGTTATTCATTTAAATGAAAAATTGTTTTTGATTTCCCGATAGAAAATAAAACATAAATGGTTTATGTTCTTTTCGTAATACAGGCTGTATCATGTCAAACTAAATTTAAAATCTTCCTATTTTGATAAACGCCTGAAAGAAATATTACTAGTCTTTGTCTTTGTTATTTCTCTCCTTTTTTTCTTAATATAACCTAATGTTGAGAATTTATTTCGAAGTAGTAAGCCTTTTAGTTTATTCAGTTTTTAATTAAATTTATAAAGGTGTTTCAAATCTTCAAAAATCAAAACTTTGCTATACTTTCATCGAAGTTAAAAAATGTTAATATATGTGCATAAAATCACAAAATCGGCTTTCTATGTCTGGTAACTGGTCGGCCTATCGAAATGATACTTATATGTTGTTGTCCCAAAAATTATTTTCAAATTTATATCAGACAATAGGTAGTACCATAGTTTTATTATTTTAACCTTGACTATATACCTATATAGAATATTGTATAATTTGTATACATACATATAAATATATTACACGAATACATACATTCAAATACATGCTACATGAGTATGCACATTTAATAGTCAGTACTATACATAAATGTGCTTACTCATACACGTAATAACATTGTATTTGCATGTTTGGGGTACATATTTATGTGATACATAGTTATTGTATTATTCTATTTAGGTGTAGTTTTACATAGTTTTCCTTATGCCAAGGTAAACAATAATCCATCTATCAATCACTATAAAATACATATAACAATATATGCAGAGTATTTAAACATATAAATCTTTTGACTCGCGTCTTTATAAAAAATATACTTTTAGGTTTTAGATAAAAATATTTTTCGTTCGGCAACAATTTGTTTAAAATGAGTAACTTCTCTTATAAAAGCTTCATTTATAAATCGAAACCTAAGAAGTAACTTTGATACGAAGTCTCGCAAGAGAACAAGTTTGTTATGATCAAATTGATTCATCCTGTAAAAAAAATCCTTTACAGCAGTTAATGCCTTCAATACATAAAGCTTTGCAAAGTGGTGATTGGAAAGAAATGACTATAAGGTGTAGTAATGGATTTCTTAGGATGAATATTTTTGTTGAGTTGTTATTTAACAAAGGATAAAGGATAATAGTGTTTGATTTAAGTCACATATCTACAGCGTTGAGAAGTAAATTGGTTTTTATTCAAATGCAATGCTCCATATATGTTGATGTGTTTTATTATACATTTATTTGTATGTGTAGGGATTTCCTTCCACTAAAAAACGTGTTATCCATATAGTTTGGATTTTTTTTTTTAATAAACATGTATTTTCAAATACACGGACAGTAACTATTAAAATAATTTAATAAAAATAACGTTCTGGAAATAACGGTGAGCGTGAAAATTAATGCGATAGCCAATGAATTTTGAAAGTATATTAATGATGTGTTGATATGTCCACCTCAAGTACAATTTAAGCCAATTATTTTGAGGTAGGACCAGTGACAAGTTTAGCATAAGTTGCTAGTAAAGTAAGCTCACATTTGGTTATTACGATTACATATGTCTACTTTTTCACACGTATTTGAAAATTGCTCTGTTTAAAATAATGATTTTCTCACAATTTAAATTCCAAATTGTAGCTTATATATTTAGCAACCATTTATTTATTACTTCCAGATGGTAACGTAATAAAATAAAATACTTCCTCATCATTTCCTTAGCTATCTAAAATAATTTTTTTATGATAGCACTTGTTTTTCGTTGAATGTTAGTTGGCGGAAGGATATCTACTATTAGCAGACAAAGCTGTACACCAACTTTGCAATGCTGTTGCCATGCAATATTTTTTATAGATAGAACTTGTTTCTAGCTAATTTTTGTAAATTGTTTATGTACATTTTATAAGAGTAAGATTTATGAATATTTAGCAGGAAAATAGGCTACTTCTGATATTTGCCCTGCTCTGCACCGGTATCAAAAGTGACTTGAAGATTTAAAAATACAATTTATTTTGCGATTATTCAATCCTTCGTTTCGGAATCGTTTCTTCTTTTAACAGAAAAATCTTAAGAGTAAGAAAATTTTCAAAGTAGGGGATCGTAACAGTTTTAAATTGGAACGCTCAAAATATAAATAATGGATTTTACAAAATTTGACATTGTGAAACAAACTGATGATGATATAATCAATTCTGAACTGTTACATTTACAATATCTACTACGTTTCATAATATGAATTAAGACAAGATGATGAGGTAGCCTAAAGGGTGATTAATTTGTGTCGGTTAGGGATGAGAAGGTTACAGACAAAATACAATAGAAATAGACAATGGATATGGCTATAGACAAAGATAAAATATGTTATCAAATATATTTGATTAGAATGAGATACCCACAATAATAAAAAGCTTTTAAGCGTCATTTTTCTATACATACGTCACTTCCTGTTAGTGTTACGTATATAAACATATATGACATTTTATTTAAGGTTTTTGTATTATAATAGGGGGCAAAAAGTCTAATATTTTTTTCGTAATTCGTTTTTGTCATTATTATTAAATTTTTCAATTTATATTGTTGATTATTTTGAATCGATTGTCGCCTTGACATTCACATAATATAAATGTAAAAAGTTATATTTTTATGTTTGTGTTATTATATTTTATTTTATTTATATTTTGTTTGTCTGAAAAAGAAAGAAGACAGTAGAAAAAAGTTTGCTCCTGGTTTAATCTGATCTTACTACTTATCGAAAATAATTTAATAACATAATAAAAATAAGAATGAATATGAATTGTTTACTTTATTCAGTACATAATAAGACTACAAAAAACATAATGTACTTTATATTGCACTAGCGAATTTTTTGCGTAAAACACTCTGCAAGGCGTCATAATTTTATGACAGGTATGACTTCTGCTTGCCTACTAGTTTATCAAAGTAAATATTGGTTTTTTAGGGAAGACGCACACAATAAGATTGATCATTTGTCTGAAGATTAACGCACACTATCCGACAGTTCTATAAGGATAATTCGTATAAGAAAATCTGATCATACTACAGACAAAAATCTTAATCAAGCGCATATCGTCGGATATCATCGAATACGTACAACGAATCATGACGAATCAATGAACTTTCGAATATTTCAAATTTATTAATTAATTTTTTGACAAACAGGTGACCTACTTCAGACAACATGGTATGTATGTGCACACGATAAGATTTTATGATCAGAAAAACAGATATTTTATGTAAAATTCTTACCGTACACGGGGTCTAATATAAAATTCATACTTGCAGTTACATTAGATTTGCTGATCAGAATTTCTATTAGAAAAATCTTACCATATGCTATTTACCATGGTAAATAGCGCCTCAACCTTGAATGGTTTTAGATTAACACCAAAGTATCAAAACATGAATCCTAAATTAAATTTCAGTAATTTATTCCATTTGCCTGCTGAGTGATTTTTTTGCAGGACACCATAATATTTTCATCACTGATTATTACTATAACACAAAAGGTCAGATAAATTGATAAAAAATTCCAATACAAGTCCTTTATTACAGTTTTTTACATCGTTCATAATATTGGTGGAAAGGAGAGATGTAAAATTATAACATGGCTAGAAATTTAATGTACCTATAAATGTTATGTTTGAAACTATTCTAATACTCTTATAGATTCCATGCAGAAAAACTGCGGAAAACTTGAAAGAGAAATAGCACAGGAAACTTTTGCCCGTGAACAAACTCTGCATTAATGTCAATAGTTTTAAATATGTATTTCACAAGAGCAAGTCCGATTTGATTATTGCATATGGGGCGAAAATCTACGGCAATCAGTATTGAAAAACTACATGATGTAATCATGCAATTATGGGCAGTAAAAATCATAAAATCGTGTCGTAGAAGATATCTTTAAAATAAATACGAGACAGTCTGGATAAAAAATCGAGAGCTAGATGTAAAATGTGTTATCATAAATGTTTAAGAAATATTCTAAAAAACATGAAGTTATCAATAAACGATGATATAAGAATGCATGAAGTTGTCAATAATACTACGGTCAAAATGACTTGTCCTTTCTGTAATGATCAGAAAACATGATTTTGCAATTATAAATGCAGTAATTGCACTTTTTAGTAAGCTCAAAAAGAATCGAAAAGTTCAGAGATATAACTTTTTTTCATTAATACCATTTTTTACATAGGACTTCTATTGTTGTAAATATTTGTAAACACACTATTGAGAGAAAAATATAAAGATTTTTGTTATAAATATTTTTATTTTGTTCAAGTGTATTCGAATATAATAATATATTTACAGTCGTTGAGTGATATATATCTCAATTTTATTCTACTCTTGATATGCAATTGAAATATTATTCGAGCTGACAGTGAGTACATAGAAAGAAGCTTACAGCATACAAAAATATTTTGTATTATTCCCTTTGTCACATGAATAGCACGGCAAAACTTATCATGGTATACATTTCAGATAATATATCTACTATGACAACCATCAATATGAGTCGTACAGGTTGATTAGATTCGAACAAGGTGGATGTAGTGGAAAAAACACTTATTAAATGGAAGCATTGTGAAAAATTTATAAAAGTCTAATAAAAACTAGAATGCAAAGTTTGATGCGATAAAAGATAAAAATAATTTTCTTTTCAAGTCATATATGAATCCTTTTGGAAAATTCGAAAGATTGGATTCATTATAAATTTCGATTTCTGCCCCAATTTCCTAGATCAAATTATTTTGCTAGTTGTAAAGATTCTTTCCGTGTGCAAACCGTCACCAAATTAACAACGAGTAACATCTCCTCAAAGAATCATTGCAACTAGCTAATTCATACTGATAATGACTACTTTGTAGTCGAAATACGTATTTATTAAAATACAAAATAATTTGATCTAGGAAATTGGGGCAAAAATCGAAATTTATTCGAAAAATCCTAGAGTTCTCATTAATAATTATAGAATTGGATTCATTGTTTGATTACGTTTAGTAGGCTCTTTTTTTCAGCTTTCAACAGTTTTGTTATCTAAACTCATAGATAAGAGACGTTGAACAAACTGGATATTAAACAACGAAAAGTTAAGTTGCATAAATTTTTTAATAATTTCTCTATGTCTTAATTTTCCAATTATTTGACAGGTACACAGACGCTAAGCGCGGCATGGTACAAGTTAGATGAAAAGCACCCATTACATGTAATTAATTTTTTTTATATAATAAATATCACAAATGAAGTAGTAATCCGCATAATGCACGGAATTGTTATCAGGAGTTGTTAGAGTAACGCTATAGAACGAAATGATAATTTTTGTTTATTAAGATTTTATTAATGATCCACTTACATTAAAAACTAATATAAATGCCTTTTCTCTCCTTATTATTACAATTTTCAATACAATAACTACAATTACTATTTTTGGTAACAATAATTTCTTTGATATTTGCAATATTATTTGCAGGAAATCCATTGAAAAATAATAATATTATTCATTCATATCTGTGATATGAATGTTTTATTTCAAATCCATTCTTTCGTTGCGTCTGAAGCACCGTAGGAGTGAAAACTTTTGCATTGAATCTTTTTGCACGTTAAGGGGAGTGTCGTGGTCATCAAAGTGTAACATGTTAACATGAGGTGATTTTATTTAACCAGTTCTAAATGAAAAATTTATAAATATATGATGTCACACAAGCAAAGGTAAAAGGCTTAAAAATGTGACGACTTGTGACAATAACGGGGCGGGAATGAGAAAATCATTCGTATGACAGATTTTTGTGGTCTCCAAGGTACATCTAATTATAATTTGGAACTTTACTTGAAGTAGTTTTTTAATGTTTAATGACAACTGATTTAGTAATATTTAAGTTTTAGATGGAAATTTGAAAGTTATTGGAATGCCTGAGTGTATTGAGTTGAATTACAGTCTCTTAGTTCACTGTTTTTCATTCAAACGTGATTTTTCATACCGGTTGCTAAGCGAGTAACCATTTTATTTGTAATATGTGTTGTATGTAGGGATGTTACAATGTTCATAAAAAAATCGACTTCAGAACATTGATATTTATGAAAAGTAAAACATCGACGTTTAGAAACAATCTTTTCGATATATCGATATGGAAATAAACTTTTTGAGAGAAATTTGGGGATTTTAATGTAGACAGTTTTATAGTTTTTCAGTACCTACAGTTCTATAGTTTCAAGTAATACAGAAAAAATAAAAATAAAAAAAACATTTACGAAAACTCAATGCTGTTGCTATTATTCTTCTTGAATGAGTGTACATATAATTGTGGAATCAAAAAATGCAACACGTTTACCTATTTTCATTTTTTTTACGTATTTAAAACCATTAAATACTTGGTTGTTATGTTGTGTTGAGTTGTTTATCAGAATCAATTTTATTTATCTATCTAAAACATTTATTTTATACTGAATAAATAATAAAATACACCATAAAATTAGTGTATTTTATAATTTTAAGTAAGCATGGAAGATTTCGGTCGTTTTTTAGTATTCCACGCATTTTTGTATTTCACGAGTTTTAGTTAATTACAATGACCATAGTACAAAGCGGCAAACGTTTGACACGATGTATTCCTCTCAGAATATGAAAGACAACTATTATCTTACGGTTTATAATGATAACTACGGTTTATAATGACTATATATTCTGAGAGTTAAACATTGATGATAAAATATCGGTCATAATGAACGATGCATCGCTATTTTACAGATTTTTACATGCATTCAATTTTTTTTTAACAAAAACTCAATTTTTTTGAAACATCGATGTTGTGTTTGCATCCTTTGCTATATATAGTAGTTTTATAAATTGTATGAATACAAACCATTATATAATATTATATATACAGTATACAAAGTTAATTTGTAAAATGCTTTTATTGTATAATTTAATCAATAAAGTTGTCATTTTATTTCTATTATATGTATAAAATAAAATATAAACTATTAACGGTAATTATATTTTAATAACGTTTATATGATTGTATTTATAATTAATATTATGTGTATACCTATGTTTTTAAAAATTATTATAAAAAATATATAGATTGTTTCTTTAAATATTTACATATTATATGTAGGCATTTGTTTAAACGGATACGGATCTTATCTTTTCCTATCAAGTAATTGGTGTTAGGGCATGTGACTTTGAAATAAGGACCTTATGATAAGGTAGTCGGCAATTTTTAAGAAATTTTAACTATTTTAATAGGATTTAACAATATTTTATTGCTACATTTACTAATAAATTCATTAACGTTATGAAATTTAATAATGGAAAATATACGTTTAAGATTCGCCAAATTCGATATACATCTTATTTTTCCTTCGGATATCTGCGTATACGGATTCGGAAATCCGGCACATCTCTAATTATATGATAAATGGAATTTTTGTACTTATTTTCCATCAATATGATTTGGGTATTTGATTTGGAATTTTAACTTATAGTTTTACAAAATTATAGTTAAATTTTCGCTACCTTTATTTTGTCCCCTTTACGTGAAACCATCAATTTTTTGGCTGTGACCTCATTTTGCAGGTTTTTCGTAATATACTGCTTAGTTAAAGTCGGTCACACTCTGTCGTAGAATATAAGGAATGGATAAAAAAAAGTGCATTTTAGATAAAATTATATTCTTTGCCAGTAAGCTTTTATGCATTGTTAAAAATAAAAAATAGGACTATCTATATAGGTAATAAGAATATAAGACACGATTTTTCAACTATAAATCTTGTTCGCTTGAATGAGTGTTTGGTTTTACAGACCGACAGAACGACATACTAAAAGACAGATGGACAGGAATGAAAATTGCTAAAGAAGTTCCAAAACGTCTACATGTAGGCATACAAATTTTTGATTTGAACTTTTTCTAAAACTAGAGTTAGTATAAGTTTCAAACATAATCTAACATTGTTTAGATTCTCGCCATATGATTGAGTATCATTGGTTGATCTATTTTTTATCATTAGCCTTCATAAAATACTCTAAACATTCAGTCTATAGAGTTATAGTCACATATTTCATAATAATATGTATTATTTATTCGCTATATTTCAGCTATAATTGTGGTGAAAGATTAAAAAAAAAACAATTGATATAAAAAAAAACAACTTTTGTTTTTAAATTTTTCTTTCTTTTATTTTAAGTTGGTCATCGGTCCGTTGAATCCCATGGATCGATTTTGTTCATCCACGAAATTCAATTACTTTTTAGGCTTAGAAAACGAAGACCAAAATTTTAGCACGCTCTATCTTCGCTTCTTTTTTATTTTAATGGCGGGCAGACAGACAGTTGACGGACAGACAGGCAGTTGACGGACAGAGAGGCGGGGATAGATTATATTTGATTCTATTAAAACCATTACCAAACTTTAATTTTTGCAGTCAATATTTGTTAGTATTATAAACTATAATTTTATACATGTATATTTACATAGACATAACTCTTAAATATAATTTTATAAAACCATTGTATGTAGAAAATTGTTTCTGATTGAAAATTTTATAAAAAGTGATTATAAATTGATCATAAATGCCTAGACTAACTATACGAACCAAACCACGTAGGATGGATGAAAATAAATCATTTATGTATATTTAACTGTAAAACTTAAGTGAATTGTAAATATGAAATTGATCTATTCTAAAAAAAAAGTTAATTGATAATCATTTATGAAATAAGAGCTGTACACCATTGCATTCAAAAGTCGTGTACTTTTCATAGAATTAAAAGTAAAAACTACGAATTGAAATTAAAACTACAATAAATAACCTTAATTAATTTTTTTAAGGTTATATTAGAGTATTTTGAATTAATAAATATTATTTTAATTGATCGGCAAGGTACCCCAATTTTTGTTTTATATAATATGTTTCGTGAACCATAAAATACTAAACATTCGGATCATTATCTACTTATTTATTTATTTTTCTATTACCGAGGGAACTTCCTTCAGCAGTTTTGGGAATGTTTTTTATCTACAAAATATTACTTAAGATGTACTAAATACTTGGCCTACTTCTGCTGACATAAATATACTCAACAGTTGTTCAAGTTTTTACGGTCAAAAGCGCGGTTGTTCTGAAAACAACCGGTCAATAATAATCATACCATATTATGAAGTACATGAAATTTTTGTTTTTTATTCCGAAATTGTATAAATAGTAAAAATGTTTGTTAACTGATACAAAGTCACTTAAAAAACATTTCAAATTTCAATTATAACATTAACCATAATCTGATTTGATTACTTAATCTATTGATAATGGCCAATCGTTTGGTAAAATAATGAATACATAACTGAAGAAAGTAATATCAATAAAAGCTCCATTATAGATTGAGATCAACATAAAAACCCACATAACCCTTTAAGTTTTCTGCTTCATTCACGCTCTATATCGTGTTCAACGTTTAAAATATGCATGTTTAATTGATTACGTTATGAAGAACTACGAATATAGCAGCTAGCAAGATAAATATTCAAGTGATCTGTAAATACTAGAAATAGAAAATTTTACAAGGATTATTTTTATAGAACATATTAAAATTTAAAAAAAAAATAATTTATCCATCACGTACGTAAAGTGTATTGAAACTAATGCTTTCAATGCATAGATTATATAAATTAGAATAATTTAACAAACCGGGTGGAGGGTTGGAATTATGCAATTATTTGACAAAATATTAGAAGTAATATCTTATACTTGAATTCACTTCTCCAAAGAATTAAATACACCACCTAACTACAGATTTGACTAAAATTAGTCAACAAAACAAATGAAGATTTTCATTCCAACAGTGATATCTTTTTTAAAATAATTTTTTCGTGGCTAATTACCTTTTGAAATCGTTTGAATTTTTAGCTAGCATTGCGATTGGTGTAGACTTCAAAAGATCACAAGGAAATTATTTAGAAATATTAAATGAAAAATTATTTGTTAATTTTAACTTTTTGTTTTGGTTTGTTCGTTTATTGAATGATATACAATCAATAAAACTTCATTTAGACGAATCGCTTTCAATTTCTTCATGAAATTTCCGGAAATTTATGTACAGCCATAGTGATTGGTGGTAAAGACTTATCAAGAAAATAGTTCGCACTTATCTAGAAAACAGTTCATATCTTGAAAAATACTGAACCGATTTTCATAAAACACATTGATATTACACTGATACTTACACATTTTGTTTCTGTTTTCTTTTTTTAACTTCAAAACAAATCGTCTCAGAAACAATCAATGATATCGAATCAAACTATTCAAATTTTCAATGCTTGAATAAGTTATACCTTGTGTTTGATAATTTGAATTAATTTTATACCTTGCGTTTGAAACTCAAAATTTAGAAATAAAATGCCGAATAAAATATATGTTTTAGCAATTCTATAAATGAAACTGTTAAGATTCAAGGTATTTTAAACCATTCAATTGACAAATGTATGTACAAAATTCCAATCGATGTGATTATTCAGTATTCACTAAACGATGAAACCTTCGAAAATGTTTTGTATGAATGTAAGGTTATTCACATAACTATGATATGTTTCTATGTATGTAGTATTTATTGTATTTCGATAACTAACGTATAACGTCTAAGGTATTCTTAAAAGGTAGTCAGTATATTATACAACACATGTAGTATGTGAAATAGGCCTTGTAACATGGAATGTGACGTCAATATAAGTAAGTAAGTAAGTCATTGGAAAAATTTTCTTTGTACCTACAAGGTGTTGTCATTGTTCACTATCTCGATTGGAAAGCCAAATATGAGATAGAAATAGTTTTTCTTCTTTCGTATATTATGCATTATTTGGTCATATTGAACAAAAAATAAGAAACATATTTTATTTTTCTCGAAGGCACTTTTAGCAATCAATCCTATTATTTCCATTATCCTGTTCATTTGAAATTTTATTTGGTAATAATTTTATATATTTTTTGGTATAATAATTATTTTAGTATCATTAAGGTAAATATTCATTAGGTGTTAATAGACAGATAAAAATTTTTTTTAGTATCGAATTAGAATCTAGCATCTGTCTCTCTTCATTCCGGGGTCTTTTGTTTATCTTAATTGAGAAAACTATTCTGTAACCATTTAGAAAGAAACTTCTTCAAATTTAACTCTTTTCCCAGGACGCTTTTCCAAGAAACTTATTTGGTTAATTAAATATTGACCTGATATAAAATGTAAACCTATAAATGTAAAATGTAAACCTACCTTATATTTCATGATACAACATTTCGTATATGCCCCCTGGTACAATTTATTCGCATTTATTGCAGCAAAATACCCAGCAAGCATCCAAGTCAGTAAGACTTCAAAAAGAAATCATTAATAAGACGTAAGACTTCAAGACGTCTCAATTATGACGTCATAATTAAGAACTCCTTATGTAGTCTTACTTCTCACTGACGGCGAGAAGTCAAAATTATGAATTCTTTAAGAACTCTATTTGTTGATTTTCGAAGGAAAACAAAATTTTGAGCTTTTTAAGAAGTGTTTTTATTAAGGTTTTATAAGTCGGAAATATGAGCTCTGTATGAAGTCATTTTCCTGAGTTTCGTAAGAAATCTAAAATATAAGTACGGAAAATATCGACGTTTCCCGAAGTTAACACCTACCTAAATGAACTTAGGAAGTAACATACTAATTGCAAAAAAGCTCTTTAGAGACGCTCTTGAGATAGCTTTGTATATAATAAACAAGAAGACACATAAATTTAATATGATTACTATAATCTATAGTTATATGATTGTGAAAAATTCAGATTACACGAATATCGTAGCAAATAAATTTAATAGGATATTAAAATTATTTCTTAAATCAAACGTTACTACAATTTTACTAAACTAACGATATTGGACTAGTTCAATACCTAGCTAAAAGATTAATTAAAAACTATATAAAATATATGTACAGCCAGCTATTTATACGTTGATGAATAAAAATATTCGCAAATAAGACAAAACCACTTGTGAACAAGATATTTTTCGACAATACTTCATTTTAATATTGTTTTATTATAATTATTATTATTATTTTAATAATAAATATTTGAAATTTATTTAATTTTTTTTTTTTTAAGTTAGGAAGTCAATAATTCATTAGTTTTATCTAATTCCTAAAAACATTACTATTCCCCCAACAATGAACAAATTTTAATAATAAATTAAATTCATATTAACAAAATATTTAGTTCAACGATACAAGGTAAAAATCTCTACTTAAATATCTATATATGAAATCATCCCTTCTTGTTAAATATCACAAATCTACCCTTCGACAACGATCAAAGACAACCGACTAAATATTTAGTGGTTTTGTCCATCATCGTTGAATGAAAGCTATGAGAAGTTGGCTTGTTTTTACGTGCTGTATAACACACATATATGTTCTACGAGGGTGAAAAATGAAAAAGTCGTAAGCGACTCAATTCAGTATATTAACGTTTATATTTTATGGTACCTACCATATATACATGTTTGGAGGTATATTAAAGGGAATAATTGAGTATAGTCAATAATATACATGGGTGTTAATTTTATTTTATTTATTTGCATTCATTATTCAATTCACAGCTGAGCATGTATGGTATAATATTCTCATTGCAAACAGATAATTTGCTAATCATGTCATAAAATAAATCAGTCCAGTTCTATAGGACGCTAAATTTAAGCACAAACATGGATAGAATATTTTTGAACTCAGGAAGAAATATGAAGGAAGTAAAAGCTTGTATGTACAGTGAAGGATGAAAACAATCAACATGAACTCGGCAATACTGTTCCTGACACATTGAAAACTGTCGTTGAAGCTACATGATATTGTATTTTCAATGTTACTAAAATCTGATTAAGGCTAGGCTTTCACTATATTGGATTTAATTTCTGTTGACCAAGCTCCCCAAAAACGGATTGTAATCGACAACCAGTCGTTTATCAATAGATGCTTGATGTGCCTTAGAATGTCGTGGCCGAAGGTTATTAGTGATGAGAAGTTGACAATAACACGTATTGACAAAGAAATATAGCGTAGAAACAAACCTACGTCACCATTAGTCGTTGAATTAGAATCTATAAAGAACGAGTAGAACCGAACCTATATCTGTTTCGTGTAATAACGGTTTTTTTTTTAAAGAAATACTATTTAAGCCCCCGCTAAAATCCTGATGTTAATAACTTAAAGGAAATGTAAATACACCGATGGTAGAGAAATGTGTTTTGAAATGGTTAAAATAGTGCCAGGACAAAACTGTGGGAATCGGCGGCCCCTTTCTTTAGTAAAAATAGTGTTTTTATTTATTTTCATTTAAGAGTATTTATCAGCGGAAATCGCTCGGTTTATGAAGAAAAGCAGATGAGTATCTACGTTATGTTGAGATTAAGGAACAAGTTTTTTTACCTTGTTAAATCGAATCGTAGTAATCTAACCTCTATACAAGAAACCTCATTGTAACAAATTACGTGGTGAAACGAAAGTTTTAGTTTCCTTGAGTTTGAACATTTTGAAAATATTTAGATTTTTTGTTAAAAATCGATCGTTCAAATTATAGATATCTTAGCCTTTCGGTTCAATAAAAAAAGGTCAACTGAGAATATTTTAATTGTACTAAAGGTAGGAGAACCCAAACGGAGATTTTTGAATTAGCTCAAGCGCGCCAGATTAATATATGGGAGATATATTACCACTTGGTGAGTCAAATTCTAGCTCTCTTCTATATGATCTCCACCAAATCCTAGGTCTCGTCCATATGGTGTTGCGCTTATAGGGCAGCCAATCAGATTACTAAAATGAAAAAATCGATTGTTGGATTTCATCGAGTGTGTCAGATTAAGATATGGTAGGTTGATTACGTACTGAAAAATGGACATTTTACTAATCAGACGATTTGAGTGTGACGCGATTTGGTGGTGGTCTTTTTTGCAAGTTTGTGACTTCCATTATCTGAACCTAGAAATTGTACTCTTTTCAATTGTACGTGATCAATGCACGTAATGTATGCTAGGCTAGAAAATTTACACTCTTAAGTACGTAATCAACCTACCATATCTTATTGGTGCGATCTATTAAATCCAACTAATTTTTTCGATTAAATATTCTAATCGGCTATCCTATAAAAATGGCGCTATATATAGAGCGAAGATTCGGTGGATGTATTCAGCAAGGGGTAAGGGATCTTCTATATCTTAATCTATCGCGCTCTTGTGAATCCAAAAAGCCCCACTTATGTTCCCCTATCGTAACTTATGATGAAATAGCAAACAAAATAAATTGATAAATTTTAAATATACTTAAATTTTGTTTTATTGGTTCGTAAAAACTATAATTAAGGGCTATAATTTGAAAAATGGAAACTTCTCAATTGTCACCCCGGATAAATCAAATAATAATGTTCGTATTCATATAATAAATATAATATTCATCATTTTTCCACCATTGTACATATATATTTTCCACCCTCTACCATACGTTAGTGCAGAACAAGATGTTCTCTCATTCAGATCATTTGAGGGTTGTTTTGCTTCAGTATTCACAACATTATTATATGCTTTTTCTCTCCTGTGTATGTACTGATACACTCAATAATCATCGACTCAAAGACCCTTTATTTCCCTTCAATATATCTACAATTCCAGGCACATATAACACTATTTGATAAGTTTTTAAGGAAGAAAATATTATAAGGATGAAATTCAATATATTATTATTAAATTTTATTGCTCGAGTCTATAAAAAAAAAATGTAATAATACTAAGGACCTAATATATTTTATTTGGTACAGATGATAAAGGTGTTATCTTGGTTGATTATTATAACGACAATAATCTATTTATTATTTTGTTTTCAATTTGTTATATTTTCATTTTCAATTGCGATTGGTGTCGTCGATAAATGCATTTGTATATTTTTGGCGCCTGAAATGTATTTGTCTATTTTGTTTTTAAATAAGTAATTCAAGTTTTTTACTATCATTTAAGGAGGATTTTTTTCTCTGTAAGAAGCACATTTCTTAATGTAATATCTTTCAAGTTTCGGACATAAATAATTTAAAGCATAATTACCCAAATGTAATGAAACTTGATATGCGCAACATTGACGTGAAAACAAAGGGTTTGTTAAGGGGTTTTCTCGAAAAAAAATTGTACTAAATATGATTATTAAAAGTTGAATTATTCACTTCGTATTATTAATACTAAATTGAACGAAATTACATTCTATATTCCTTAAACAGTCTTTTCAATCAAGATCCAATAAATAATTTGTATTTGCATAAAATAGTTAAACGTTGAGATTCAATAAAACGTACTTTTTCCTCATAAAATATATTCTCTTTTAAATGTTAACTAGAAATGATTGAAAACTAATGTTGCGTTTGTACGTTGAAATTTTTCCTTGATTTTTTAAATTATTATTTTTTTTTTTAAATACAAAATCCAATATTTTGTGGAAGGTAAGTTTTTTCTGGCTAGTTTACAAGAGCTTTCTATTATTATATTTTGCAAATATGAGAATTGATTAGCTAAAATAAATAGAAAATATATTAAACGGGGGCGTTAAAATAATTATTTGATGTGGTTGATGCAATTCAAATACTCCTACAATAAATAATATTATTTAGTAATTTGATTTATATTCAGTCGATTATTTCAGTTTTAATTTTATTTTTATTAAAAAAATTACATAGTTTAAAATAATTTATACAAGCGAATATAGATTTTGCAGTACGACTCGAAGTCACTAAACAGAAAGCAAGTAAGCTGAGAAAAAATAAGTGACTGATTTGAGTCAAGATTTATGTGGATGCAGTAGGTACCTACAATATTACTTGAAACAAATGCTGTAACAAATCTATGGGAGTTAAAAATAGTTGAGTATTTAAAGCAATGCTCCTTCGATTTTTTGCGGTAAGGCGGATTTTATGCAGTTTGGTGCATTAGATTCGTGAGAATCTCTAGAAACTTTGTGAACTAATTTTATTAAGAAGAAATCCTGAATTTCATTTGCGCCCAAGAAAAAAGCATTTCAAAAGCACATTTTGAAGTAGACAATTATTAAAAATATGAAACTCGGTAAATAATGAAACCAATTTTGTTGTTCGGAAGTTCTTGGGCACGCTGAACTCGAATACGATGTCAACGAGAGCTTGCAGAGTATCTGGCGCCTGCAGCGAATGTTTTAACATCTTCACCTAAAGTATTATGACAGTTGATCATATAATACTCTGGCTTACACAATTTTGATCCCAAATATCACTTGGGTAGTTTAATCAAAACCATAAGAGATTAAAATTTAATAACTAAAATTTGGTCACAGGGATTCAGGACAATAAATTACAAACTAAGTTTTGATTTTAGTTGAACGTTTCGTCCTTTTATTAGGACTTCCTCAGCAACTTAATCGCACTAGTTTACAGTTAAAAATAAATTATTGTTGAAAGTTATAAGCTATTGGTGTGCATATTATAAAACTTAACAAAAATTAACAATTTCACTATTCCACTAATTTTCAGTTTTAGTACGATTAAGTTTGCTGAGGAAGTCCTAATAAAAGGACGAAACGTTAAACTAAAATCAACACTTAGTTTGTAATTTATTGTCCTGAATCCCTGTGACCAATTTTAGTTATTTACTAATTTTCTGGACGTGAGCAAGATTTTAATATTAAAATTTAATATTTTTTTTAATTGCTATTCTGTGGTTACTATACTCCAAATACGCAAACATGCTAAATCGACTCTATACATTGATACGGTAGATAAATCACAGTTTGAAGATAAATGCCACAAAACCCATGGTCCCGTGGTTAAGCTCAACCTCAAATATGCTGATCCTTGTTAACTTGCCTCCAAATATTGCGTGGGTATTTTCCAACATTACTTCTAAAATTATAATTTGTACTGACAAAAGGTCTAAAGGCCCTTAACGAGTCTAAGCGGTGTTTCATATATAAATATCCATTTTTTTTAAATATGCATCTTGTTCGGAACTGCTTATTGACATGTTTTCTCTACTGGCCAGAAGCGACATATAATATTTCACGCTGACTGTATTTGACAATATATTGATCAAAGCCTGCATCACTGTTGTTTTCATTACATTCAATGGAATGATAGTACACCAAGAGCCACTGACCCACTTCTAAAGTCATTTCATCAGGTGATCTTTTCAAAAGTCATGAAACCACACATAGTAAATCGACTATACCTACTGAACATTAGAAGTTATTTCTGATAGGACTTATGGTTGGGCCAGACTACCCTAATATTTTAAGTGGATAAGAAATTAAGTACCTTTTAGTCATAGTAGTATAAAATGACTTTCAACAGTATTTTGTATTCTCTTTAATCCGCTATATTGCTGTCTCACTTACATTCGTACGGACGCGTTTTTTGCTTTATCAGATTGTTAGTGATGGAACTTCGTTCTGATCATTTTTATTATATATTGTACATATATTTTATTTATTCTGTTAAAATTTGAAGACTTTTAAAATGAAAAAAAAAAAAATGTTTTTTTTTTAATAAATATTCCTAGCATTCTGTTAAAAACTAGTATGGTTCTGGAAAAAATTCAAAAATAACAAAATACTTCATTTCCTTAAATGTTATGGTTGATACTATGACTAAAATGAATCTTATGTTTTATCCTTCTTAAATTTTTAGGATAGTTTACCCCAGTCTCAGAGGGCAGCCAGAAGTTACTTTTAATGCTCAGTAGATTTACAGTGAGAAGTTTCATGACTTTAGAAATGACCACCTAAAATTGATCACTGGCTCTTCTTGTATAGTACATGAAACAATAATTTTTTAAAATACTATAATTAGGAGAAAGTTTTAATGATAATATATTATAAATGTTTTATTAAATGGTATACATTCTATCACGTTTATATTATGATAAAATTCACTTGTAATTAGTAAACAGACCCGTATACAGTGTGAAGTGTCTGTACTCCTCAAAGTTTTAAACAAACGAAATCTATTTCATAATGAATTTTATTGCATTATATGCAGCAATTAATAATAAAGATTTTCAAACAGCTCATAAAATTTTAAATAGACATTGTTAAGAACTATTTCTATTATATTGCCGGTGTCATTATTAGACTAGTTCCAAACCGTTTTAAATATCTTAATAGAAGATAAATTGTACATAATGGTGTAAGTAATTAAGGAAAAATCTATCAAACTCCGTAAAAGTCCCGGAAGGGGATGGGGTGGTATTATACACGTGATAATCGCGTTTTGCCATTACCGGTTCAACGATGCATCTATTAAAAAAAAAAAATTAAATGTGAAAATTGTAGATAATTCAAAATATTACATGTTCTTATTGCATATAATTG
Organism: Chrysopa pallens; assembly: GCA_020423425.1. Classification (NCBI taxonomy): domain Eukaryota; kingdom Metazoa; phylum Arthropoda; class Insecta; order Neuroptera; family Chrysopidae; genus Chrysopa; species Chrysopa pallens. The sequence continues at coordinate 90,679,827 of CM035591.1, read as the reverse complement.
ACCTTAACATATAAATATATAAATTGTAGGAAAAACATTCAATATCAACCGTAAAAGTTTGTCTCGTGATAAAATCACATATCCAATGTCTGACAGCCTAAAAATTGTGTTGTTGGACAATGGACATTCTCTGTTGTCATATGTTGTAAAAAATGGTTTTTTCATTTGATATTGAATGGTCCTATATAAATAACAAAAAAACAATTGTCATTTTCTAGTTTTTGGGTTCAAACTAAAATTTTTTCAGAATTGTTGTAGAGAAAAAGCTTGTTACGAAGTCAGCTTTATACAAATGTTTAGAAGTATACAATATAAATGATGTGATATTCAAACTTTAATTTTGTAACTTTAAATTTCAAATTTAATTATTTTTTTCTACAACTGCCGATGACGTAACCTTGATTATTTTACCTCTCCCGCAAAATTTTTATAACTGTTACCGTGAGTGCTCAACGTGCCTAGAGAAGTTTTCGCTTCAAAAATATTTGTATGCTTTATATTTAATAATAAATATTAATTTTTACCATAACAATTCCAATAAGTACTATCGGATGTCTCACAGGATCAGCCGCGTAACTCCCGTTCCCGTTGGAATACTAGCCTTTATATTCCGGGAATGGCGCAGCTTCCCAACGGTGAAATAATTTTTCAAATCGTCGGTACAGTAGTTTTTAAGTTTTTTCATTACAAAAATACAAATATTTTATCCTCTTTATAATATTAGTATAGATTAAATTGTTTGTCATAAAAGTTAATTTTTTTATGTATTTATATACCTTGATTCTCAAATTCCATTTTCCTTGATTGGAATCTCATAATTATGAAATTATGAGATTCCAGTCTTAAAATCTTACTCACGTCTCCCTGTGACCAATTTTAGTTATAATTAAACAATTTTCATAGATATATTCATTCAACCAATTAAATAATTGGAGATATGATTAATTTATTTAAATAAATTTGTCTGTAATATAATACATTTTTGTGGTAAATAACTAACTGTTTATCAGTGCATGATTATTGATGTGGGTGATTTATAAATAATATTATATATGATTATAATAATAAGGATTCTGGGTATATTTATTTTAATTACAAAACTACCATATTAAGTGGGTGTTATCAAAGGTACAGGATAATATTGAAAAACTTTTTATAAATTTTCATCGTAGGTGTGATACGTGTAACAGTCACCATTAATATTAGTTATATTAAATTTAGTGTTGGATACAATAAATTCGCCTACATTAAAATGGTCGTAATTGGTACATGAAATTGTGCGGTGAACTTTATGAAAAATACAGCAACATCAAACTGGCTCTTTATGATTCCTTGCAAAGAATCAATAGTCAGCTATTAATTAATAATAACCAAAACTATTTAATGTCCTAAAAAAATGAATCGAAGTGATTATAAATTCGAATATCAATTTTGTCTTGCTACTGAATATTGTAATCGCCTACTTAATAAACCGCCGAATGTGGAAACTTGGTGAAACAGTTCTGATTTGAAAAATTGTACGTGTTATGATTTGTTTGTACGTGTTATTAAGACCTTCAGGGCCATTCATCATTACTTACCTCTACCTCACAATGGAAATTTAGAAAATTAGGGTAGTTTTTCCATAAAAAATAAAAAAAATCCAAATAATCGACACGTAAATCGTTTTCGGGGGATTTTGGGGCCGCTGATCCCGTATCCAGGGCTAAACAGCAACTGAAGAACAATTCAATCCCATTAAAACTCCCTTGAAGTGACGAGATAAAACATAATTTAAATTCAAAATTTCACTGCGCAAGTTGTGTTTCCGGAGTTTTTCCGGAGGTCGCTGATCACGAATCTGAGATCAAAAACGAACTGAGAGTTGTTTCAATCCAATAAAACCATCCATAATTATGTCTAAAATTTATTTATAATCATTATTTTACGAATTTTATGATGGATTTGAGATAATAGAATATGGACCGTTTGGAATTCAAATATTTAATTACCAATATATTAAAATGAAGAAATTTTTCCAATCGAATTAACTAAATCTTAAAACCTTAAATTGTCGTAATACGACTAATTTTTCGTTTTCAATAAATTTTTCAATGAAATTATTAACATTTAAAATCGTTATGACAATTGTTTGCCAAAGCCCGTATCTTGAATGAAGTTTAAAGAAAAAATATATATTTAACGTTTTATTGGGCTATAGTTTATTACGCATAATTAGAAATATGTTTGAATATTATTTTTTATATATTAATTAAATATTATCATACATTAACGAAATATTTAAAATTTTCAAACTGAAATCTTGAATCGTCTTAGTATAGTTATGTATTTCTAAGGCAATATTTGTACCTGGGACAATTTACTTTAAAATAAACATGAATTATGATGCACATTGTACATTTTTAAAATGTAATGTACATTAAATAAATAAAAAATACTTTTAATAATACTGTGGAAAAAAAGTCCATTACAATTTCACTTTTTTCTGCTTTTAATGGTCTTATAAATGAGAAAACTAATATGAATTGTATTAAGTAATTTTAAAAATAAAATTACTATGGGAACAATCTTTATTTCAATTCATACATGTAATACAAGTAAATAAAGGTAGTAGCTGTAATACAAACTTCCGGCTAAAATTAAATACATAACCGGAAACGAATTATTATAAAATAATGATAAAATTAGTATAAAATATATTTAATATTTAAATATAGTTTATTAAGAGAATTTTATATTTAAATTAGTATATTTATATATTAATTTAGTCTAAGTTTGTAACGCTTTAAAATATTAAAGGTACTACATTTTGATAAAGATGTTCATCAAATCACAGATAATTTAATCCAGTTTCTGTCTGTTGATCTGTCTTTATCATCTATCACCAAGAAAATTAAAATGAGCAAAATTGCCAACTCAAAATCAGCCCATGTTATAATATGCACGATACATTATGTAAAGAGTATTCTTCATGTTTGGATGATGTTCGGACTTTAATTCAAAATATACACATTATATATTACTTAAATATAAAAGTTACATTACTTAAATATATTGAAGGAACGATTCAAAATTTCCATATCGATATTCATTGAATCATATTCATATTGTTAAAAAGAGTACGTCTTTTGCGTATTTAAATAATCTTAGTAATTAAGAAGTTTAAACATTGATACTCCTAATGATGAATTATTATTGATAGTAAAGTAGCGGCTTTAAGGATGCACACCGATTTGACCACCCAGAGCCTCTCTCTTACAAACAGCACTCATTCGGACAAAAATTCAAACAGCGATGAAATGAGGTATATATTTATCATCTTGTTAACGAGGGAGGTTTCAATACATAACAATTTTTCAATACAAGTTACTTCTACTTCGATTTACAAAAACGAATTAACGAAAAAAATTGATTGTGCGTAGGGTGGAAAAAAAATTCTTTAGAATCGTAGAAATAAAATACAATTTTAATCATCTGTTATAATATATATTATATCTGTTATAATATAATTATTATATTATATTAATTGGGATATTAAATTTTCTGCATTAGTGTGAACTTTTCCTAAATATAATAATGGGATTGAACAACCTTATATGGTGAAATAAAATTTTTTCCGCAAAGGCTTCATAAAATTAAATGGCATAGAACATCCCTCCTGCTACCTTTTTTATTATTTACAGAAAAATGCGGATATCAAAAACACAACTCATAATAAGTAATATCTCAATATTTAAATGTTTTACACCTCTTATTCTCAATATAATTACAAAAATTCAACAAATGATCAGAAATGATGTTCTTGACATAACGATACAAAAATTTGAACAAAAAATATAATCAAATATAGTACGAAGAAACTTCAAAGATTTGACCATACACAAATTTAACAGTTTTTGTAAACATTACGCATATAGCTATTGTTTGAGGAAGACACACAAATTATAAAAAATAAATTAAAATTATATAATTATTGTTACCTAAGCGATATTATCATTAGTATTGTTTTGAAATAAATATAATGTAGCCATGTAACAATTTTAATATTTTTTTTAATATGCTAAAACATATAATTGAAATGACATCATGATAATAAATATTATAATTAATTATTATAAATACTGTTATTATTAACGTTTTATTAAAGTATAAATTTATATTTTTCATATATTGCAATCAAATTGAGGTTAGATATATATTTTTTTTAAAATGAGATCGACATTAAACAAATGAATAAACATTAATGCGTCATCGGTACTGTTTAATAATTGACTTGTTATAATTTATTGAAAATGTCAAAGTTTAAACTAGTGAAGTCAAACGACTATTTTCATTTATATTTCACACAGCAAGGCGAAGAATTTATGTTTATATTTCATGGTTTCAAACCCGCTGACCACGAAATTAATATTTAAAACTGCCTTTGTAACCTTTGTAACGTTTATAACGTTATAACCCCGTTTATAACGTTTATAAAAAAAATAGCATTCAAAATATTAAAATGCTTATATAAACGGGGTGTTAGAGTTACAGAAAAAGGTTTTAATAAAAATTATGAGCGTACGTAACAAATTTTACACAAAAAAGGCCTTTGTTTTTCTTAGTTTCTTAGATTATTAAAAATAGTCGAAGCCAATTAGGTATAAATATTTGGTAGCAACACTGATTTTGATCAAACATTGCTTATTTTGTTCGTAATTAAATTTAGAAAAAAACCAACCGCTTGAAATTTTGTGGACCAACCTCTCCCTTAAAAACCTCCTAATACACCCCCCCCCACATTTCGATAAACTGTATTGAACGAGAAAAATTTTTTTAAAGTAACAATACTGCTATTAAACGACTTTTGGAGATTGTTGAATACAAACATCAAGTTAAAAATTAAGAAAATTTAATATGGCGACCCATAAACTGGAAAAAAATCAGATTACAAACAGTCTAGTTTCTAAAAATCTTTTCATTGAACTGGGGGAATCTCAAAACGAGTATTTCAAATAAAAACTTGATTTTGAAAATTTTACCTGAAAACAATACTTTCTTTTACTCTTGTATGATAAAGGAAAAGATACTAAAGGACCGATTAAAAATGAGTAGTGAATTATTTTCGAATAGAAACGAACGTAATTGGAAAATTTATTTAATTGCAAATCAATCATTAGATCTTGTTTCTCATTTTTCGCATAGGTACTGAACTCTCTACATAACTTGCGCTCATAAAAATTGCCATTCGCTTAGTATTATACAAATTTTATATCCGTTATTTTAGCAATTTTAACGGTTAATTGCATATGCACACATATCAGTCACGTCACAGTTCTGTCACCGGTGCGTCAGAAGTCAGAAATATCCATTCTATCTACACATGTCCGTCGCATGTCAGTTCAAACATAGTTCAATGTTCATGCTATCCTTGTTCCTTTAATTGTCTATGTATTCTCACACTAGCACACAACAAAAAATGTCGTTCGTCAAATTGAAAAAATATCGCTGACGACAAATTTTAAAATGACGAAACTGTGACTGAATCACTGAGTCTGTACTCTGACGGACAATTGTAGATACCTTCTGTTAGATGTAGAGAAGAATATTGTTTCTGGCTGAGGTGGAATAACTAAACTGTGACGTTACTGATATGTTTATTTAAATAAATGATAATTCGTAGACAAAAATCAATATTTCAAAAGGATATCCTGAAATAATTATTATCATTTGAAAGTACGTTTAAAAATAATACATGCTTTATTCAACTGCAAGTCAATTTCAGAGACCTCTTCTTCTATAAAGAAATGATACTTTAAAGTATTTAGTCATACTTATCACAGTTTATCATTTTCTTTCATTTTTCTTCATATGATTGACATGATTATTTTATATATTACTTAAAATTTATTTATAATCCTGGAAAATAATAGCAAGTTAATGATAAAATAATATCAGATGTCCGGTAATATACGTGTATCTTATTCTTGTCAAATTATGCAATATGTTTAGTCGAATAATAGGAAAGCTGGTTCACAATTTTTAGTATATGAGGCAGCATGAAAATTTATATAAATCATGTTTCATACTATCGTTTATATGTTACTATTTTAAACGTGAAAGTTTGTTTGTGTGATTGTTACTCTTTCACGTAAAAATAACTGAATGGGTTTTAATGAAATTTTACAATAACATCAGAATAACATATTGGCTATAATGTATAAAGATACGTCTTAGGCCCCAAGGGGGTGAAGAACAGTGGCACTATTTTGATTAAGTTCTCATTTGAAGTATGATACAAACCCTATTAGTGTATAGGGTTTATCGAACTGTCAAATATATAATGTATGCATAATGCATAGTTTTACAGAATTCATTTGTGGTTCTGGAGGTTCATATTTGTGGGTATATACTTTTTATCAATTATAAGAGTACCTCAGCACAAAGTACCGGGTGTTATAATCAAGTATGATATATGTACATATCTGTGACGCGGAGTCAAGGTCAACGATCGGTTTGGGGATCAAGGGGGATGAGGAACCGGGTGCCTACAGTAAATAAAGTAGGTGAAAAGCGGGGAAATTTTTGTTTCAAACTTCAGTGAAAATTGCCACAGATAATTTATATTATCTTCTACACACAATCGAAAACTTGCTGAAGATTAATGGGACTTTTCAAGCTTTGGTAATTGTCATAGCGTCAAGTATTTTTGTTAAATTTCTAGGGATTTTGATTTATACGTTCTCTTTAATTGAATAGAATAGAAAATAAATATACCAGGCCATTTTAACGATGTTGAACTTTGACTAGTCGATTTCAAAATTGTTTATTTTCGAAAACAAATATTTTTGTCAATAAGCTTAAATGTGGACAGAACAAATTTTATGAGTGAAAATATATTCAAAAGACAGGTACTTTAATTAGTACTTTGCTAGGGAAAAGTTTAATATCAATGTGAGAAGTAACAGTCGCGGCCCTTCATCTATAGATTTTCAATTTTATGCTTATACATTGCTAAGGATGCTTTACACAAATTTTCAGGCAGTCTCAAATAAATCAACAAATGTGATATTTGACTATATGCACCCAGTATATTGGTCTCTGATTCTAGGATAGTGAAGTATAATTAGGAAATTAAATATAATACAAAGGCATTATATTATTATTAAGGTATAAACAAAGAGACCCTACATGGATAGTTTTTAAAAATGATTTCAAATTAAATTTTATTTAAACGTTTAACAAGATTGATTATATTAAAATATATAATGCCCGAAGACTTCTCCTAAATCAAGCTTTTACAAAAAGCACTGTACATAAATTTACCAGAAATATATATGTATATATGAATAAATCCTATATAATAATCTGTTAATGTATGGGGAAATACCTAACAGCATTGGTTACAAATCCCGCACAGATTTGTTGTAGCTTTATTCCGAACAACTTGAAACAATCAACCATTTCTGTACAAATTGTTTCTATAATCCTACCGTAGTATATATGTATGTATAAAATGCAATATATATATATATATATATACACTACTATACACAATGTGGCTCTCAAAGATGTACATCCAAATAACACGAATAAATACGAAAAATCCCACCACACATTATTCAATTAACATTTACCAAAAAACGATTACAAAATTGTAAACAAACAAAAACAATTTTTGGAACTAAAAGATTTGTATGGAAAAATTGATGTCATATCTTATACTATTCCACTGTTTGTCCCCAAAAGCATTCGTCAAAGACTGAAAGCTGGACCAGAAACACAAAAAGAATTATTTAAGAAATAATTTAATTTCATGGGGGGCCCCATACTCGAAGATTTGTAGATGTATTTGTTATCACCCATAGATTATAATATTTTTCGTTTATTATTATCTAAGTTATCATCACAGTTTCAATTTCCATTATTAATATATTCATAAATTTTTCCATATTGGATAAATTGTCTAGGTATTTTAAACCAGTTGTTTTAGTTCCACTAACTAAGTTACATTTCTAATGATGATTTTTTATTGGAATTTTTGTCTTCCAAAGTTCTCCAGGAGGAATGGGTAAATTCTCTTAATTTAGACGACTTCGTTCTTAAAAAGATGAGAAAATGGCCTGTTCGCGGGACGGCGAACCTTTCCGACGATCTTAGATACAGAAACCAGGAATTAAACTACAGATCTTAGAATTTATGGATGGCAACATACTCCTCTGTCACATTTGATTTGATATCACAGTAAGTGTAATCGTATGACTTCTAACCACATTCGTTTTTTCCTTTTTATATAAAATTATTCTTATATATATGCAATTGAAGATTTATGCTAATGTAACAGAAAAATGTAAATATTTGCTACCGGTCCAGCAATGGGATCTTCTCTTCTGTAGCATGGGGTAAAAAGAGGTGCCCAGCGTCTACAATTAACAATACACGCAACATATAACTGTCGCCCGGGTCAGTCTACACTTGACTTTAAGATTAAGAAAACTGTCAAGATACAATTCATATTACATAGACCTTTTTATATTTTTGAGTGAATCTCAAGTTCTTAAACAACATCAAAACAATATATATTTAAGCGAATAATATTTATTTAAACAAAGCTCGATTTTTTTTCTAAAAATTCAATTGTTCGTTCCATATTCCATGGTTATAATATGTAAGGTTATAACTATCACATAATAATTTTATATTTATATTTAAAAAAAAAAATAAGAAGAAAAATGAGCCACACAGTTTTTAACAACAACATATTAATATTATTTTTTGAAGGGACGGGGTTTGTTATAGTAAGTACAGTATATAAAATATATCTTCTATCTTTATTCTCATGGGACTACAAACTATACTAGAAAATGGTATTGCCATCACTTTCATCAAACATGATTATTATTATTATTGAGACAAGTAGTGGGTGGGTGGGTGTACAACGGGTGGCCAGTTTTTCGATGGTGTTCTATTATACATCATTCTATATGAATATAATTTTGTGTCGATATCCTCTGTCTATTTTCTTTCTAGTAAGTGTTACTTTACTTAAGATTTGGCCCTCCTTTGAAAATCTTAATAACCTCGATCAGTTTCAACTCAAAACTGTCTTCTTTTCAACCTTTAAATTGCAGACCCACTTTTTTTGTACTATAAAGAATCCAGTACAGAATTTTTTACCATCGAACCGTTGATTGTTCTAAAGACCATAACTATCTTATTCATACAGTTTAATACATAATATTTTTTTATTAGAACTTTTGTAAACTAATTTTGCGAATAATAATCAAAGATGGCTTAAAAATCTATAATTTGAAAAATAATTTCAACAAACAAATATTCATTCGGTAAACCCGAAGTATCACTAAAATTACAAAAAAGTTTTACTTATAATAAATATGTTTATCCATGTTTCTGGTAAGATTTCTCCGATTTAAAAGTGTTTTGTATATCAGGTGAAAAATATATGTTCAATTTTTTAATATATATAAATTCTGTTCCGATTTATTACCTTTTATAAATATAAATTTTCCAGTATTTTTTTTTTAACTTTACACATTTGCATTACAGATAGACCGACGGACATACAGACACAAAGTAAAAGTTGTTCATGGGGCTCCATAAACGTCGATATATATGCAAATTTTTGAATACTGAATGCAAACACGTACAGATTCTTATTATTACAACTTCCATGGACAAAGGCGACTAAGCCTGTCAAAATTCGAATTTGTGTTTATAAATAATTTCGATTTGAGGAAACAAATATATATCATCGGGTTTTCTTCTTATGCTATACATATTATTGATGTTGAACGGTGGTGGTGATGTCTGTTATATTTATAGTCACGTGCAATTGTTATTATATTACTTTGTTGATGACGATGATGAACAGAAACAGCACATTATGTCTGTCAGTTTGTCTGTACGCTACGCTATATACCTATTCGTAATATATATATATATATTTTTTTTTTTGTTCATTCGTCATAATAATCATTGTTTTCTCTGTTAACGGTCTTGGAACGGTTATGGTTATTATAATACTTTAGGATTCCGTTTGAATTTTTTAATTTTATTTGCTGTATAAATTTCTAAAGCAGAGAAAGAAATGTACTGAAATTTATTCAATCACAAGGGTGGTCAATGCAAAAGTTCCCAAAGAGAATTTTTTCAAAAATTGTTTTTGCACTGAGATTTAAGAAAAACTTAAATAGCAAACTTTATGCTAATATGGGTAAAACGATTTCATTTTAGCTAGTTAATATTTCTCTGGGAACTATTGATAAGACAAGCAAGAACAAAATTTACAAAGAGATGATTTGAATTTTTGCCAATTTTACAGTAAGCGAGTTGGACAGAAGTTATTCTAGAAGAGACTGGAAAGGGTATGCATACAACCATTAAAAAATAAATAAAGGATAAACACTTATTGTATAATGTTAACTGTCATATTAATGCTTTTTATGATAACGAAAACTTCTTTGATTTTAAGATTTCAAACTCAAGTCGGCAGTAAATAAAACAAAATTACAATCAAATATATTAGCTTTTAAATTATAATAACTATGAAATAGAATACAATTTAATTGAATGTGAAATTTTATAATTATTAATGAGAACTCTAGGATTTATTCGAATAAATTTCGATTTTTGTTTTTTTTTTTTCTTAGATCAAATTATTTTGTATTTTATAAATACGTATTTCGACTATAAAGCAGTCATCATCAGTATGCATTAGCTAGTTTTAATTTACAAATTATAGCTAATTCATACTGATGATGACTACTTTGTAGTCGAAATACGAATTTATAAAATTCAAAATATTTTGATCTAGGAAATTGGGGCAAAATAAAAAACGAAATTTATTTGAATGTGAAACAATTGATTGCATACTGCCTGATCATGATGCCAATGGTTTTCTTTTCCTAAAGAAACTAGAGGCCTTTTTCTAAAGAGACTCAGAGCTCGCAAGGAAGGTATGAAAAATCTTTGAAATTGTGTTAAAATGCGGCTTTACTTCAGTCTTCGACCTCGCATCACTCCTAAGCTAACGTGACTGTTACGTTTGACCATGTCTTAGGTAAACGGACTGGACTTAGGCCTCAGTGTTCAATTCGCACGTAATAGAGGTATAAAAGACTTTCGACTTTAAAGCCTCCTTCGGTCATAAGTAAAATAATTATGTTAGAACGAGAAATATCCTGAATACTATTTTGTACACAAAAGCCCAAGTTGTAATTCGTCACAATCAAACACACAAATAGTCATCAAACACAGAAAATAATATTGAACATAATAATGTTTTCATCCTTCTGTCAGACTTTTTGACGTCATATGAAATCTGCCGTAACAGAAAAACTATATCACGTTTAACGGTTCTACTGTACGAAGGTATATTCACAAATAAATAAAAAATGAATTAATAATTTAAAAGTCTAAATACATAAACATTTGATTTACAAAACTTAATTATTATAATCGGATAAAATTACAACATTTTTCATAGAATGTATCTTCAAGAATGGGTAAAATAAATGCATTTAGTGACTAATACTATTACCACGCGCCGAGACGTCAGATATCACCCTAGGTGGTAAATAGTAATATTTATTACTTGATAATGGTGCAATCAATGTACTTAGTACAAATAATAATATACGAATTCACATATACACACGTTCAAATTACAAACGAATGCGTTCATGCGAATTACTGATAAGACAAAAGTCAAACTATTAAATATTAAATCTGTCTATTACTTAAATAGACCAGAGTAGAAGCCTTAAAAATGATAAAAAGTGGAAGAACATTACAGTAGGATAAAACCCATTGGAAACATAAGATAATATGATAAAAATTAAAAGAAAAATAAATTACGGGCGATCTGAGTTCGGGAAGTAGGTGGGCGTAAGTTTTTAAGGATAAAACACGGTTTATTTCGATTTTCGGCCAAATTAAAACTCGTATGGAAAAAATTTAAATGACAAAGTTGTAGGTAATAAAAAGAGATACAACTTTTGTATTAACACTTGTTTCACGTAAACTCAAAATTTTTTGATTGAAAATTAGGGTGCTTTTTCGATATTTATTTAAAATAAGATGAAAAAATAAATATTTTAAATCAAAAAAATTATAGTGTATTTGGAACATAAAAAGGTAAGATTTCACTAGAAAAAAATAAAAAACCAAAAACTTGGTTATTTCAATTTATCACATAAATTTTGAGGTTATTTAAAAACAGTGTAAATACAAATGTTGTAGATATTTGTCTTACCTACATCTTTGCTATTTAACTTTTTTCCATAGGACTTGTAGTTTTTCCGGAAATTCAAATAAACCTAATTTTACCCTTAAAAACTCACCCCCTCCTACTTCCCGAACTCAGATCGCCCGTAATTTATTTTTCCTTTCATTTTTTTCATATTATCTTGCATTTCTAATTGGTTTTATCCTACTATAACTTTTTTTTTGTTTTCAAAAATTATCTACCCTGGTATTAAACCATAGTCGTTCTTTACAAATAATATAAGTAGGAATGAGGTTTTGTTTTTTTGTTCATTTTAGTAAAAACTATTTGTGTTGATCGATAATATTAAAAATGAAACAGGAGCAAGTATTTGTACTGCCTGAAAATATAATAACAACTACACTAATCAGAAAATAAGAGAACGTTAAAAATTGTAGAAGATAGAAGTACGCTCAAACTGCCATTGTATTTTAAGAAAGATTTCAGTTTTTTCATTATAACTATATCGTTAAATAAGGATGCACTTCGATGAGTTATATACACAATACCCTTGCAAATAGTTCTCAGAAACTGCCAAAACTACCAAAACGTAGGGCATAATATCCAAATAACTTTTGCCTGATCAACCCAATTCGAAGTATTCAAAGTATGTATTTATCTCAAGCTCAAAGGAGATTAAACTTACAATGTTGATATTTTGTGTTTAAAAATAATTACATAATATTAATTAAATTAAGTAAACTAACGGTTATAAACAATTTATTAATGATTTACAATTACCTTTGAAATTTCATCTCTTATTTGGTTCAGCTGACGAATATTGACAGGTCTTGAAAGATAAAGTACTTGTACTTGTTAGATAATTTTATTGTTGTACCAGAAACATATTGAATGCGTAAAATTGAGGATTCATCGTAACCGTTTACTGGCAGTGTTTGTTTAACTAAACTTTCTTTTTAATATAAGAAAACTTGTTCTGTTGAAGTTACTTATTACATATTATAGTAGGGAGCTATTTGGAGAAAAAAGTCTCACGAATTCTGCAAACCGGGTAAACAGAGGCCACTCATACTATTATTTTTAATCTATATTGATTTAACTACAGCCATATAATTAAATTAATGATTTAGGTGAAGGATAGAATATTGAGTGGAGAATTTGATTATGTAAGTAGTGCGTCTGCAGCCGTCTTTTTGAAAGGAACTATGCCGACACAGATCTATAATTGTCAGAGAAAAACTGTTGAAAACCTCCAAAGACAGATATTTCGTTCTCGTCCATGCATCAACAGTCAAATTAATTAACCGACCATCTCAAGTATTCAAACACTAAGCCCTATTACATGTCTTTAATCACAGGGCTACTTGGCTGGTCCTATTATCAATAATTTAAACAAAAAGAAATCTACCCGCAAATCTACCATATTTGTAATATTGATACGAAAGGTCACCCGAATCGGTACCGAAATCACCACACAAATTATCGCTTGATTTTTCATGCGAAAATATTTCAATATTCACCATCGCATAGTTTAATCGATTTTGAATCGATTAGCTGTATGTTGATGGCTACTATAAAAAACCCAAAAAAGTTTCTCACACAAAATTTTCCTTAAACGAAAATGAAACAAATAGATCAATAGAAAAAAATTTCTAAGCAACAACAAATAAATATTTGAAACACTTTATTCATGCTGGTTTCTTATTTTCTTAGTAGTAGGTAAAAAAAATCAGTGAGAAGGGTTGTTATATCAGGAGGGTTTACAAAAAGAGCCTTAAGAGTTTTTCTACATTGATTTCGTATTTTTATTGTTAGTATTATACTTTAAGCATCACGTTTACGTTACAGAATACTAGTATATATATAGTATTAAAGTATAATGTTAGCACACTGAATAAATATATAAATGTATCAAAAAGAGATCTATTATATTTAAGCGTAATCTCTATTTTGGATGTATAATAACTGTAATAAAAAATAAAGATGGGCTGGTATTGAATAATCGAATCCATATATTTTGTACTATATTCTTTCCTGAAAAAGTCCAACCCAAACGTTAAGTGTTAATATCATGAACTAAAATTATGCATACGAATATAGGTATATATATCACAGAAAAAGGTATATATAATTAACCATTGGTTTTCTCCATATATAACTTTCGACTTTAAATACTCTTATGTATGACTGAACTAACAATTCAAATTGTCTTAACCATAAACAGACTCACAGGCGATAGGCAAATTAAAAAAATAACATTATTTGTTCTTCAGGGGACTTTAAAATTTCTTTTTCCAGTATAAATTCGACATCGAAAATTTGACTTGAAAACATTACTTCCTTTTAGTATTGTATGGTAAAAGAATGAAAAAATTGATGGTGGTAAAACTGACTAAACTAATTAGGTCATTTAATAAAATGTACTACATCAAATTTATATAAAAAAAATATTATACTAAATAAAATCATACCGTTTACAAAATAAAATTATTTGATTTTAAGTTATGTCACATTGAAAAAGTTATAAAGAAGTAATGTAGAAAGTTCGAATTAATAACATTTAAAAAGTAAGTAATTATATTATTTTAAGTTTTAACTGTTAATACAGATATCTATATCAAACTGTCAATATATTAACTCACATCGCTTATATATTACAAACTTATGGAACAAGATGGGCTTAACAATACATATTTACAATTGCAATGAACTCGGGCAAACATCATGACATGGGGTTTTTTATAAAACAATTAAATAAAATTAAAATTTAATATCTATTGATTTTTATTATCATTATCGGGTGATTTTCATTAACATAATGGGAACTTGTGGCACGTTATTCATCTTTTGTCTATTTCAGAATATTTGTATCAATCTGGAATACCCATCACTGAAATAACAATTTAAGCGTTTAATATATAAAATCTTCTACATTTTAATGGGGTTTATTTGAACATTTTTAAAACCTTTCGAGAGAATGAGTAAGGGTAGTTAGAACATTTTGATGATTATTATTATTGTTATTGAACAGAATAAGGGTGGACATTTATTTCGATATATCATTATGCAATAGCACCCCTTTTTAACCATTCATTTCACTATATATGCAACAATAATAATACTAACATTGTTTGCATTTATATTATTACCAGTTTTTTGTGTTATGTTGATAGTCTAACATGTAGGAGGAGGAACACCACGAGGTAACTTGTACAATATGTCCCAAAATTAAATTCAATTCATTATGCAGGAGAATAATGAATTTTAACAAGAATCACTTTTAAATATCATTTTAAATTAACGTTTTAAGCTTTCTTTAATTACACATAAAATATCTAATAGGCTAGTTTATTTTATAATCTTAAAATGTATAATTTAACTTCTAATTGAGTTTTCTTTTTTGGAAACAAACTTGTGAATCAACATGAAAAGTTTTAAAAATTCGAAAATACACACGGGCATCACAGTTAGAAAAGTATTCAAACAGTAAAAAATATATATACATGGATGGAGTGAAATTTCGCTTAAAAATATTGATCGTAGAAAAATATTTTAGTATACATGTTCTTTACTACACCAAATCTTGTATTTAAAATTGCTTATTTTTAGAAAGTTGATCTGTTTGCTCATTTTTATCTATTTTCACGATTAGGTATGTAATACCCACTCTTTATGGGATGACTTACCCCAAATATACCAGGGTAGATAATTTTTGAAAAGGAAAAAATTATATTAGAATGAAACCCATTCGAAACGGAAGATAATATGATAAAAATGAAAGGAAAAATAAATTACGGGCTATTTGAGTTCGGGAACTAGGGGGGGGGGTGAGTTTTAAAGGTAAAATTCTGAATTTATCTGAATTTCCAACAAAACTACTAAGTCCTATGGAAAAAAGTTAAATGGCAAAGTTGTAGGTAAAATTTATGTTAAAAATAAAAATAACCAAGTTTTTGGGTTTTTGATTTTTATCTTTTACAAAAAATTTTTTTTCCCACGAAAACGTACCTTTTTTATGTTCCAAATACACAAAGAAGTGAAGTTTTGTAAAATAAGTGTAAATACAAAAGTTATAGAGTAACATATAATTGATACATTATGTGTTCAACTAATACTAGTGCATGTACCCAATGTTTTGGGTTTGAAATTATAGAAATTATTTAATACTTTTTAGTCCGTTTTAAAAACATGGTACATTATAAATTTTTTTTTATTATTATTTTCTGCTTTTTGGATTAATATTAATGAAATTTTTTGTATACTGAAGGTTATTCACCTTCTTCTTCTTTTTTTTTTAATCCTGCATTTTTGTTCTCTTGGCTGTCTTTTTTTTCTTCACCTGTCTCACCTACTTTTCGTTTTTCTTAATTTTTTTGACATTTTCATTCATTGTAATTCACTTCTGAGCTATGGTCCAAATTTCATGAAGTTCATTGGGAAATTAGTTTAAAATCAATTACAAAATTATATCCGGATAGTCATACAAAAAAGCGAGTAAATAGAAGGTAAAAAAATAGTTTTAAATATTCGTAATAAGTATTTCAAAATTGTGTTATATAAATATATATTGTTACATAATTTTTACTAATTTTTTGTGCTTTTCCACGAACAGGCATGATAAAAAAGCTGCTGTTCATAAATTATGTAAGTTTCTGTACACGTGTTTAGGGTAGTGTGAATTCCCTGCAGAAGCTTTGTTCTCAATGTAGTGTATTTATATGTATTAAAAACACGGAGATCATTATCTGCTGTGTAAACGATATCTCTATATAATAATAGTTATGTACAATAAACAAACACACACTAGTTGATTTGAAATATATGTATATAATGTATATAAAAAAAAAGGAAAAATAAAAAAATTCACACATTAAATGAAAAATTAAAGCTGGAAAATATATTTACTAATCTAGATAATGTATATTTTATTTATTATAATTGGGATTACGCTTTTAACACATCATCATTAATCTTTTCTTTTTTTTTAATGTTTATTGCATGCTTTCTTATTACATATATTATGATACGTTATATACTTTTCGTCATATTGACCTGAAAATATGGATACGACTCTCTGAAGACATTTCAATTCACGTGAGGTTCCAATAAAAAAATAAACACAAGTGTGATTTTTAATACGAACAAATAACTTCGTATGTGTTGGGTAAGTTAGGGGCTAATACGATATAATAGTCCAGGACATTTAAATCAATTTTACAGGGTATCCGTACCGTGCATAGTACGTGGAAGGGACTTATTAATTGATGCGCTTCGAGTGTCTGAAATTTGTCATTCACATCATTCACAAAAACATTCACATTCTAAAAACATAATTATTTCTTCAATTATTTGCATATAAATTGTATGTAAATTTCAAACAAAAATTATTAAATAATTTCCAAAAATGACATATTTAAATGAAGTTATTGAGTAGAAAATGATTGAAGAAATTGAATTAGCTATTATTTTTCATTTCAAATATAAATAATTATCTTTTAAATTAGCTAATAAATTTAGCAAAATTTGGAAACTGGGGCAAAAAATCGAAATTGACAAGAAGTTTTATTCCACTTGAAAACTCACCACTTGCCACCATAAACATTATGTTTTTTAAATACTAAATGTAGAAACTTGGTAAATATTTCAAATAATAAGAGAATTAAACCTTTTGAATGATAAAATACCCACAATGACGACAGCCTGTCTAAACTTAAAAAGTAATTATATAATCGAAAGTTCCATTCAATGCATTTTACTTTTTGTTAATAAGAGGTAATTTAAAAGGGGAGTTCAATTTTCTTCTAATGATAAGTTTCGGAATATACTTCAAAAGATATTATTAGATTTATAGACATAATCTTCGTTTTACTTGCTTGTATGTTATCTGGTTTTGATTGAAAAAGATGATAACCTACTCATAGTAATAGATAATTTCTACTGTATGTCTTTGGATTTAGTATAACAAATCCAATATAATTCTTCTATTACAAGAAATGCATATTAACCGACCAATGATGTTGAACATAAACAAACAATATATTTATATTAGGTTAATATGAGCGTAGGTACTTAAATACAAAATGCCACAGAACAACGTTTACCATCTGAACTATTTCATCGCACCTGCGATTGTAACAATTGAAAACAAACTACAATATTGCCATCGTTTGATCAGTTTTTTTGGAACTTTTGATTGAAGCTTTCTTCCGTCAAAATCTTGTACACAGAAATATCTTATTTGTACGTAAAGCAATTAAAATAAACAAATTTTAGTATGGTAAACAACTTACTAGCTTTTACAAATAGTTCTAATGATAAATACTGCACTTGATAATTTTATTTACGTTTAACACTGAAAAACTTATGTGCAATTTATGGTGGAAGTGATAGAGAGGTAAAATTGATCTTCAGGCATTTCCACCATATTCTCGTTATTATATTGGACATGAAATAGAATTGTTTGTGAACAATGAAGTTCCTCGTTTGCTTGTATCTATTTACCAAATTGTGTTTGTTCTGTTGTACCTTTCGAACGCATTATTCAATTTTGATCAAAATTGTAGACATTGTTTATCACATTCAAAAATTTTACTGTATTCGAAATGTTATGAAATTTGATAGATATACAAATAAAATTCAGGAAATTTACTAGATGGTTTTTAGAAAAAAATTTTGATTAAAGCCTCTTGCTGATTTTTGGAAAAAAATTTTCAAAATACTTTTTTCTATGTAAGCTAGAAATTTCCGTTTATTTGAAATTGATATGAAATGATGAAAGAACATTAGAAAACTGAATTTTTTTAACATTACTTCCATTTTGGAATATATTTTAAAAACCTTCTTCAATGAAGACGGAGTTGTTTTAAAATCAATGAGAAATAAAATGATTAAAAATGTTTGTTTAACCCATCTCCCCATTTTTCTGTCTACCTACAGCAGAATAATCTTTCTATTCTTAATCTTCTTCTTATTCTTAAACATATAGACGCTATCTTACAAGTTCTAAGAAATAGATCGCACCATTTATTTGAGTTTTCGAAGAAGAAAAAATTGTTATATTAAAGCTTCATACAAACTTTTGAATTGATATTTATAAATTTTATTAGGGAAGGTTGAAACATAATACAGAAGCACCCTCCATTATGTAAATCTTTCAATTTTCGAACTCAAATAACTCAAAAAATACTTATCCAAATGTTTTGAAATATGGTACGCACAATATTGACATGAAAACGTAGTATTTTTTCCCGAAAATCATTTTTAAATATAAAATAAACACTTTTCGACAAGCTCTCCGTTTTTATGTCAATGTTGTCCATACCAAATTTCAAAACATTTGGATAAGAAATATTTGACTATTTTGGGCGCGGAAATTGAAAGAAGTACGATGAATATTATATGTAAATTAAGTTAATGCAGCTTCTTAGCAGCACATCCATTTATCCCAATAACAGCTGTAAATGATCGCTTAAGATGATATTAAGCACCATTGCATAGTATATGAAATTTTAATTTCTGTAACGTATTGTAAAATAGTATCTACTTTTTAGATCATAATCTTTTTTCTCCAATGTATACAAATAATTTCATATTTTACTTAGTGATGATATTATATATAATATGTATATAGAACATAAAAACATAGACACATAAATTGTCTATATAGATCTACTATGTATGTTGTATACATCTAATAATAATATACATATTTATAACAAATAACTTTGATGTGTAAATAACTACATAAAACCTCATTCCACTTAGATGCAACAACGTTAACAGAGTAGAAATGGAGTTATTATATAATAGTGGAGCTATCCACACACCATACCATATCGTGTTCCAAGACCAAAACTAACTCTTTTGAATGTAAATATTATATAAAGTTTAGTTCATATTATATACTGTATCTGTCTTATATTTAAATATTGCTATACATTGTTCGTTTTTAAATATACCGAGTGTTTAATTTAATATAATCTTGTTTACTGCATCGTTCGAGGTTTACATTGATTAAGGGCTTATATTCAATCATTGAAAAAAATATATATATTAATATCTTAGTTAATATCTTTTTTTTTTTAACAAAGGAAAAAAAAACTAAAATTTGCATTTTTGTGAAAGCTTTTTACTATTTTTGGTGTAATTTGCAGTATTACCTTGCAAAATTTGTTGTGATAAAAAACATTACTCATTCAAATCTTATCTTGAAGAAATTTAGAGAATGGTGTAAAGTTTTAAGGTGAAATAGATCCAGGTCTTATCAATGACACTTCTATATAGACCTTTAAACAAATTAAACTTTAAACTTCAACAGACTATTGTAGGCATATTGTACCAATGAATAAGACTGTATTGTATCAATTTTTTGAAAATCTAAAAATCATGCAACCTCTTAAACATCAAAAATTTATTTAGAAAATCTTAGTTAAAAGAATTATGATTTTCCGTAAAACCTTTGCATTTTTGGGCAAGTTATCTTAGGGTCACCTCGAAAACTAACGGAATATGCAGATTTTTTGTACAAACCTATATTATGGTGTTATAAAAGTTGTCCTAAAAGTCACAGTTGATAACATGTAAGGGAATATTTCATATTTTTTCTTCCTATTTCAGCTTCTCTAATTCTTAATTCTTTTGGAAAATCGTCATTTAGATAAATTTTTGTTCCCTTTAATCGTACTACCCTAGTTAACCATTATATAATAAACAAATGGTAAATACATCGTCTTCAATTTATCGTAGGTACGTAAGGAAAGATCTATGTTGGAAATAATGCTCCTTTCCAATATAAAATTTGTTTAATACACATACTTTGTGATTTCACCTTGTATATTTATTTTTATTGTATCGCAGATAGAATAAATATATACATAGGGTAAAAGTTTATAAGCAATATAATATTCATTTCTTGTATAATATTAGACTATATAAAATAATATAGTAATATGTTAAGTCTTTGATAAAATATACAAGCAGACTAGTTAATTTACAAGTTTATTAAATTTATATTTTTTTTTTTTTTTCGAAATAATTGTTTTATTAAATAAATATAACATCTCTCTTTCATTTTACTTACCCTATAATGTCTTCACATGGATACGTGTTTTACATAAATTAACAATAACTATATACTACAATCAGAAATGTGACTTGAAACAAATGTATTTAAAATACAAATACAAGATACAAAATACACAATTTTATCTTGTATTTGCAATATTATTCCTAAAATGTATTTTTTATTTTGTATATTTATATATTTTTTTTAAATTTTTATATTTAGAAAATACTTTTTAGATAGAAGATTTTAAATACAAGATACAAAATATGTATTTTTATCAAGTACATCTTGTACTTGAAATATTCATTCTGAAATGTATTTTTTAATCGTATTTATATACTTTTAGAAAAATATTTGTATATTTTGAAAATATTAAATATTTTTTAGAAAGAATATTTTAAATACAAGATACAAAATACCTATTTTTATATTGTATTCGTATTTTAAATAAATTTATTTCAAATAAATTATATCCCTGATATTAAAAAATATACATACAAAAAATTTTATTCTTGTATGTTCCCATAAAAAAAAAATTTAAAAAAACAATAATTTTACTTTTGTAAAATTTATAAATTCCTACCGTAACGTATAATGGAGAATCACTGAAGTCTGGAAATTATAGTTTTTAGTGTAATATAACTTAATGACAGCGGTAAAAATGTTAGTTTATAATACTAGCTTGTCGTTTATCAAACGAATTCTATGGTTTGTGCTTGGAATTTCAATGCAGGTTGTATTCTACGTCATGTAATAAATTAAAAATGTTGTAATACTTTAAAATGAAATAAATAAATATTTTATACATATATTCTTCAAAGCAATAATGATCCCTTATTTTTCACGTACATAATAACATCTATAAGACATATTTATACCCCATCCATTATTAAACTTCTTGAGACATCAAACAAAATTTAAAAAAAAAAAAATTATTATTTGTAAAGACTTGTTGTTGTTTTTCAGCGATAAAAGAAAATAATTAAAATATCAAATTACCATATAAAAATAAAAAACAATATTATTAACAAAATGATAAAATAATTTGTAATAAGAGAATAAAATATATAAATGGTATAAAATAATAATCAATAGAATATAATAAGTAGATTGATAAAATTACATTCGGAAATTTGATTAAAATGAAAACAAAAATATTATATAGATTGAATTACAACATATTATTATTATTACTATAGCATAGAGCTCTGATAGATAATGATAACAAAATGTAACTAACTGTGTGTACAGTAAGTAACAGACATCAAAATTACGAAGCATGCATATTATGCATGAAATTTAGCTGTATAAAAATTTTACTTACAGAAATGCAATATGTTCAAATATTATAAATTAACGTAAAAACTTAATAAACTTTACAAATAAAAATAAATTCACATAATGTAATTTTAATGACACTTAGTACTTATATCACTGCATTGATACCGGTGATATTTAACAAAAGTGCTAAATTTAAAAACCAATAATATTATAACTTAGTTTTTGAGTATACAAACGTGAAAAAATTACCTATATTGTCTTTATCTAATCTATCGTTCAAAATCACAACAAAATAATAAATTGTGTATTTGCAATTTTATCTAAAAAATTAAGAAGTTATAAGCCCTTTGCCATCTTTTTCTTGCAAATGAAAATTCATATCAGTGATTCATATTCAATCACTTATGAATGACGTCATTTATATGATATTTACATTGTAATTCAATGCATTTCAGATTCTGTACAGTTGATTATTATGAGCCAACATTTATTGTTTTCTATTTTATTACTTTTCTGAAGACTTTTGAACATCCATATCTTCATTTTCACTATAGAATGATCGATAACATGGTTTTATCTCAAAAATTGGTAAATAATTGTTCCTCAACTTGTGTAGTATTGAATGGTCAGTCGAATTCTTTTTGAACAAGAAATCATATCTTTTCAGATCCCTCTACGTTCAAATTCTTGATCTATTATCCTTAAAGAATGATACGATCGTCAGAAATTTGAACATATGATTAATTCGAGCGTAATTGTTATAATTTTCTTCTTATAATATAAAATAGAAAATTATCCAATTGAAGAAATCATTACACAAATTTTATTTCTTAGATAATTAATGTACCTTTAATGTACATCGATTCGTAAATTAACTGATTATAATTCTACCAAATATAATGTTAATTAGACCAACAGTTATATTTTTCTTGGAAATTATTTTCAAAGTGACGTTTCAGCGCAGGCAAGAAAAATGAACCATGTACTTTTAAACTGTTTTTTAAACTAATTTTTTTTGCAATTCCGATCGATTTAATATTGCACTTTTTTTACTTCCATTATATAGAATTGGATCAATTAAACTCCTTGAACTTTCACTTTTATTCTACAATTAAATTCAATTGCATATGAAAGTATCAGTGATTCTCCTGATACACGTTATACAGAATCACATAACTATAAGCTATTATTTATTGTATTTTGTATTATATTTTGTAACGAAAAACTTTTGTATTAAATCATACGACAGAGAGTTTTTAAATCGTTGAGTGTTGAATTTAATGCCGCTTTTCTAGCTCGTAACCAATTAAAATTTAATTACAGTTTCCCAATGTTCCTTCATCATAACATTTCGATTCCAAAAAATCGCATTTTCCTAGCTTGCATGAATAACATATTGGTTTTTTGCGAAATTATTTCCAAACATAATATTTTCCAATTTCCCAAGATATCAGATTTTCTGATCAGAAAATCTTATCGTGTGTGTATACATGCGATGTTGGCTGCAGTAGCATCAAATTTCTAGCAGTAAATTTAAAATATTTAAAATTTCATTGTTTCGGTTCATTGTACGTTTCTTATAGGTCTGATGGTGTGTGTTGATAATCACATTTTTTATCAGAATTTCTGATCAGACACATATTGATGTGTGCGCCTATCGTAAATATGAAAGAAACCCATATCTTCGTAGCTAGTATGGAAAAAAGTTGCTAATTTTGTAGATTTACCCAATTTAATTTTTTTATTTTCTCTAATTATTTCATTTCACATCGACTGCAAAAAACGTATCTTTTCATTGTGCATACAAAATTCATATTTTAGGTTTTTTCTCATAGGGGAGGGGATTTTATTCCAAAAACACAGTAATTTACCTGAATGCAATTAATGTGTCTATCAAATTTGAACAATGCCCTCAAAATTTACAGCAGAAGAAATATGAAATACCTATTGACGAATTGGAAAATCGACTAGTTAATGTATAGACTTTAAACTTTACTTACCACTTTCACCTTTGTGATTTCTCGAACTTTTATTATAATAATATGTATTTTAAAACAATAGCTCTTTAAATAATAATAATGAATTTCGTTTTGTTATTATTGTAAAACTTCATTATTTGAAGTACATAAAATTCATATTATTATGAAGTATATTAATTAATATTATTCGAAAACTGTAATTATGATTAATGATTTTCATTATTCTCAAAGTAGTATACGAGTATAATTATACAGAATGTGTTAAAAGTGTTGATGAGCCTCAAATAAGATTTAGTTTCACATGTTTCACCCAAAACAAATAGTTATGTATCTCTGTCACATGTAGGAAACATCTCATCATAAATAGGAAATCTCTTTCGGAAACACAATACACAACCAGCTTATAAAAACAATGGTAAATTTGGTAAATCATTTTTAATGTCGAAAGAAAACCCAAACTTAATAATTGTGGTGTATGCAGATTATCAAGCCCGCAATGCAATGTCACTTATGTTGATCAGACAGGTAGATCATTTTTAACCAGGTATAAAGAGTACGTAAAACAGCCATAAAACTTCTTCATTCATCTTACCAATACAGGTCATAGAATTGATATTGAACACAAGCCGGATTTATTACATATTTGCGACAAAAGCCTAAAATTGAATTTGCTATAAGCCATTGAGATCAAAAAATTAAATATAAACCCAAATTTTACAATTTTTATTAATCAAATAGACCATAATAACTGGCCATTATTAAATTTGAAATTACAAATATCAAAAAATATATTTATTTAACTCCACCCACAGTTTTTTCATTCACAATAATCTCGACTACTTTCCTTATATATTTCCAAAATAAAAGAATAAATATTCAATACTTGATAATGACTTTATAAGTCGAAAGTGCCCTTCTAATTTTTATAAAATGAAAATTAGAAAAATAAAAGATTCAATTATTATTTTATAAAATTAGATTTGGATTAAGTAAATGCTATTAATGTATATGTTTTTGAAATGTACTAATTCAACTCTTTCATTTGATTTCAATAAGACGCATTTCAAAGAAACAATTATTTTAAAACTTAACTTTTTTGTTCTTAATTCCACCCTATTGATTAAATAGTCTATTACAACCGGACTGTAATAACGAATCGATTTATACCTCATTCACCAAAATCGGTTCAGTAGTTTAGTTGCTATGGTGGAACATACGTAAATACTCAGATAGATACTAAAAACATAGTAGTCGGGTAAAAAACACATTTTAAATTTTAATTTATTTTAAAACTTTACGAACTTTGTAAGTATTAAATGAAGATATCATGATAATTTTTTTAAGGGCCAAGATAAAAATCCAAGTGTCTAAGAAGTAAAACTTCATAAAAAAAAATTGAAATCCATAAAATAGTTTTTACGTGATTTGCACGAAACAAAAACCTGTATCATTTCATTAATATAGATTTTGCGTCTATTATATTAAAGTTTATTTATTCATTTCTGATATATCTCCATACATAAAATTTCTTCAAATGTATGCAACATATATGATGATTAACTACAATAAATACTATGACTCTATAAATAACCAAAACGATTTTCCATTTTTTGCACGGTCATCAAATTGTACGCAACATCAATAAAATAGTAAAATGCACTTTTGTTAAATATACTACTACTACACACCCTGAAATAATATGTAGTATAGTATAAACAGTTATGGGGAGGTAAGGGGATGATGCAAGTAAGCATTAGGGATTATTTAAAACCACCGTTATATTATGCACAGGATATTAAATGTATTAAAAATATACAGTGTGATTATTAAAATATATAATGAAAACCAAAATACACAAGGTAAATGTTGCAAAATCAGTTTTACCTGTATACGTACAAGTCCAAATGCATAGACTTGTGAAAAGCCCCTGTGTAAAGATAAAATAATATTTATTTTCTTCTTTCATGAATATTGTTTTACACTAGTCTTGCATGGTCGTTTATTTCTGAATAGCGATTAAAATTCGAAGCTTAATATAATAGGCATCAATATAGCATTGACTTTTGGATTATTTTCTAAAATTTCTTTCCATACAAATTTTGATATATCCCTATATCTCAAGCTCGTCAAACTTCAAAACAAAAAATCATATGATATGAAATCGGCATAATTCGACGCATTACTATCATATTTGACTAGGTTTTCAATAAAATCGATTTTTATATCAAATAAAAAAACTAACAAACATATAATATTTCTGAAATATTGTATATTTATTCTACTTTTTTGGAAATTACTATAGAAAATTTTTCATGTGAACCTCCTTCAACTTTTTATACTTGTTTTTCCATTTTCTTATAAGAATCTCAGTGCAGTAATAATGATACAATATTATAATTTGATTAAAAATTAATTATGAATCAACTTGCCTTATCTAAAAAAATTTTAATCATGGATCCTGGAATAACCTTGTCCGTCACCAGTTTATTTAATATGGATTAAGATGCATAAAATTTTTAAAACATCCCGTATGAAAAAAGTATATTTGATTGTATATCCAGACTATATCCTGGAGTATTCATCTATACTTCAGTAGAGAGATAGACGGATACATGTACCCTTAGTAAGTTAAAATTCATGAATGAATGATCCTGTTGGAAGTTTTCAATACTTTGAAGTAAATCTGTCAGTAGTAGCTTACAAAATAGATATTATGTGTCCAATTTTCATTGAATAGTAATATTTTTAAATTATAAGGGTAAAATAATTTGTGCTTCATTTTTATAAATGTTGATTTTATCAATATTCAGTCAAATGTTTTATCAAATGAATTGATTCGTTTTATAAAAGCTTTACTGCTATGTACCGTATCCATAGCAGTAAAGCTTTTATAAAACGAATTAAATAAGACCAAGCGCACACCATCAGATTTGATCAGAATTTTTTATCAGAAAATCTGATATAACTAAATAACATGTATTTTATATTAGACCTCTGACCTTCTGATCAGAAATTCTGATCAGAAATCTAATGGTGTGCGCGTACATACAATGCTGCCTGAAGTAGCATCAGAATTTTTGAACAAAAAATCTTACGATGTAGTCTGATGTAGGCCATCTATTAGTTAAAAAAGTAATTAATAAATATTAAATATTTGAAAGTTCATTGGTTCATTGTTGTTCGTTGTACGTATCCGATGATATGCGCTTGATTAAGAATTTTATCAGCTGTATGATTAGATTTTCTATAAGAATTTCTGATTCCGACCGTCCGATGGTGTGTGTTGACCATCAGATTTTCTAATCAAAAATTTCTGATCAGAAAATCTTACGGTGTGTGTTGGACCTAATTTTCTTTCGTTTCTATGTCTACGAAATACTACTATGTCAATCACATAATATGTGAATGATAAATGATTTAGAATAGAAAATTTATCAAAATTTATTTAGAAATTTAAACACCAATTAAATGCCTTTTTTTTTTTTAGTATTCAATAAATGTTATTTGACAGTTGCTATAATTAATGATAACGGTAAAATGAAAATTGCACTTTTATTTGAATTGTACATTACGAGGAACCAAAAAAGTTAAAAACAGAGAAGTTTTCTTATGTAACTTCCATATAATCCTTCTACTTTAAAAAAAACACAGTGTGGTTTTGTCAATCAACATTCTTAAGCAGAGCTGTAATAAATTAAGTGAAAAATCGAAAAAATTATTTTTCCAAACACAGTCGTTAATACTCAAATAGCCAGAACGATTCTTAATCATAATTTTGAAAACTATTAACTGTTTTCAAAAATAAGTTTTCCTTTTAAGTTATCCTTAAAATTGGACACACAGTACTTATAATATAACAATGTTATAAACCAAAGTATATAAAAGTTTCAATATGAAAGGAGTTCATTAGAGCATTGCGGTTTAAAGTGAATGATATTACTGATATATTTATGGGGTACATATACTACGTTAAATCGACCCACCGTGAAATGCGGTTTTCACATACTACTACTATTACTATGACTCCCTATCAGTGACTTTCAGTTATAAAACCTTTCCTTCTACAGTGATGTTACCTACCTACCATGTATATAAATAAAGTTACAAAATAAAATTCTTTTACATAACACAACAAACTATAAGTTTGTAAATCAGAAGACAGGCATAGATGTGTTATTATGAAATGAAAATTACAGTGAAAAATGTTTATATTACAATAGGGGACCAGAAAACATTATTATCATAACTTCAATTGAAGCATGTTTACTTCACGACCATGTATCTGAAGTTATTTCTTAAAAAAACTCCTAAAATAAGGGAGATACAGGCATGCAAAATTTCTGATTATATAAAAAACAAAATAGCTACGTATAAATTATATATATTGAATCAATTTTTATTTAATTATCTGGTTTTGAAATGCATTGAGTCTAGTTTCACACTTTGTGAAATATAGCAAATTTAGATTCAATTCGGTACCCTATTCAATCTAAAAATGAGCTTCTGACAGATAAAAACTTTCAGAAGGAATGAAAACAATTTACATTGTATACTAATTTTAGTATAATTTAGATGTCTTTTAAAATCCATGTATTTTTGTTTCAAAGCAAGTAGAATTTATGTAACCAATTTTTACAGTAATTGTACTAATTTAGAACCCCGATTCGTGCATAAAATTTGTATATGTGAGCAAAGCATGGTGAGGGATAGAAAACAATAATTTGTTACTACAAATATGTATATGTGCGAATATAATATCCTCAACAAAAAACAACTAGATTGATTTTGATGAAAACTCATTTAGTTTTAAGTTACCTAATAACGTGTCGAATGAAAGTGATTCCACGTCAAACAGCGGATTTGAGGTTTAATAATCTTGAAACGTAAAGATATGTCCGAATTCAAAAAATCGGTCTTATTGCAATTACTTGCAATTACGCCAATGAGAAATAAAAAAGCTTATATTTTTGGATGTCGACGCCCGTCTCGATAAAAATTGATTTATTGGCGCCGGATTTTAAAATTAATTTTTACTTTAGCCTTCAATTCAATGAAAATTGCAATAGAAATGTTTGTTTTGGAGCTTTCACAGCTTTCATGAACAATTTATTTGTAATTAAATTATGTACCACAATTTTCTTCAATATTATTTGAAAGACACCAGAAGTAAATTTTGAAATCAAAATAATAACCATGGTACAAACAATTACCTACTGCTCTTGCAATGAGAATGTATGTTTTAGATAGGGTATACTGTATAATGTACATTTACGTACATAATATTTTATATATAATGCCCTTAAAACATTTTATTGTAGAAATTTTAACAAGCAACCCAACAACAAAGTTTTTTTTGAGGCATTATTTTTTCTGTTACCAATATGGGTAAAAATAATTGTACGTTTTTATCATCTTTAACCGCAAAAAAAATTCTTTTTTATAAATTTGATACATTTCTGAAGAAAAAAATTAAACGATGTAATTATTTGATAAAACGAAGAAACTGTTTTCTTAGTTTTAAATAAAATTTTTTTAGGAAAGATCACAAACTTTATAATGATGTAATGATAGCAAAATGAAAATACCGTTCTTATCCGATAATCGAAGTTAGGCAACATCAGAAACAATCCATACTTAACTAGGTGATTTTAAGATTAGAAACGGTAGAAATTCACGTTTTAGCAGCTTTCTACTGTTGCCAGTTTGTTAAACGAAGCCGATGATGAAAGTGCAACACGAAATGAACATGCCGGTGACCTTACTTACTTACTTATCAAAGTGATTGCACCTTAGCTAATACTAGCCAATATTTAAGCTTCATACAATAATGATAATACACATAGTATATCTTATTTCATCGTGCTTCACAAGTAGGTCTTAATCAATTTTAACCTTGAGAAACCTGTCTCAGTAGTAGCTGTACTGACTGGAACTGTGAGAACGATAAGAATAATCATATAATGTGAACATTTTAATAAAATCCTTCCAAAGTATACTGAACAAATTGTTTCTCGTCCTTGATAGAGTAAAAAGAATTGGGTTTTTAAAATTTCCCATAAAGTTCGAAAGGCTGTATATAGCTTTTTTTCCTGTGTATTCACGAAACATTTCACCTTAATCATTACAACGCTTGAGAATTATTAATATCGCACGTGGAATTGAGTTACTTTCATACTATATCCTGGTGACTTTAGAAAAATACTTTTTCATTCGACGGGAAATAAATACGAATAGCTAAATATTTAAAATTAGAATAGCTTGGAAATTATATTTTGTGATAGTCGTCTACGTCTAATACCCATCATTTTCAATGTAACTAATGTTCAAAAACGAAAAATTTTTGTAAAACTGCAATAAAATAATTTCCCTATAATTCTTCGCTCTAGTAGTTTTAGAATCAAAAGCAGAACAATACGGTTTTTAAGTTAGAATAAATCATACTTACACATATTACAATATTTTTCATTTGTTCCAGGTCATAAAATTTGTTTTATATTATATAGGAAAAATCAGATGATGTGATTTTAGGGTTTTGTATCGACAAAAAACAATACCATTGAATCCGATTCAAGGTGTAATAGAATCAACTAACCGTCCTCTTGATCGGCTTTGAATGGGCACAATCAGTCATACATGAAGATAAAACGAACCCGTGAAACGAGTTTTGTACAGAAATTTTTTATTTGTGAGCTATAGAAATTGCTTTACAAACTTATTATGTAGGAAAATCGAATATCGAAGAGGACCGTAATAATAATAAATACTTTTCACAATTTTCCTTCATGAGTCTTACTAAATATTTATAATTCTCTTAGTAGAGAGGGATTTAACAAATATTAATGTTTATTTGATGGTAATGCATTCGAGCACTGTCAAATTTAAGAGGCTCGGAAAACATAAACTAGTAAATTTAAACTGACGAAACAGCTGATAAATTCATAAAGGTCATATTAAGCCAATAAATTTATTGGATGCTATAAATGATTTTTGAAATGAAAATTTGAGTACGTTGAAGCATTAACAATATGAATACGGTGTTAAGTATTAGTTTTTTTTTTTTATTATTATCTTACGAATAAGCCAAGAGGTTGATGTAAACAAATGACTTAGTTGCAATGATTCTCCATAGAGATAAAAAGGTAAATTTTCGATTTTGTAAGAGGCAGGAAATAATGTTTGAGAGCTTAGTTTTGTTATAGTAATGAGTCTAGTTTCATATTTTAAGGTCGAAAACTTCGAAATAGTCCAATTTCACATACATTTTACTTCCGGCGCTATCTTACTGCAAAAGCGTCGATCAGCCTCAATTGCCCGCTACCATATGTCATGTTAAGAAAAAGTGGAAATTTTTGTTTGGGTATAAAATTGGTTTATGTATCTTATAAAATATAATAACGCTCGACAGCTCCAATCGGAAATAACATGTATCTCGGCAAATTTGGAGAATTTCAGAAATGTCGACTTTTAACGAGTTTTATAGTAATACTATTCGCATGTTTAATGAGCAACATTCTAATTTTGCACTCAGAACCTTCTACATACTTACTCTTCACACCCTTCGTTTTTTTATTTATTTCACACATATCTATTTATCTCCCATGTATTAAGGAAATAATGCTATATATAAAACGGTAATCATTTCTAAACGGACAAAGCATAACATAGCCTGATGGAGACGAAGGCAAACCAACTGACTGACAGACAGACTGAAAGATAGACAGACATCATGATCTGTTGTTTGTGCATTGTTCCGTTATAATGAGATATTATTATCTCACTCCCATGTCATCATGACATGTGGAAATATAGAAGTTTTTCTATGTTGATTATATATGTCGGAGGATATCTGGTTATTGTCGATAAGTCAGGCATTTATACATTTTTAATAATAAATTTGCTCTAATTCATATTTAACATTGATTAATTTATTTTCTTAAATTATAATAAAAGATCTAACTACTAAAAATTAAAAATGTGTAATCATTGAAAAAATTATAAAATATTTCGAGGCATAGTATTTTTTACGAAGTTTTTGGTTGGAAATTTTATGAGAAACAATTTAGTTATTTATTTCAATTCCTATCTTACAGCTTTCATTTTTCCAATCTCACAAAGATTGCAATATCATGCGCACTTCGCGCCCAATCTATTAAGGACTACTCTTAGAGCTTCTCTCAATCTTCTGAAGCGAATTATAATATGGTAATCAATAATTTTAGATTTGCGAGATAGGCCCGAATATCGTGGTTTTTAAAGGCCAAAAGGACCTACTATGTACACCTATGCAAGTTTTGCGTCGGGAAATTGTGTCATTATTATTTGTGACAATAGCACCTACGTGCTTAGTCATACGTTAGGAAGTAATGATCACGTCATCCTTTCTTTCCCAGATTCATATGATAACAAGCCCCTTATAATGTGTAATAGGAATCTTAGTATATATCAGAGCTCAGCCAAAATGGCGTTTGCCATTATCATGATATCTGTTTTATCTGAGCCTTATTAATGATATTGATTTTTGAAACCAGCCTTTCAGTAAATTTGTTAAAATTTTATTTTTAAATATAACTCTGACAAAAATTTTTATGTTCTAAATTTCATCTTTTTTTACAGGTGGTTCAAGTAATAAAATTATGGAACCATATTATGGTCGATTAATTGGTAATTTTGAAGAATTTGCTCATGGCGTAACTGGTACCGTCTATGCAGTCGATGAAACAACAATATTCATCAAAAGTTTCAAGTATGATGGCATGGGTCCAGATGCATATTTTTGGGTGGGTAATTCACCACGACCCTCACCTGAAGGCTATATCATACCATACCCAGAAGATTATGTTGGAAGGTAAATATTTTAAATTTTTATAAAATTTCGATTACTGCTTTCTACCAAGAATAACTCAACAATCTGCTGAATAAAATGTTTCATTTGTCGTGAGAAATTGATTTTCTTAGATTTTATCTGCACACATTTTTACAAAACACATTTCTTATAATGAAATCAAACAAAGAAAATTTAAATAAATAACGTATTGAATCCATTTTATCATGGAATAGCTTGTTCATTCTTATAAATAATCTTGTTTTCCAGCCAGTTGCTAAAGTTTGTGGAAAAAGATTTTACGACCTTTGAATTAGTTACCAACCTCAGTAGCTGAGCTGGTTATATAGGCGGCTGTAAGGCATTTATTAAAGTTTATGAGTTCGATTTCCTCTGGGTCTACAATAATTAATTATTGCTATAAGCAGGAGGTGTGCAAAACTACAGCAGATTAAATAATATGCGTGTAATAAGGTATTCAACCTGTTGAAAAAGTCTTAACTTAGATTTTCATTCATTTGGATGAGAATAATCTGTACGGTCTATTTTGCAATAAAATCAAATAAATGGTTAAAAAGCTAATAGTAGAAACATCTCTGTTTGTAAATTTATACATGTCAAATGATTAAGAATTTTATAAAATACACAATTATTTTCACAATTCAAATGTGATACAGTTTGGCATGCTATGAAAACATAAAATTGGAGGGCGTGTTAAAGAATTTTTCGTGAAAACTTTAAAAAATAAATAATTATTTTCATGAAACACTGTTCCAGACGCACTCTATTTAACTATCCCCTTCAATAGTAATACAAAAAAAAAAAATTTTTATGAATTAATATTTTGTTCTTACATACATGTTATGCCGCCTATTATTTGACGGATCTCAAATTTCTTTGAATGTGTAAAAAATCATTTGTGATACTTCCCAAGGTTATATAAATTTCTACGTGAAAGTATTCATTTTTATTGAGCGATTTAATTGTATTTTTTTAAGTTATACACTGAAAGTTCTGATCAAATAACTAGAAGGGACAAATTAATACCGAAATAATACATTCGATCAACAGTCAGTATATCTTTCCTAATAAACAGAATGGCTATCGTGTAAAATAAAATGTATTGATATTATCGATATGTAAAACTAGGGATATTGCCATTATAAGTAAACAATAATAACAAATAAAGACAAAAAATATATTTTATAACCACATCAAAAGGTTAATCTGAATTATCTTCTCTGTCTATTTTTAATAGTAAAAACATACTCCACAGTATGTTTCAAAATGGATATGGATACAAAAAACTTGGATATTAATATATATAAATAAAAAATAAACAAAAACCATTTATACATTAAATTCAAATGATAAGCATTCAAGAATTCAATAAGAAATCAAAGAATTTCAAAGACAAGAATTAATATAATTTATTGTTTACCTACCCAAAATATGGGATAATATCAACGATGAAATTATCTTCAATTAAAATTATATTAAAAAAATATATTAGAAATATTAAGACATTCAGCACTAAGAAAAAAAAATACAAAAAATTATTTTTTACTTGAAAGATAAAATGTATTTAATGTATGTGAATTTAAGGTGGGATTTTTGGTGAATCTAAACATTTTATGAAAAAATGTATAGAACAAAATTTCTTAGTTTTTAATTAAGGAAGATTTTTGTATCTAAACTTTTATCCTTTCTCAGTGGGCTCAATTTGTTTAGTCACCAACTTGAACCCACTGTTTAGGACTAAAATATTCCATCACAATTTCGGATTGCTATCTCTTTTAGTTTTAGAGTTATCTTGATGACGGCCAGGCATACGAAAATGACCTAATTAACTGATTCAATAAATGATTTAATGTTACAGAGTTTCGAATAAACATAATATACACTCATATATTTAATATATAGCGTATATAAAAGTATATGATTTTTCTTAAAAATGGGTGAAATTGAAAAAAAAACCTTAAATAAAATATGAGATACAAGTATTTTGATTTTTTTTAATAATTTGTTTTGTAACCCAAAGAGGAGGCACCGCATTATGAGTGCTAAGATAAAAGGGGATAACAGTGGTATATTTTAATAATGCTATAAAGTTGTATCCTTTTCGAAAACTTTTGATGGAATACTCTTTTTTGAATTATTTTACAAAATTCCACAGGCAAGAATTTCTCTAATACGAAAAAACAGCAAAATCCAAAGAATATTTATAGAAAATTCCATAATCATTCTAATGGTTTAAAGATAGGATATTTGTATCTTCGGGATAACTGTTTAAATTCATCATAATTTCAGTTCTCTCAATACATATTATTATTATATATTTATAACTGTATGGACTGCATATTTAGAGTATTTAATGAATGCTTATCATTAAAAATAGTTCAAACATTGATGGTTTAGTTGTTATCTTCACTTATTACATATTTTGTTTTTACTTTCTTTGGTACTATTAAATAGAATTATTACGATCTTGAAAAAATTTCAATATCGAATTATTACCGGAAAATCATCTTTGAACGTCTCTGACTATAAAAGAGTGAGTTTCAGAAATTGTTGTATGTGAGAGTTTGCGTGTGTGTGACAACGACATAGTATTGAGCGCTTTATCCTAAATTATCCAAACCTGGTATTCTGTCTTCATATTACCTCTAGTTATGCCGCGAAGCTTTTTGTTAAAATCGGATTATCGGGTTTCAGTTTTTATTCTAGACATTTTCATGTATTTCGTTTACCCACACGAAAATGGCTCTAACGATTTTCTTCTAACTAAGTTTTATCACAAACATTTTAAGCTCAACTACTTTCATTTGAACTTTTTCAAAAAAGGATTAAATTAGGTGCAGTTTTAGCTTAGGTCACAGTATTTAATCATATTGTACATTGTATTTTCGTTCTCACTTTCAAATGTTTATGTTTATATCATTTATTTACATATACCTATATATTATATTATCGTTACTATGGCAACGATAATATATAATCCGCTTACAAGCTGAAATGAGTTTTACATATATATATAGTAAGGCTTATGTGCATGAGAGAATCGACAATACCGGCTATACTTTTGGCTTTTGCAAAATTTAGGCTTTGTTAGTTTTACTTTTAGTCTTAAGCTTGTAATGCTACCTTATATTAACCGCACAAACAAAATTTTGATATATGTATTCGTAGAAACACCTAATTTTTGTACTACCCGTCTGTCATCTCGATAACTCAAAAAAAAAAGATAAAACGAGCGGTAATTTTGGTGACGTATTCTAAACAAAAAAAGTGAGTTTAAGTTCGTGAATGAGCCAAATCGGTCCATTGACCCAATTTTTAAACCTTAAAAGATAGAATAAAAGTTAAAATACAAAAAATATAAATGTTTATGAAACAAAAAATTTTTTCATACATTTTTTTCTCCACATTTTTAGCTCAATTTGTCTAATAAACACAAATAAGTAATAATGCATATTATTATTATACATGTATACATATATAACTGTATAGACTGAATATTTATAGTATTTTATTAATGTCATTTAAAAATAGTCCAAACAATAGAATTCAATCATCTGTCGAGTATCTAAACAATAAACTGAGTTAGTTGCTGTCTTCTCTTTTATGTCTCGATATACACTAGTATATCTAGACTAGTCTCGATATACACTAGTATATCTAGACTAGTCTCGATATACACTAGTATATCTGCTATTCTGTAAACAGTCACAATGAATTTCACATAATATAAATACATGACTGTGACTTTACTTGATAGTATAAAAAAATTTCCAAACAAAAATATTAATATTTTTTCAAAATTATTATATAATTATAATAATTATTTATGAAATTGGTAATTGAACCAGAATTTTACTAGAATGAGTAAAAATTCAATTTACATAATTGTCATACACTTGACTGATAGAAATATTATGTTAATTTTAAACAATTATAAATAAATAAACACACGCTTATTTA
The DNA here is from genome assembly GCA_020423425.1 of Chrysopa pallens. Taxonomy (NCBI): domain Eukaryota; kingdom Metazoa; phylum Arthropoda; class Insecta; order Neuroptera; family Chrysopidae; genus Chrysopa; species Chrysopa pallens. Next base: position 90,642,475 of record CM035591.1, on the reverse strand, counting down.
TTATAAAATTTTGGTTTATTTTAAAATAATAAAACATAAATTTATATTCGTATTATTATAAAACATATTAATTCTTGAATATATTCCCAAGAAGCTGAAATTTCACATGAACGTTCGGGATACTATTAAAATGAAAAGTCCATCGATCTCATGTGTGCAAAACATGGTGTGCCAGGGTAAAATTCGCATGAGCTACACATTTTGTCTCTCAGTTATTTCTATTACAAAACTAACCTAATTTGAGAGCCTTGATCTGGCACAACATTTTTTACACACATGGGATCGATGGCAACTTTCATCGATTTCATTATAATGGAATCCCGAACGTTCATGTAAAAATTCAGCTTCTTGGGAATTTATACATGCATCCCTATTTTCATATTAACTTAACCCGAATGGAGGAAAAATAAAAAATAAATGAATATATAAATTTCACTATTACTATACAAGAAAAAGTAAAATGTTGACAGCCGATACACCTGTACGACTCTCCACTTCACATTAAACATTACTATTTCAGCTAAATAGTATTATACTATGATATACTTTAGTAAATATATACGTTTGTTTAGTGTACTCAATAAATACCTTGATATGCATATAGGTTACAAGCTCCAAGCTTCAAGCTCCTTTCAATATCAACAACATAGCATAAGCTCTTTAAGTTGTAGAAAAACAAAGATATAACAAATTGATTTGTGAAAATATGATATTTTTTTATATTTTATTAATAAACACAATGATTTGTATGGCATATACATTGGATTATTGTAGTCTAAGTTACGTTTTATAGACGTGTGGATTATCTAAAACCAATGATTTTTTGGTTATGTTAAAACTATACTAATAGATCAAAGCTGAAGAGTTTGTTGGTTAGAGCGCAAATATCTGTCGAACTTCTTATAATATTACAGAAGAGTTTATTAATTTTAATTCAAAAATATTTTTAATTTTCATTTCAAAAAAATTTTAGAGCAGTTTTTTGTTTTTATACTCGACATATATGAGCATGAAATATATCATATTTAGTTTGTAAAACTAGCAAATATCGAAGACATGAAAAAATTTTGGGATAGGTGTTCATAGAATCACCTTGTTTGTCCATTTACGCCTGCGCGTCTGTTCGTCCGTCTTCATGTGTCATCAAAATAACTAAAAAACAAAAAGATATATCCTGAAATTCTGGTGGGGTATTCTAATACTAAAAGTAAGTTTAAATTCCTGACTAAGAAAAATCGGTCCATTGGGTTAATCGGTCCTATAGATTAGTGACCCAAAAATCAAAACATTAAAATATTTAAATTCTATTAAGTTTAAAATTTATTTAAAACTATTTTAAACGTAAACATGGTGTTTTTTTTATAAAAAAATTAAGGATTTTATTAAAGACGTTCCTTAAGCCTATAAAATTCTGTACGAAATGATTTTTAATTCGATTAGAAATCTTAAGGGTTAAGAAAGTTTTCGTTGAAAAACCGATCAAATTTAGCTGTAAAAGGAATATACTATATTCATCATCATAGATTTCCATATCCTATTACAGGATTTTGGAGACCACTCGATTCCATTGAATTCGGTCCATTGCGGCCGACTTTAAACTGTGGAACGATTTAAAGTTTGGATATTTTTTAATATTCGAGATCCACGTTATCCGCTCTCTGCCCCTTGATACAAAGCCATCCATTTTACAGCACATAATCAGTCTTTGAAGTTCGTATCTTTTTCCTCTATAAATATGGCCGAAGTATCCCAATATTCTCCTTTTAATCAATGCAACCAAACACCTGTCATATTTAACCTTACGGAATACTTCAACGTTACTTAATTTCTCCGTCCACTTTATTTTTAGCATTTTTCTAATGCACCACGTTTCAAATGCATTCAGTCTGGCTTCACATTCACTTTTTAATGTCCAAGTTTCGCACGAATACAGTAACGCGGACCACACATAGCACCTTAACATTTTAAACCGATTATTAAAACACAATTTTCTTTTAGTTAAATAAGTCTTAAGTTTTATAAAATTATTTTTAGCGATGGCTATACGTTTTTTAATTTCGTTTATTTGGTCATTATTGCAGGTGAATAGTTTTCCCAAGTAGTTCATTTGGTTAACTTGCTTTAATTTTATGCCATTACATTTTATATTAAGTGTAGGTTGAACAGATTCTTTACTGAATATCATACACACCGTTTTTTTTTATATTGATTTTTAATCCATATTTTTCACTTACGCTGGTTATTTTGTCCACGATAGTTTGTAAATCACTTTCACTTAATGCTAGTAGTACTGTATCGTCTGCATATTTTAAATTATTAATTATTTCACCATTAATTTTCACACCAATTTTATGTTCACTTAAAGCTTCTTCTATCACTTTTTCGGCATAAATGTTAAACAATATTGGGGACAGAACACATCCTTGTCTTACACCCTTCTCCACGATTATATTTGAAGTATTTCCGTAGTTGGTCTTAACCGTTACTTCTTGGTTCCAATACAGATTTTTTAAAAGTCTTAATATTTTCTTCTCAATGTCTAAACATTCCAGTATATCGAACAGTTTATTATGTGAGATGCTATCGAACGCCTTTTCATAGTCAATGAAACAAGAGTACACGCGTAAATTATTTTCTATTGCCCGTTCAATTAGGAGGTTAAGACTAATAATTGCTTCCCGCGTACCCATTCCTTTCCTGAAACCCATTTGAGTCGGACCTATTTCATTGTCTATAGTCGTCTGAATTCTACTTCGAATGATTTTTAAGAACATTTTTGTAATGTGACTCATTAAACTGATCGATCTGTAATACTATATAAGAACTAACATATATTTCATGAAGAAATCATTAAAAAACAATTAAAAAGTGGAAAACTTTAACAGATCAACTTTTCATTTAATAGTATAATAAGGAATCAAAAAAACCCTCGAACATTGAAATATATCCACTATATATGGGTTCTGAGGACGTAAGAACCTAATTGAACTCGAGTATCCTTATTATTAAATTTTGAAAAGTAAAAACCATTTTTATACGCTTTTTACAAAAAAATCCTATAGACTTAAATAGTATTAATTGTATTAGGTGGATAAATAAATTTACACACTTCAATTTTTTTTATTATTTTGCTTAACCATAATTCCATAATTACGCGACATGTTTCGGATGTTACTCCATATTCAAATGCATTCCGAAACATGTCGCGTAATTATTAATAAAATAAAGTGGTTAAACAAAATAATAAAAAAATTGAAGTGTGTAAATTTATTTATCCACCTAATACAATTAATACTATGTGATACCACAAATTAAAGCTCTCTACCATTAATTGACTTAAATAGTATTGAGGTAGGTAATTATTATTTTATTTTTATATTTCATAATATAGCTTTAATCTTAATTATTTTTGTAGTCATTAGTTCAAGGTAATGTTTATTATTAATTTGTCGATTAGGTAGTGCATAATTCTTAAAACAAATGTTTTTTCGAAATAAACATTGCAAATAAAATTAATTCAAAACAAATATTTTTCCATTAATAATGATAACTTTATATTATATGTAATTAGGAATACATGAGTTTCTATTATTTACCTACGTTATTACCTTTTTAATAATTTGTTATCGGTATATATAAACATATAATATTTATTGATCAATATTTTTACCGATAACAATCAATTAGCTGATGATTTTAGTCTCAACTATAATTGAATCCAGCCTGTTATTTTTGCTATTATTAGTAGAAGCACAAATTTGTATTTATATTTCGATAAAAGGATTTAATGTCATAATAAATAAGAGATGACATCTTTATGTGTGTTAAACGGTTCAATGTTAAATTTATCCGGACTGACAGGTTTGTGACAGTCAACTTTAGGATAATATAATATAATATAGGCTTTTATATTATATATTATGCTATATTTATATATCTACATCAAAAAAGTACCATCCATACACGAAATCAGAAATGACAATTATAATGTATAATACAATCAAATTGATTCATTTTAACTTGTACAATGTTACAAATATTTAATATGGTTAATAAAAAAATTAAATTTTAAATAATCATAACCATATGCTGTATACCAAAAGAAACAAGCTACTAATTTCGGATTATTTGTGATTTCAAAATATTTTTCAGTATTTTGTACCGCTGATTCTGAATGTTGAACTAGTTTTCCGATAAAAGGTATCGCCAAAAGTTTAGAAGAAATTATTTTTTTGTAAATTCTATTTTGATAGTAGCCCAATCCAAACGATTATCTTTAAGGACTCCATAGTAAAATATGGAGGTCTAGTTAAGTACAATAATTAACGTAGTCGTTAGCTTAAATCGCATAATGTTTAAACTTAAGATTTTCATTTATTAGTGACTGTACAGTCATCCAAATAGCTTTGGGTATCTTTGTATTTGATTCCCTAAAATGCCGTTTTTGAGATTACAGAAATCTGGTTGATTATTTGTATTCTTGAGCACATTGAAAGGTTAAGATAATTACCCTAAGGCAGAAAATGCATAGGAATCTCAAAATTTAAGCACCATTATTGCCTAGGGCCACATTGGTAAGAAACGAAGTGAGCCATAGTATTGCCCTGCATAGCTATTAAAAGCAAATAAAAAAAACTCGAAAAAAAAACTCCGTTTTATTGTTTCTCTAGTTCCTCAGGTAATGTGGTCTAAGCATTTGACACTGTATCGCCTGGTATATTTATTTTATCTTCAAAACATCTAAAAGTGGTTTTTTAGCTTCAAAACTTTATACATCTGGGTAGCTTGTAGTGGGGCCATTTCTTTATTTCGCACATCATCGATTTTCCATTTTCATTGAATCCTTACATCTTTGTGTTCTCTTTGTAAAAAGAAAAAAAACCAATATGTAGAAAGATTATGATATATGAGTCAAATAGGACTTGGTACACCATATTGACCGCCAGCTGCATATATGGCTAATAAAGTCCAGCTGGCTATATTGAACACACACACGATTTTTGCAAATAAGAATACAACCTAAAACTTATTGAATATAATATGCTTAAAAACTGTAAGTACAATATACATTAAAAGTTTTCTTACAAAAATAAGTACTAAAAATATTTGGACAGTTGGACATGAATATTTGAGGAAATGGAATGAGTGAAACTTACCAAGAAATAACATCTAACTACATAGTTATCTATTAGTTGCACGCACTGGACACATATACGTGCGACTCAATACAAGGATTAGTTGATTATATGAATATAGGGAATACGCCACTACGAAGCATACTCATGCTGCTGATATTGCTTTATTTAGACAAGATATTACTAGGCCATATTGGACGCCTGGGACATAATACCCGAAACAACTCGTAAAACTTAAAATTGCCGATGTAAATGCTAGTCGTTGTATTAAGCTTGTACAAATTCTATTACATTTGAACAATTATTTGAGAACATAATGATGATGATTAATTGTGGAATTTAGTTAGTACAAAAATGGTTTTATGTCCCATCCAAAAATAAACATAGAGAATCCAAAGCCAGTCACGACTAAGTGTTTGTTATAGCTGGTTTCCTTCTTGGCATAATCCTAATTATTTTTTATGGATGAAATTCAAATTTTAGAAATTCAAAAGTGAATATCTAAGTCGTATAAAATTCGGACTCTTATTTTTAGAATACAATACAAAAATATACCCCTTGTGTTCTAAGCTATTTAAATGCAAATGTTAACAGCAATGAATAAACTGAACGATATCTTTAGCTCATTTATCTATTTTGTGTATGTTATTCCTCTCTTTCTGTATCGCTCGATGAGCTGTTCCCTCTCTGACACAAAATGTGAACAAGTAACGACAAAACAACCCCATCCTTAAAATTTAGTGTTGTTTTTTTTTTTTGGTGTATTAAATTCATGGGATGTCATTTCCTTAATTATTTTCTCTTATTTCAAAAGCATTTTATTTTCTTTTTTTTTTGTGTATATTTTATTTAATGTAAAAGATAGCTTACGCTATGTAGTAAGGAAGCAACAATAAGGCATTAAGTTAATTGGAATTGTTAGTTTGTATGAGAAAAAACGTATATAATATATTAAACATAATTTCGTTACTTGTACGATGTGCCATGTATATTGTTCAATCATATCTCAAATTGAATTTCTGAATTTTCTTTAATTTCATTGTAAAACTAGATAACAATTGCACCATTGTGAAATTAGTTTTACAAGAGAGTTTACACTTTAACTCAACTCGGAGATCAAAAAATATGAATGAAGATATGAACATAATTATTCATATTTATTTCTAGACGTATTGTCAATCACTGTGAAAAAATTTATTTAAGCAAATAAGAAAAACTTTCCCAAAAAAAATTAACTACCTTTTTCTTTTCGCTAATTGCCTTTTGAAATCATTAATCAACGAATCAATTTTTGCATAGAATACTATTTGAAATTATTTCACATTGAAATCAAACCAATATGTAAAAAGTGACGCGTGGTCATAAAAAAACTTGAGAAAAACTTTATTTTTTCGTCGCTTGTATTTGTATTTTCGGATGTATTTTGAAGCAATAAAAAAGGTCGATGTCGTGGGTCGAAAATAGAAAGAAATCCGCATGCAAAATTCCATTGTTATAGTACCTACAGTAATTAAACGGTAAATAGCTTTGGGTTTTAAAACAAAAAGTCTATTTAAGCATCAAACGGTCACGGTGTTATAAGTGTGCAAAATCAAGCATTTATTAGTCTTACGAATTATAGCAAGTTTACTCTTAAAATAAGTTCAAATTGAAGAAAATCAACAAAAGCTTAAAAAACTAAGTGTTTAAAGAATGAACTACGTAGAATTTTGGTATATTGCAAGTTTCGAGAGCATATATTTTCCAAAAAAAAAAATAATAATAATAATAATAATAAATACTTTTGAAAGAAGTTCAATATTCTTTTGTTTCAATAGGCAACTAATTTGAACTACAGAAAATATCAATTTATTTTAGAATATTTTTAATACTAGTCCAATCATAATTGAATCATGTATTTTAAGGGATGAATCATTTTTTGAGTTAAAACAATATGGATGCGTTGGAGAATTGAAGTCTAAGTTTGAGGTGTATAAACGGAATTTCTACAATTTCTAGTTCATAACAAATAAACTAATCTATTTATTAAATAAGATCCCTACAAACGTTAGTTCATGAATTTTCCGATATACTTTTATTACTAGTTTGATGATTACCCATAGAAAATGGTTAAACTTTCGGCCAATGAAAAAATGATTATTTTTCAACTGGTTAGCAACATGTATAGTCACAAATGTAATTTTTTTTTTTTTGTGAAAATAAATTGTTTTGTACACTTAAACGCGTGTTTTCTTAAGACGTTACAAAAAAACACGAGATGTAGTTAAATTGATTTAAAAGATTATTTAATTTTCTATTTTCTAAGACATGTAAAAATGTAGTAGCTACAATAAGAAAGATGTAAGATTCTACAATACAACTGAACCAAGTTGAAATAATAAGTCAACATATTATTTCACAATCGAATCGATTTTTTTCTCTAAAAGATACTACATACTCAAAAAAACAACTTTTGTTAAACCCATAAGAAGTTTATATTTATTTTAAGCAGTGAGTGAGGATATTTATACATTTTTTCATCTTGTAATTCAGATTAGAAAACAAATTGTAATCAAATATTTAACTTTATTTTTGTTCCAAAATTTCAAATAAAATCGTTCATTACACAAGCTTTTTTTTTAGTTTCCCTGTCCCGCAGGCAGTCTTTAATCAAATATAACAATAAATTGGACCTTTTTCTCAGTGTTCATTGAGCTGAAATTGAGCATCCATATGTACATTAGATGCAAATATAATATTAAGATATAATATAGGTCATACAAAAAAAAACTGAATATAGCAGTTAACTGAGTTCATTGTTTAGATACTCGATCGGTTGAATATCAATATACAAGTTTACTAGATTAATATGCATTGTAGTTATATATGTGCTTCTTAGCTAAATTTGAGGTAAAATTGTATCATTTTACGAAAAGGTGCTCATTCACGAAGTTAAACTCAGTCTTTATGTCTAAAATACGTCTCCAAAATTTCAATTCGCTATCTCTTTTCGTTTTTGATTTTGATCTTGACAGATGGACGAACAGAAATGCAGAAATGGACTAATTCGAAAATTCTATGAACACCTTTACAAAAATTTCATTCGTTCTGTCAAAATTTACTAGCGTTTCAAGCTTTATGCTAAAATCAGTATACTTTGACATGTACTATATATGTCAGATATAACAATATGGTAACGATTTCAAACCCAATATTATAATTTCTTGCGCCTCCACCATATTTTTATAAATTCCTAGTAAAACTTGAAGTTGAGCAGCTTAAAATTCAATATGGTAAAAGTAAATGTTATCAAAAAAATAAAAAAGTACTCGATTTGCAATTAACTGTAGTCAGAACCCAAAAAAACTAACAAATCTAAAATAAGATACGATTCCAACCAAAATTTTAAATTCATTTCTATTTTAATACCATTCTAATAATGTCCGCTGTCTAGGGTTATGTCACTTTAACATTTTTAGATTTTTAAGCTTTTATTGTTTCGCAAGCATACAAAAGAAAATTTTAAAAGATATTACTTCAGTTTCTGTTCTATAAAAGACAATGTTACTTTATTATTAGTGGTCTCGTTATATCATATCAATAAGTTAAATTTATGCACGCAGAGCTCGAAGACACAAGAGTAGACAAAATAAAAGTTTTTATAAATATCCACAGCTTTTTAATTAAGAAACTTTGAACACAAATCCGATCGTATTTTAAAATATAAATACAATTCCTTTACAATGAGCTATGTTATGCATTTAATAATGCAAAACATATTATTCTGAATAAAGTTAACCCTAGTTTAAATGACTTTTTTATTTTTATACATTAAATATTTGACGCCACTTCATACTTTTATTTCTAAGTTATGTTTCTCATTTTTGACTCAAATTACATAACAAAAACTAATTTCACTATTTTATAGTTATTTAATAATTTAAAAATCAGCATGTATAGTTTAATGAAAGTTATGTTATAATATTCGTTTAATTGACAATATAGGTCTAATAGCTACAAATAAGAAACAATGAGCATGGCTAAACGACTGGACCATATATGTTGTGAGGCAGGTTTTATCATGAACATTGACCAAAGAAAATTTAAAACAAACACAAATGAAACTATTTTGTCTAGTGGGAATCGCCGCACGAGAATCAAAAATGCAGTTATTTTAAGCAATTCAATTCAAATTGGTTTACCGATAACTAAAAACATGTTGCCATTTAGCAACTCCGTGTCATATTGTTTAAGCCAAAATTGCTTAAACGATTATTAATGGTTATTTTCAAATAAAGGTAATATTTTTAGAGATAATAAGTTTAAAAGGTTTGAAAAATCCCGAATTTGGATTCTTTTAACCCATTACAACTACATAAAAACAAACAATAAAATATAACAACAAATTTTTTTAGTGTTCTTTATACAATAGTTAATAATATACTTAAGCAAGAATTAAAATCATTGCGTGTTTATACACCAGTTTTTTTATTATTTATTACACAGTATTCGTCACTGTCATCATTTGTAACAATTTGTAACTAGTAACAATTAGTTAACTATAGTTTTGATATAACGATTTTTATCAGTTAATAATACTAATTCTTATTTAAAAAAAGGTGAAATACATCTTCCGAAATTGAGTGCGGGTATTCTTCGCTGTGTTCCCAATAGTTTTTATATTAAACTCACTTGGAATTTCTGAGACAACTTCGAAATATATAGTACATTAAAATACTCTTATTTAGAAATTATTTTAAAAATTCAAATTAATTAATCGACTAGTTTTCAAATTTTATATCACTCAAAAAAGAAACGAACGCTGAATACATACAACTAAATCGGGGAATATAAAAAAAATTAATTAAATCAAAAATAAGTATGTCAAATTTGAGTTTTAGTATTTATTAATTTTATAAATTCGAAAGTAACTATGTCTGCCTGTGTGTTACCCAATCACGCATAAACTACTGAACCGATTTAAAAAAAAAAAATTGGTACACAGATATAGACCCTGAGAAAGGCTACTTATTAACGCGACAAAAGTAAGGGGTTGAAATAGGGGATGGATTTTTGTATGGAAATTACGCCATTTTTAAATCTAAAAGCTTGAAACTTATATATTAGGGTTAACATAGGGGATGAAAGTTTTTGTGTGTCTAACGACCTAAAAATAAAAATATAGAAAAATACAGAGAAGTACAGTGTAGGAATATGCCTAAGTTTATTTTCCTAACCTTAGAATTCTTTATGCTCTTAAAATAACATCCTTTATCAAAATTGATGGAAGATGTGTAGAAACTTTAAACGGTCCTTTCGAAGTGAATGGGTAACAGCTAGACATCAATAATTTTATTCAACATAATATTATACCATACGCACATTGTACACTAAAATTATTTTATTTATAAAATTACAAAACAATCAACCAATCAATAGTATTAATTAATACAAAAACAATGAATATCCAATTTTGATGGATATAATAATAAACTAAAATTTTTATAAACATTTATTCATTAAAATTATTTTAACAACTCGTGAAACAAAACCATTAGATAATTGAATTATGGTTTTTTATTTATTTCGTACATTCAAATATACAAAAAAAAATTATGTATTTGCACATTTTTCAAATAAAACCATTATCTAATAATAATGTACAGAATGATTCAGAATGATTATAATTTTCTATACCTCTCAGATATTTTTAGGTAGTGCTGTTAGTATATCATGGTCATGATAATCATACCTCTAAAAATTTGTATGTAACTTTATTATGGTTAATACTTATCACAACCGTTTCTTCTTCTGAAACTAGAATAGAACTAATATAATTACCTAAATTGGACTTTTGGCAACTTAAAGTCTCTGGTCGAAATTTTACGTCCTCCATGCTAAAGAACGCCTATTGTTTAAAATTTAAAATACCTTTAGAAATTTTAGATAGGGCTTATCATTACATAATATACTTGCAGACTATTATAACCTCAAATCTTAGAAAAATTTTGTTTATTGCTCAAACACAAGATTTTATATTAATTTATACAGATTTCTCATTGGGAGTAACATTTTACTACTAAATTTGAAAATCATATTAGATAGTTAAGAGCTGGAATGAAACTACCTGTATTTAACTTAAAAACGCCCAGAGCCAGTATCACTGAATTAAACTATTGTCCTCTTCTTCTAATTGAGTTCAGCTTAGTGTTTTCCAGAGACGCAAATTCTTTGTGCTTCTAATCATAACAAAGTTATTGAGTTTTTAATGGCATCATTAAACTATTTGACCGGAATTCTTCCTCGTTTATTAGTGCTATTTGACTCAGATTGTGGAGAATTTTCAGCTGTGTTGACTTATTATCTCGGATCTAAATTATTCGATGCATGACTATAAAAAACTGACCAGATATATTATCGCCTCATCCAATCTCAAGCTTTCATTTTAGTTCTATTGTTACAGAGTTGCTGTTAATCTTGTGTGACTAAAATATTTAAGTCACACAATAATGAATCAACTAACAGTATACCAAAATCAATAACAAATATTGCACATAAAATACTATATTACGGGGGATTAAAACATAATATTGAAGCACTCGCCATTATGTAAAAATCTTTCAAATTTCCTGCTCAAATAACTCAAAAAATACTTCCAAATGTTTTGAAATTTGGTATGCACAATATTTACATGAAAATGAAGAGCTTATTGAATAGTTTTCCTTGATTAAACATTTTAAATATATTAAATCGAATTTCTATTTTACCTTCGAGTTTTTTTTCGAGAAAAACTTTTCGGCAAGCCCTCCGGTTTCATCTTAACATTGTGCATAACAAATTTCAAAGCATTTGCATAAGTCTTATTTGGGTGCGAAAATTAAAAAAAATACAATGTATATTACATGCAATTTAAGTCAACATCTTGTTAAAAGTATACTCCTGTATGCCAATAGGAGCTATGGATAATCACTCTTAATAACTAATAACACGAATTCGAGCACATGGTGCACATAAAATACTACATTAATAACGAACAAAACGAATAACCTCTTCAAAACCATACACTTTAGGAAACAACCAAATTGGATATTCTTTCAAAATCGCTAAATATGAATATTATGGAATAATTTATTAATTCGGAATTGTTATTTCTTGAATTTCTAATATTTCGTACCTGTATCCTTTTTTATACCAAACTATAAACTACTTTTTTAAATCACATTTTTTAAGAGTATATTAAAACTGACTGTCCCAATTCAATTATAAAATTTGGTTTAAAAAAACAATTAGTCTATTATATTGATCATAAACGGCTTATAGGCCTATATTACTCTTCCCCTACCCCACATGCTCTTCAATTACAATATATTGCCAAATAGTAACATATTAAAAAAGAAAAATAAAACTGATTAAAAACATTATCTAATAACGTCCATATACTTCGTATAAAATTTACTTCGAAATCATTTTTTCGAATCTAGTGAAATGCGTTGACATTCAATGTATTGCTACATCGAATTAATGAAAAAAGCATTTCAATTATTTTCATTTACAGTTACGGTCAGCACGTTAACAAAAAATGGAAACCTTCTATCAATAAATTCCTTGTCAAATTCACAAATTTCAAGAAAATTTTTGGTAGAATAATTAATTTTTCTTACTTTTACGCACATTTCTTATGACGCTAAGTTGCGCAAATGGAAAGGGTTCTTAATCATATCAACGATTGATTCAATAAAGCTTATCTCCTTTAGTTCATCAAATCACATCAATAACAATAAAACTTTCTTTTCTGATTATTTCACATTGAATACAAAAAACCTATCTTTATATCTTGTACAGAAGAAATTGGATATTTTAAAATATTTACTTTTAAACGGGGATGAAAATGCAATAAAAATATCATTTCACATCGATTGTAAAGAGTCGCATGTTTCTAGGAAGTATACTTGTAGAATTAAAAAACTCGACTACCTAAATCGTTCACGCGTAATTAAAATCATAAAATACACTAATTACCTATATGATGTATTTCATAATTTTTTTAGTTTCAAGTGAATTCACATGAAGTTTTAGAAAAATGAGCAAAATGAATACTGATAAACAACTAAACACATCGTAACAATCGAGTATTTATTGTTTTTAAGTTTCGAAATTTTTGATTCTATGAATACCTTTACAAAAAAGTGTTTATTTTCCAGTTCTTCCTGGATTGGGCAATGAAATTTTTCCATATCGAAAATTTCCTGACTATGCTAAATATGACTACCAAATTTATTATTTATTTATCGTATTGAAAAAAATTGTTTTTTTAGAAATTTTCCCCACACTTGAGGATGGCATTTTTCCATCTAATTTTTTCATCCAATTTCATCAAAATCAAAAAACGAGTTCTTAAGTTACAGCAGAACACACGGAGATAGATACAGACAAACAAAATACAAATTTCTTCAAGGCACCTCACTTCTTTCGACCAAAAAAACTTTGTGACTTATGAGTAGCTCAGCAGAGCAGTAGACTTCACTCTCGGTGACAACTCAATTTTTACTAGTAGCTCCATTGAAGCTGTCGAGTTCATTTACGGTGCAAAAACTATACAGTTAATATCCTGAATGTGATAAACGTGTGTACTAAATTTCATAAAATTCCAAAAGCTGGAAAGTTCATTGGAACATTGGAACAAACATAGATAAATAGATATATACATACATACAATCGAACCGCTAAATTGTCTAGTTGTATCATAGATCTTAAGTCGTTCGATCAAATATTCACTATTAGCATTCAATGTAACTCAACGTAGTCATAAAAAGACCGAACGTAATAAATAGGATCTATCGTGTAGCTAGACGATTCATTGTCATCAAATTTGGTATAAATGTTTATCACTTTCAAGAAATTTACTAAAGCTTTTGGAAAAAAAAATCTATTCCCTCTCATTCTGAAAAATCACAAAAAATATCAACGATCTTTTTTTTCTACGCAAGCTATGAAGAAAGAAAAGCAGTTTTTTGCATCCAATGTAAAATAATCTAATAACTTTTATTGCACCCCTTTTCCCATTTTGGAAAATTCTTAAAATACCAGCCCTTTTTCTACTATGACGGCTGGGTTTTTAAAATGGAAATGACCACGAGAAAATGTAAGCTTTATTTTTTAAGCTATTGCATAGCTTCTATCGCGGGCCTTGAGCGCGGGGACCGAATCCAGAAATTCCGTAACGAAAAAACCTGATATGTTACAAATCATCATTTCCATAGAAACCAAAATCTAATTTTGAAATTAAAAATAAAACTTCTTTATCTATTCAAAATAAAACTTCTTTATCTCTTCTCACTAGCAGTATGACGAACTATCAACTATATAAAGTGTGCATATCGCATTATTCAAGTATTACCGGAATCATTGCATAGCTTCTATCGCGGGCCTTGAGCGCGGGGACCGAATCCAGAAATTCCGTAACGAAAAACCTCACGCTCCCCACTCCGACGGGCAAGGAGATGTGGCTTGACGAATCGAGACGAGCTGCTCCGAAATCGGACGAATACATAAGCAGCTGTTTATGAGAAAGTATATAGGTGTATAGGTGTAAGAAAAAGCAATACTACATGAATAAAATAAATAAATAAATAAAAAATTATAATTGCATAAGTTGATACAAAATGCTATGCAATAGCTTTACCGCGGCAGTCCCCGAGTGCCACACGTCTTTTTACATCTTTTTGTGAATTTAAAGATATTTTAGTTTATTTTCGTGTGAGGTGTACAACTCCCAAAGCTTACAGAAACTTAACCACTTGCAGCAGAATAAGTGGTACTTTTTAAGTGCTATTTTTTAAATCGAAAATATTAATAAAACATTTTATACAATTCTTATTTTTTATGAATAAAAACTAAAAAGATTAATGTTTCTAGTTTAAAATTAAATAATTAATATTTTTTTCATAAATATTGCCAATATTAGGATCGTAAATATACTTTACATCTACAATATTTACTATGTTTGGGATTGATTGCATTTGAAACATTAAAGCTATAAAGGTTATTCTAAACCATTTTAAAAACAAGTTAATTATTATAACAAAAAAGTTATTATACTCGTAAATTGAATTATTTTTTGTTTTTTACTATTAATTAAAGTAACGGTAATTAAGTAAAGCAGTATTTATTTAATTAATATCGTATAGTAAATACTTCGGATATTTTGACTTTTAAATAATTACGCGCCATGGAATGCATGTATGATGTTACCACCTGCGTCGACTTTTTGACAAATCGAATCCCCATTAGAACGAATATAGAGGTAAAAAAAATTAATATTTTAATACACACGCGGTATTTTATTACTACTAAAAAAAAAAAAACCAGTATAAGCAAAAAAAGCATGTACTCTGCACGCGGATTATAAACAAAATGTTATCTATTATACATGTTCACAACAATTTTATTCTGATGAACAAAGAGAGGGTGACGACTATGTTAATGGGGATGAAGGATTTTACAGTAGTATTTTGTTTACTAAATAATATAATGTTGATCTAACTAAACATTATACTGCTTAATGGTAGAACATTGAATTTAAATAGGGGAGTGACAATATTTAAGTATAGGAAAATATATATAATTAATATTAAATAATCATTATTTATCTTTAAGGATTATGTTATAATATGCTCTAACCCTTCCATATAAATCCTTAATAATTCTTTAACTATTATAATATTTTAGCTTAATTATTCTGAAGACATAATTTTAAAGCACTCCCTATCAACTCTTTGTTGACAAATATAAACTATAAATTAATGGTTTTGAAGCTTTCAAATAATTGATAAATAATTGATATTTTGGTAAAATATTATACCTATAATCAGTAACTTATCGTGATCGAAGTTATAATTTTACCCAATTGCGAATCCAGACCAAATGTAACATGTTTTGACAACCAAGCTTAAGTTTAAACTTAAGTGTAAACGCATTCAAAAGTAAACAAAGTATGAATCGAAGACTATTTTTCTACGTGCCATGTTTTCTAAACTTTAAAGCAAAATTTTATTACCATGATTTCTAGAGATTTCAAATTAATTTAGAAAATATCATTATTTTATTTGGTTTTAATTCATTTTTTTAATAAAAACTTCCATATATACGATATAGTAATGTTGTTTCTTTTGTTACAGAGAACCTCCAATTTTAAGTGCGCACAACAACACAGATGTAATTTTACGGTTACCAATGGGCAAACGTATACGTGATATTCGATGGCTTTCAGTTTGGTGTCGGCGATTTACGGTATGTTGATTTTTTTCGTTGTGCTGTAGAATATTTCATGCCCTCATTAAGAAACAGTATAATCATAAAATACCAATTCAAATGATCTACAATGAGATCTAGTAGGTCAAACAAATGATTCAAATCTTGGTGAAAACAAAGCACCATTGATAGAATATACGAATAAGCGCTATAAGCACGAATAACAAATTAAAAATATTAAATAAAGAACATAAATCACTACATAGTGTTTTGTAATTTATGTGTCCACCAAGTGAACATAACAATTAGTAAAATTTCCCCCTTTTCCGTGAAGAATATAATAATAAATAATTAATAATAAATAAAGTTTCTTTTTGAAATTCATATAACATGAACATAATACTCGTAATTTATAACGTTTCTATATTAGATACTTTCCTTTTACATGAAATCTTCATTTGCAGAATAATAACTGAGTAAAATGTGAATGCTCATTTATATTTGCAATTAATTTATTTATACTACTGACACAAATTTAGTTTCGGTGCCTGATTCAAATTTTCAAAGAAATGTTGAATTCATTTTAATTCACATTGAAAACACAGACAATTAGTATCAAATATTAAAAAAATAAATAAATAAAAATTCGTTTCAAAATAGCTGGCTGGCCTCCTTGAATACCAATTTTTTTATATTATTTTACAAAATCAGGCTGATATCTATTTGTACAACTCATATCTTTAAGACCTTTCTACGAAAGAAAGGTTAAGCAGGAGAAGAAATAAAAAATTGAAGCTCCTATACATACTTTAAATAGATAACCCTATATAAAAATTATCATATTTTCAAAACTCCTATTCATTCTCCTCAAACCACTAAGAATATATTCTTTAAGAATACACTTTGTTTCCAAAATTCTTACAAAGAGCTTCTTCATTTGTTATGCATAAAGGCGTATGTATCAAAATATAGAAAGCATTTGATTAAATTATGCTACAAGTAATGAGCGGAAAACAAAAATTGCTAAGTTTTGCCAGCACTATAAATATTTGTATTATATTATTATGCGTGCATTCAGCTCAATTTAACTTTAAATCAGTTAAACTTAACTTGCATTAAACATCCAAGGGTACAGCTAAAATAAAAACTTATAGTACAAAGAATGTTGCGAGGTCTTAAAAAAGTGAAGTTTTATCTCTAGTAATAAAAATTGCTCTTACGAAAACTTTAAATGGTATATTTTAACGGAATATTAGTTTAAGAGTAATCGTTTCAAATACATTTGCGTTTAGCTAATTCATATCTTGATAACTCTTCTTTCCCAAAGCTGCGTGCACACGTGCAAAATTCACGGGTGGCGTACAACCGTAATGCAACTTTTACGCGCAACCTTTGTGTGAACGTGTACGCGTAACACCCTCGTGTTACAAAATTTAATACGCGACGATATTATGTTGTGTCCTTCAAATTATTGCTAAATTTGAATCGCATCACTCGTAACATCGCAACACCAATAAACCATTAGCCTTGTAACACGTAAAATGTAACACGTAACAGATTAACGATACGATGTTACGTTACGAACAAAAGTTACACGTGTTTACGCTGCTTAACATTAAAATGTACCATATTAAGCTAATACTAAACTGAAATCAGTGAGGCATCTTAAATCAAAACTAGATGATTGTTGAACTGAGTGCTTATATAAAAGGAAAATAGCTATTATTATCATTCATGTAACAATCTCATAAAATATATATATATATGGTCCAGCATACGTTGTTACATTACATTCATTTGGATGGTGTTTTAGAGAGAATTAGATTGTAAATCATAAACGAAACCAGCCAATAATGGTTTCATATACACATATAATATACTACATATATTGTTCATAGGCAATCGTCATAGCTCTGCTAGTTAGTATATGATGTGCTTATACATGGAGCTATTATTATTTAATATTAAGTTGTATGTGTCTCACATTGCAAGGGGAAACTTAAAGAGACATTCAAAGAAGTATTGAATATAGCTTATTGTTAACTATAGATGATTTAGAAATCCAATGAATTATTGATTATCCGAAGGTCAATTATCAGAAATTTCAAATATCGGAACCTAGTTTTTGTGATTTTATACCGGGCAAATAAAAAGTTTAATGGCCACTTTAATGTAGCTTTACTTTCACTTCGTGTATACACGAATTTATTCTGTTGACCGTGGATTCCATTTTTTAAGCCGTAAGACAAGTTAAAACTGGTCTCACCGATTTCCGCAATGCAGCCATTTACTCAGTTGGAATAAAATGTATTCTTGAATTTAAACAAAAAACTTATTATTGAAAGATTATAATTAAATTTGAAGATTTGCAAATTTGTATCATTATAAAATAAAAAGAATTTTAAATTACACAAGGACACACCAAGGAAGTTCAATGGGTATGACATAAGACTTTAGATAGTTCGTAGTATGACATAAGACTTTAGATAGTGGACTACGGAGAGGTTGACAATTGGGATTGAATTTAGCTGAAAAGTAGAGAATAGTAAAATACAAAAATAAAAAACTTGAATGGAGGTAGGGCTAGCAAATTAATTTTAAATAAGGATTTCATTATAATTTGAGACAAAGGCTATTATAAATCGAACACATTATACAGCCAAAGAGGATTTAGGTATTACTTTAACCTCTGAAACGGACATAGCCAAAGAACAGAAAAAAAGAAGATGAGTTAAGAACTAAAAAGACAAATAAAAAGCAAACAGCAAAATAAAGGTGATAAAACTAACATGGCTATCTCTCCCAGACTCCTCAGGAGAGATGTCTAGTCGAAATATTCATACAAAAGTTTTTTAGAACTATTGTCATCTGAGATTTTATTGATTACTATGTGCTATTTTATAGTTAAATGAATTGTGTAAAAATTAAGGAAATCTTTGGAACTCTTAATTAATATTTATATTGATATTTTAAAATCAGCATTATATATAAGTTTTAATCAATATGTAGAGATAGACTTACACAATTCAAACTCATTCTTTATTCAAAGAACGAATCCTAAGCTAAATGTTTATAGTAAAAGTAATTCTTCAGTTTTTAAAAATAGCTAAAAAATAAATAGCTCTTCAAGATGTAGTCCTGATAAATTTAATGTTCCGCTTGCATCTAACAATAAACTGGGTAGAAAAAATAATTTATTATATTAAAATCTGAAAAAATTTTATACATGTATACTATAATAACTAAAACGATGGATATCAAGTCTGTCTTTTACTTTTTATATTGCAATGCAGAAAATTATTCGTTTCATGACATAATATAAATCTTTATAAAAATATTATTTATGGTACAATTTCACTGAAACTTTTTAATAATTGCAATGGTGTAAAGATTATAACCAAAAAAGCTAATTGTTAACTATTTTCTTATACTTTTGAACTGGTAGTAAATCACATTAATTTTTTATGTGTTTTATTGGTACTTAATCAATTGTTTTCATGACTGTTCCTACTAGATCTCGTCTTTTTTATTTGAAAACTTAAAAAAAGGATTATAAAATTGAAATTATGCTGAAAATGTACAACATAAGCATCCTACTGTAAATTACAGACGAAAAAATAATCGTATTAAAAAAAAGAAACTTCTTTCCTGTGGTCTTATTAGTATTTTTTTTTATTTTTAAGTTTTTAAGTGAATGATTTTTTGAAGTTAACGAAATATAACTTAATTTTGTAACATTTCGCAGTTCCGTTTAAATATTAATGATGTATTTAAAATATTTGTCAAGTCAATTTTTTGAAAATTTTACACATTTCTCAAAGTGATCTCAGTTCTCTGAAAAGGTTCTGGGATGCTATCCCAGTTTTGTTGAGGTATTAAATTAGTTTCACGTTCTAATGTAAAATATAGCAAATTTTGTATCATATACCCAATTGTATTCTGAACTTACATGTAAATGATGCAATTCAAAATTTTTGTGAATTATAAACGTTTGTGTGATCTTAAACGTTTCTTGTTTAAATCTTTCAATTTCAATTAAGACTTTTGATATTATTTAAATTCGTATTAAATCATTTAAGCATACGAAATTAATTTTTAAAGCCCTAGAAAATTTAAAAAAGTTTTGTAATTTTTTAGATTTATTTTCAAATAGAATTTTATTAAAAATAAAGTTTTTAAATATCTATTCTACGCCAATTGGAATCTGTAGGTCGCATGACTATGGCAATTCCTATTTACACTATCAGTTATTGGATGGCAAAATAACAATCCTCCAGGTGTAAAATAAAATATATCACAATGTAAACAATTTCACAAAAGTTTATTAGTAGGTAAACTAGTAAACACGTAACTATGAAAGTCATCACGCTTCAAGCTTTTCTTTATTTAAGAACAGATTTAAACATTTACCTAAGTAGTTTATGTATTTTTATTGCCTTATTTTTTCTTTCGTTTCGAGGTGGTTTAAAGCGCTTTGAAGAGATAACGTTTGAATTTAAAAGAAAAAGGAAACTCTTAATGTTTATTAATCGTTCAGTAATTAAGTAGACAATATCTAAATAGTTAACATCGTAATTACCCATAAATTATTTCAATTTTTATTAATTTTAATGTTTTTCTATCATTTCCACTTTCCATGAATTATATTTTTAAAGAATTTCACTTCAAAAGAAGTCTACCTTACAAATATATATATAGTTTTATATATTACTATAATTCTTTAGAAAATAATTTAACTTTAAAAACATTCTATTTTTGTAATTTACTACAGTAAAATGAATATTTTTGTTTTGTATATGTGTTTTTTTTATAATGGGTTTTTATAAAAACCTCAATGAATATTAAATGCATCAACATCTAAAACTGCATTTTTAATGGGGATTTTCTACTTTGGAATTTGAATACCTTCGTCACTCTGAGAATTAATTATAAAATAAAACACTACTAAGAGAAAGGGTTGATAAATAAATTGGAAATATGGATATTATTAAAAAGATCTCTAGGATTTTGCGAATAAAACGGTTTGCACACTGTCACCAAATTAGCAAGGAGTAACATCTCGAAGAATCATTAAGATTAGTTAATTCAAACTGATGATGATCTAGGAAATTGGGGCGAAAATTGAAATTGGCAATAGGAAAATAGTAAAGGTTAAATTATTGTAAAGTAAAATAATTTTAAAGTAAATATAGAGAAAAGTTAACTTAAAAAAACCTTTTTATCTGTCTGTGTTAAGTCCAATAGTTTAATTACCATATTTTTGAAGAAAAATAATAATAAAACAAACAAAAAAAAAATAAAGGAAATCACAAATTAAATTCATTTCGAGTTTTTGTTAAATAAACATTTCAAGTTACCTTTTATTTAATTAACATTCAGTCGATACAAAAAAGGGCGCACATAAATACATACATATATGTACCTATAATAGAATACCTTTCGTCTGTCTATAGCTAAAATTGATTTATAAGCAATTTAGCACACAATACGAACTGTGGTTTGATTTGTTGAAAGGATATGTTAAAATGTTTCAATCGATTCACCTAGAAAGTGTACAGAGGTAATGTTTCAACAATTATGTGAGTAATAAATGTTTCTATATAAATGACAAAACCGATTCAAACCAATTACCTAAATGACATTACATTAAAACAAAAATATTTTTGACTAAGTATGATGTTTTATAACATATTACTCAGTGAAAAAAAAAAAAAACGATTTGTTTCTCAGTAGACTTTAGAACCTAGATATTTAACAATTGGGAATTGATAATTGACCATTCCCATTTGGGAATTGGGAATCACAAAATCAATCCCGTAACAAAAACTAAGAATTTTATAATTATTAATAAAAACTCTAGGATTTTTCGAATAAATTGCGATGTTTTTCCCAATTTCCTAGATCAAATTATTTTGTATTTTATAAATACGTATTTCGACTACAAAGAAGTCATCATCAGTATGAATTAGCTAGTTGTAATGATTCTCTGAGGAGATAATAGAAAATAATTTGATCTAGGAAATTGGGGAAAAAATCGTAATTTATTAAAACTAAGAATTTATTAGGAATTTAAAATAATTATCTATCTCAATATCAGCAGCCTCTTAGTAAACTCGAAAGTTATTAGTTTTTTAGCCTTGTTAATGTATATGACGGATTATTTTGAAAATAATATTATTCTTTATAGCTACCAATGATAAAAAACATACTCGGACAAAATTCGAACCTTAAACTTTCTTCATGGTCATAATTTTTTAAAGATACCGGTCACGTTTTTTGTTTTCTTTAAATATATATACCTGGTTATTTCTATCCGATTTAAACAACAAAAAAGTAATGTTTAAATAAAAAACTCAACAACACTATATTCACCGTTTGTCTAACTATTAGATGGCGGAAGTTTTTTGATATTCTCTTTGCAAGGCTACAGCTAACATTAGCCCGAATTGTTAGAACAATATGCTGAATATTTAGACATTATATATACTATGTCCATTGAAGAATTTTCACAGTAGAAAATCAAATCAAATGACATGCAGTAGAAAAATACAGATTTGAAAACGTTTTGGGAATAATTAAAGAGTCTAAAACGTAGTTTTCTTCCATTTTCACGTATTCGATAAATTATCTCGGTCGCGTATCTATAAAGTGGGGTAAGTGCATTTGAGCCCGTTTTGGTTATCTGGTTAACTAATTCAAATCGTCAAGTCGCAAGAACACATCTCCCGTTTGATCATTTCGAAAAACCAAATTTTCCTGAGACAACGCCAGATCACCAGATTTTATGACAATAAACTTCTATCTTTGAGGCTTTTTGGTTACCACATCAAACCACAAACATTGAATATCTTAAATGCCAACTTAACAGAATAAATAAAAAATTTTTAGTCAAATATTTCAGAGCAGCAAATTTGGAATCATCTTAGAAGGTCATTTTATCGATAATTTTTTTTCCAAAATCCATTTTTCGACAAAAAAAGTATTTTTATTTTCGGATTTGATTTCTTTATTTTCAAGCCATTATAAAAAAAAAATACTAAGAATTTATCGATTTTTCCGGGTATAAATAACAAATCGATTTGGATTATCTTATTCGTAAAAATAATAACTTATATTTTATAGTAGCGTATAGCATTTAGTTGAAATGAAAATTGTAACGTGGTTAAAACAATACCCCCTTCTCGTTTCCTGATTTCATTCTATTCGCACCATTGACCCTGTTGTACGTCCATCAACCATTGTATAATATACATATACATATAAAGCTAACCATATACCATCCCTTATGTAATAAAGCATGGTTAAAACTCTATGATTATTCCCTATTTATATAATGCCGCGTACACCATGGATATGTGTGCAACTAGAATTGTATTTCCTCTATGTAACACAAAAGCTTTCTGCCTATCAACACTTTCGTTGTTATACTATACTCCCAAAATATATGTATACACATATTATTCACGGTACTATTGGTTAATATACAGTCTGTTTCATTTTATACGAAGGTGAAATTTTACTTTTAGAGAAACTTCAATGTATTTTTTTGTAATAGCGTTGAGGAAATGAAATCTTGATCTTTAAAAACCGGTATTTAAAAAATTGGAAAACCAAGGCCATGACTAAACTTAATAACGTAACCCTAAAATGATATCTTGACTAAGATATAACTTGACCAAGAACAAACTCAAGTTCGTTTTTTCATATTTTTAGTACTCTTGCAGAGTTAGTGTTTAAATGTAAATGTATAAAATTGCTAATAAGATACAGTCCTTATCTCAACGTCCGTATCGTAGAGTATTTGTAATTTGAAGCAGGTAAACTGAAAGAAAATTATGTAAAAATTAATTTTACATAGCAATCTTACAAATTAAAATTATAAAGTTAAGAACACAACTAACTTAGTTAATTGTTTAAATACCCGACTTATGATGAATATCAAGGATTTTTATAAAATGGATTACATGTGTTGTTTTAAAGGCCGTCATACGAAATCGAAGGGAGATATTATTGTACCAGATAACATATCCGTAATAATAGGGCTCAGTGGCCGTCCGAATAAAGGCACAAACATCTCTAAGCGCTTGGCTATTTACACTGGAAGGTTGCGGGCTCGAAACCAGGCAGCGGCAGTATAATCAAGTATAAGTAACAGGGCGATTGATTGACCACGCTGTCGTCGCTTGGCTAAGAATGAAATAACCGACTCCACCTACATCAACAATTTAATTGAGTCATACAAATTGGATGTAGTTTAAATAAATCAAAATTAAAAATAATGATGTGGGTGGCCTCTGTAATAGATTTTGTATCTGAAGAACGGAGGTTAATTATATGTGTTAATTATATGACCTGTGGTAGAAGTGTGCCGAACTAATGGACAGTAATTGTTCATTCACGGAATAAAATACGCTACCAAATGTCCACGATATTTCGTGAACATTTCGTTTTTGAATTATCTTGATGGACGGACGAACGAAAATGGACTAAACAAGTAATTTTATGAACACCTATACCAAAATTTTGTTAATGTCTTGTATATTTTGTAACATAACAAACATGAAAACTAAATTTGACATATTTCATACTCATATATGTCGGGTATAAAAACTAAAAACTGCTTTAAAATTTTTTAAAACATAAAACATTAATAGTATTTTTATAGATTTGTTTAATTCATATATTCTTTAGACCAAGTAATATAAGAATATCTGGCTAAACGTGTATTTCATATTTAATGTTTCTTAATCAGTGAAAGTAAGTGCTACTTTTACTCAATTCAAGCAATTCTCTTAGCACTTAGCATATCAAAATAAGTAATAGATGAAATAAACAGGCGGATTGTTAAAAGGAGCAAAAAAAAGCCCTAAAAATACTTACCTACACAGACTTTTATTCTCTTGGTTAATAAAAAGTATTTCTGTATTCACTTATACAATACAAGTTTATGTGATTCTCTTTGTACATATTCTAGACGTTGTCAGTTAATTTACATCATGAACGCTTCATTAGTCATATTTTCTTTCTTAATAGAAAAAAAAAATTATTTTTCCACATTAATGTTCTACAATAATTAACGATTATAAATATTGATAAAATAGAATACTTACTAACGATATAATCTGATCTATACTAAACATGATATTATATTATGCTTTTATAATTAGTAACTAATGAACAAAATATCATAAAGGCTATTTGATAGGGCTGTCAGGAGCGGCGTAGTATAATTTAGCGGCTGTATATCTAGATTGATGTGTTAAAATTATATAATAACATTGATTGTGTAACTTTGGTTAGAAATTTATTAAATTCCCAATGGAAAGCCATTGTAATGAGGCCGTTTTGTGAACGTTGAAAATGCTACGTTTTAAAGTATATATCCGTGCGTGTATCTACGAATAAGCGTATATAATAATGTGATACCAATTTTAATCAGCGCATAATAACGCTACTTAAAACTTATTAGATTTTCAGAGATTACGTTAGTCTAATGATTAAATGTACATGAGATGCCATGAAATTATCTAGGATCGTGTAAGAAGGAGCCTATTATATCCATTTTGTAATATCTGTGATTAAAATTTCCAGTTGATATTTTGTATTGAGTTTACAAATATCTGCATATTTTTGAATTTATATCTCTGCTCGCTAAATATGTTTGAAAGTGTAAAAAAATCCTAGGCCAAAGCATAACCAAATATAAACTTTGTACCGGTACACGAGAATGATTCGAAAAACGTTAAAATAAAAAAGCTTGAGAAAAAAATTATAGACTGTAAAAAAAAAATTTGTTCTAAATTCAGGCCTTGAAATTGGTCTTGAATTTTTCTACGATATTTTACACCAAACTTGATCATTTCAAATTTACCCATCCTTTTTGATATCGGAAATGAACCGAGCTGAAAATTTTACGTTGAAAGATGTTGACAATTTGTGAATGCTCAAATTCTATCTAAAGGTCATTTTAATGTAAAATACCATGTTTATTAGAGATTGTCGTTATAATAGAGGTCTCATTTTTTAGTGTCAATTAATCTATATATATTAGTTTCACCTTGGTTAGTGCTTGCAGTCTTTATGCCCATAGAAACTATTTAAAAAAAATTATTTTCTCAAGGACGGCATCACGCGTGAAATCTTTTACAATAATTCCGTAAAATTAATAATGCTTAAAAATTAGTAAGATTTATAAAAAGTGAAATTTCTGATTTTTGCTTTAACTTTATTATAGCAAATTATCATCATAAATATAAAACATTCCACAATATTTCCAAAATTTTCATAAATTATATTTCATAAAATTGAATTGTAGATATATAATATTATAATTATTTTAATTACTCGTTCCCTTGTTAAATACATAACATATGATCCCCTCTCTATTCCTATTTAATTATCATCAA
Source organism: Chrysopa pallens (assembly GCA_020423425.1). NCBI lineage: Eukaryota > Metazoa > Arthropoda > Insecta > Neuroptera > Chrysopidae > Chrysopa > Chrysopa pallens. The sequence goes on along the minus strand of CM035591.1, from coordinate 90,615,705 downwards.
TGATAATGATAACAATACCTATTCTATTGTTTATTAATAATTTAGTTATCATATTTATTATTATTTTATAAACTGTGTAATAAACAACAATATTGAAGGCTATTCGAGAAAGCTATTCACTTTCCAAAGTTTATTTCTTGTAATGGAACAGATTTTGTGAATCCCGGATTTTGACATATATTTCGTTTCAAGTTCACAAAAGCCCAAATCCAACGTTTTCAGAATGATGTAACTGGGCATGTGTATGTGTATTCGGAATTGTTCATCTCAATTATTTCGTGAACAAATAATGATATCGACGTAAAACCATTTCCATTTGTCGCCTAAGTACATATAAAACTGAACGATTTTACAGCAAAATTAGTCAAGCACAGTTTTGTTTAGGATAAAAAAACAAAAAAAAAAACATAATAGATATCGATCGATATTCGTAATAATAAACAAATTATTGTATTTTTCTTATTGCAACGTTCGTCGCACCTAGACCATTTCTTTATGATTTGGATTAAGAAGCGTAAATTGTAACACCCGCTTTTGTAAAAAAAAACTTTTGCACTCGCTACTGCTTGCCAATCAGAAAAAATAAATAAATGATGATGTCACAAGTTGTTTTATACTATACGTTGGTTAAACTAATGGAAATACTTTATCGAAAAATTTCGCAATATTCCGAAATGCGGCCTAACAAATATGATGATGACTATTATAAAAATTAAATTAAATTTTTTAATTTTTATAAAATCAAATTGAAACTTGCTTAACAAGTTTTCATAAATAGTTTGTAAAATAATTACACCTCAAAAACGACTGTACTGTTTTCACGCCTCTGGCTAAATCTAACCTCTTAATTGCAAATGGTTCATATTTTATATAAAGCGAGTTTTTTGATTTTCAAAATATAACAACAATCTTAGCGACTTTCGGTTACGATTAAAAACAACCAATTTTCTAAATCGGACCAATTTTGAGGGTTCACATGTAGATTAAAATTGCATAATACTTGATTAACATACACATAATAATCAAGCATTACTTCTAAACGGATTTTAATATAAACAAAAACTATGAAGCGTAAGTATTTTTCAGAATTTTGGGATGCAATTTTTTTTTTTAAACCGTGTTTCATGAAATTTATTTTCAAATGTCAGTTCAAAGCAGTTAAATACATTATACTAATAATACTTTATTTTTGATACTGAATACCCAAACATTTATTTTTAATTAGTTTTGTTATTAATCGAATAACCTTAATATATTGACATTCTCTTTATTTTCGGGTGTTGTAAAAGACTTTTTGAGCTAGTCATTCACATTCACAAGTTAGTTAGTTATTTAGCATATGAAATGGAGATGTCATTTAGAAGTGAATGAGAGAAAAGCCACTTTAAACTCCAGTTGACAAGCCCTTCGTATGTCACATTCCAAACAAAACCATACCTTGTATGTTAAATTGAATTTGAATACACACAACGCAACAATGATTTTTACAATTGTTTTGTACATTATTATATTATCTCATGTGCGTATTTAACACATTTTTAAAAAAGAGGGGGGGGGGGGGTTGAACAGTAGGTATATAATGAATAAATTATGATATTGTATGGGTTGTTATATTTTTAGTGATGTGTTGTAAGTTAATCGCTGGGAAAAATATTCATAAAGAGTTAATTTAACTGGAAGTACATTAAAAATTATTGATTACTTTTTAAAAGTATATATCTATATATGTATAAAAAAAAGGACCCCTTTTTCCTGTTTTCACGGCGTCACGCGTGAACAGCTGGACCAATGTGGCTATTTTTTTTTTACATTCCTTGAAATTTGCATGAAATAGAAACGAAACACTTGGTCTAGAAGCTTGAAATTTTGCATGAGGGTGTCTAATATTATGTAAGTTTCCTAAGATAGCGAACAAGACACAGCCCAAGCTGCTATGTGTGAAAGCTTGAAATTTAGAACAGAGTATTGTATAATAACACTTTGAGTACGAATAGGACAGGAAAATAATTTTTATGAGAAAGGTAATAGTGTGAATATTTATTATTGTTATTCATATCATTAGTTTTGAATCGAAATATTATTGGTGCAAAAGCTGATCGTATGAAGCCCTATCTAAACCATCTTCAAAAAGGCACTAATATTTACTAATAATTGTTTTAAAATTTGCTTTTATATTTTACTTCAGTTAAATGATTAATTAACAGGCAATTTATTATTTATACACCGCAAAATACAACCAAAAACAAAGCTAGATAATTTTTACTTTATTTACTTATTAAAATTTACAGTAATATGAATGAAGCCTTGGTGCAGTGGATAGCATGGTGGTCTCTCAGTATTAAAGATAAAAGTTCAAATCCTATTAATCCAAGATCCCAGAGTGATCATACATAACATATTTTCCCACAGATGAAACTTTACAAATGATACCTGCCCTGGTGTCACACAACGAATTCTACAAATGCTCAGGTATTCAAAGTACACGAGACGCGACTCAGATCCTAAAGTTTCATCTGTGTGAAAATATGTTATGCCTGATCGCTCTGGGATCTTGGACTAATAGGATTTGAACTTTTATCTTTAATACTGAGAGACCACCATGCTATCGACAGCACCTAGGCTTCATTCATATTACTGTAAATTTCAATAAGTAAATAAAGTAAAAATTATAAAGCTTTGTTTTTGGTTGTATTTTGCGGTGTATAAATAATAAATTGCCTGTTAATTAATCATTTAACTCAAGTAAAATATATAAGCAAATTTTAAAACTATTATTAGTAAATAATAGTGCCTTTTTAAAGATGGTTTAGAATCATCAGATAGGGCTTCAAACGGTCAGCTTTTGCACCAATAATATTTCAATTCAAAACTAATGATATGAATAACAATAATAAATATTCACATTAATATTTTTCTAATAACAATGATTAAAAAGAAAATTGACACAATTTTTCAATTTTCTTATACATACTACATACACATGTTTATAATGTAATACACGTTTCATGCATAATAAGTTCTAAAATATATATTATTTTTATACTGTATATATTGGTTATAAGTTCTATGCCAAAACCACACCAAGTTAAAAAAAGGTTAGAAAATGATACACGATTACTAACAAACATCCAAATTTCATGCGAACTGAGTTACATAAAACATTTTTATTTTATAAACCTGATATAAAATACTCACGCGGCATCTATGTACAACTAAGTGAAGGCATCAACTAAATGTGATAATTGTTTAAATTTGTTTAAACAATTTATAGTCATTCTCACTGTCTGAATAATGAACTTCATAGTATAAATATTGGAACGTATTGGAAAGAAAGATACGTTTACTACCACTAATTACGATACAGGGGTGTGGCCTATATTTTCTAATGATAAAAGGGTATCATCTAGAGTGAGGTCTATTGCTCAACAGAGATAGAAATGAAACTTTTTTTTATAGTTTAAGATTTTTTTTTTGGACCCAAATGACTCATTTTGATTAAAAAAAAAACTTTTTTGGTCCATCCTTACATCAATACAAACATAAAAACCAAGAGTCAAAAATTTTTAATATTAATCAAGACTCTTAAACATAATAATCGATTGAAATCTTTATATCGAATTTTCAGATAATAATATACCCACCAGCCATTATTAAAAAAGTTTCTCAGTTTTAGGATAAAACAAATTTTGAATCGATCTTTATGACCCAAAAAGTTCAACAAAATTTAACAGAAACGCTTGTAGAATCAAATAATCCATTTTTGTATATCTGCCTGACTGTCATGCAGTGATTTGTAAATCCTGAATGAGCGAAACTACCCAATTGAGTTCCTTCCGTGAGTCATATCTTTCAAACTATATCAGATAAAGAAAATTTGAACAAAAAATACATGTTCTTCTGAAAACTAAACAAACACAACGTATTTGTTGCCGCGGAAGCCAATTATTCACTTGTACCTATGTATACACACTGTACACAGGTAAGATGGTCCTGATTATTACGGGATACGCTGTAGTAGTGTAATCTATTTATGGTGATAAAAAAAGTACCCGTTACATAGAGTAGTATAACAACAATAAGGATACACATTATGAGTAACTTACTCGTCTTACTACGGTGCTCATAAGATTGGTGCATTGCGACGGGGCTTATATTATATATAATATATACCAGCACATAGCTCTCGTAACAAATACATATATATATATACAGCTCCATTTCGAATTTTTGATATCGAGATGGTGGCGGGATAGTTATATTCAAGTACCGCCTTCGGCCCGGGGCCTTGTTGTATCGATTCATGTTACACAATTTATTACGCATGCGCATTACAAACAAACATACATATTGCTACTATTATTATTATTATTATTATATGTAAAAAGCTCCTGGAAAAGCGTTATTATCCTCTTGTGTTACATTGTCGATTATATAACATATACGTTCGGTGTCTGTGTGTGAGTCGTCCTTCGAAGCCACACGACACGATAATGCCATACAACACACGGAACGCGAACGATGCTGTCTTCGATGAGGATCGTAACCGTCCTAAAACACTTACAATCGTAATACTACGAAAATTTGTCCTTGTTACCTTGGAATACATTAACTGAATGTAATAAAACAGACATTTTTATTATGATTATTATTTTTTAAAGGTTATTTTAATAGGTTTTAAATGTCATTTTTAACCGACTTCAATCTGAGAAAGTAAGGTTATGATTATTTGGATTTGCTCAATATCTGTTGACGTAGAACATTGAGTCCTTCTATGTTTAGGAGTGCCAATTTCCATAGTTTTATACATCTATGTTATATGTTTATTTCTACATATTTCTCAAAATTTATTGGATTACCAATAAGTTTATTATTGGCAGAGGCGGATTTAGGCTATATGCCGCCGTAAGTCCGATTCAATGTGGCGTCTTTTTTACTAACATAATATATATTTATTTTACTTTTTTAATGGAAATTATATATCTATAAGAAAATTATGACAAACGGTAGTCGGTAAAAAAATTTACGAATCTTTTCGTGTTAAAATTCGATTACTCATTTTTAATTAATAATGAAATATGTCTGAGATATTCTTATATTCACAACAAAAGTATAAATTTTAACCCTTCTAAGAATTTTTTGAATTTTTTTTTTTTGTTTCTAAAATTTTAAGATTTAAAAATTTTGTCACCCCTAAAATAGTGCCACATTAGGTTCGAGCCTAAAGAAATCAGACTTTGATTATTGGAATAAATACCTTTCAACTTAGAGAATAGTATAAGTTTAATCATGATCAGTTCAGTAGCTTTTGAGATATAGACTTCTAAGTGTATTGAAAACCCTTATGTAGTTACCTTTAGATAATTTGTAAGAAATAATTGCATTTAGTAAAGATAAACCGTAAAACTTGTGGATATATTTTAGTAAAGTCGACTGGTCCTATTGTAGAATACGAAAAGTTCAAACCAAAACAAAGAAAACTTGATATTCTGTCTTCATATTACCTCTTTTAATATTGTTGTCGATAAGTTTATGATTCAAATTGGATTCTACAACTTTTATTCAAAACATTTCTCTAAGGACATACTACTGTACATATTTTAGTATATTTAGTAAACAGGAAAAAAAATTTTAATTTGCCAAATAAATAATTATTCATTTCAAAAAATGTCAAATACTCTACCAATTTTATTTTCATTTCAGGTTGATTTTGGTGAAGTATTTATTCCACCAAGCTTAGAAGCACCAAAACCACGCGTCCTACCAGAATTCAAACGTTTAGCACACGGTCTCCGTTCAGGTAATATAAGTATATTGGATGCAAAAACATTTTATATACCAAATTTACATTATGATGGTGCTGGTCCTGATGCATATTTTTGGGTTGGAAATGGCTCTGAACCAAGTCAATTTGGTATCAAAGTTGCAAATGAAATGGGTAGCTTAGAGCCACTACGTGGTTATCAAGGTGAAGATATTGAAATCCAATTGCCTGGAAATTTAACTGTTTACGATATTGATTGGTTGGCCATGTGGTGTGTTAAATATCGTCATAATTTTGGACATATTATTATACCCAAAGATTTGGATGTACCGCCAGCATTAGGACAAACTAAAATAACGGTATGTAACCTGAAAATTATTTTAAAAATTAAATCATTTCACTATTTAACACAAAGAATTATTTGAGTTTTTCACAATAACATTGCTCTGAGTTATTTAGGTTAAAATCAAATACGATTCATTTTTTTACATAACGTGCAAAATCTTATTAAGAACAAAAGCAAATTTCAAAAATTAAAAGAGTGGTTTTTTTTTAATACGACAATCACCGCAATTTGTCTTTTTTAGTTTGACAGCCAATATTAAACAAGGTACAAAAATACAGCATTTGTAAATCATATATACCGCATCCAACTATGAGTAAATATCTTCCATTTGCCAAGTGGCATCCCTGATCCTTTAACGATAGTCGTTTTTAGGCTTGTCGTAGGCAAGCGAATTGCATTTTGACGGTTATGATACCGATATTTATGTCAAAAAACAGCTTACAATGCTCTTGCATACGCTAATCCGAAAACTACCGACTACATACAACCGACTTGATCAGCCAACCATGAACATGTCGAAGTATTAACTTCGACCACGTTATACTGACAAACTCATATCATTCAGTTACATTATATTGGTAAAGCAAAACCCACAATTAATTATGCATCCAAACCCAAAGCATCATGATAAGGAATTGAAATTATACTTCCATAATGATTCATCCAATTGATTATTTTATTGAAATCTCGTTTCAATCTTTAATTTTCCATCTAATCCCTGTGAAATATTAATTTTTTGGAACATTTCCAACATTTTACAAAAATGCTATAACGCTCTATTTCTCATGCATGGCAACAAGCGATATGAGACTAAAAATTTATCTTGAAATTTTCAAAATCTTGGCTAATATTAGTCAATATTTTTCTCATTTATTCATATAATTAAAGCGTACCTAACTATTTTTACTTTTATCTTCAATATATTGACGAAGTGAATTTTAAAATATTTTTAGGCCAAAACTAGTTTAGAACGAAAATGATGATTAGTATATGCATTTAGACAGCTTACAAAAAATTACGCTACATAATTTTTGTGATCTGCTCTCCAATATTATGAATTCTAATTATCAGGAAGAAAACAAAATAGAGATATAAATAATAAATCCAATCTCTAATGTTATATACAATATGTCTTTGAATTTTCGCGTTTTTGATTTTTTCAAAAATTCCAAATACTTCTCATGAAAATTGTGCAAATATTGGCAAATTTCACGTGTCAAAATTTAAGGTAATTCAATGTGTATTGCAATGAAGATTTTCCTTATTATAGATGCTTTTTTTTTTAATTTTTGGTCAACTTAAATTTAACATAATAAAATTGGCTGGCGATTTTATTATATTAAATTTAAGACAACACATTTTGCATTTATGTCTATTTTTATGATATAAATAAGAAATTCATTAACATGAAAAATATTTACATTTAAAAAAAATAAAAATAAAAATAAAAATAAAACACAAAGCAAAAAACTGTGAAAACTCAAGTAGTTTTTTCATTCACACAAAAATGCTTTTTTGCTAACTATCGCCTTTTTTTTTTAAATATCATTCATAACATTTTCAGAAGAAAAAACGACCGACACGACCAAAACCGAAACCTAAACCAAAGCCACAAAGACCACAATCATTTTTTGAATTATTTTTTTAAATTATTTTTCATAAAAATTGCTTTCTTTCTATATATTTCTGTTAATTAATATTATTTAATTTTGAAAAATAAATATATATATTTTTTTTAAAACTAAATTTTTCTTATTTTAATCCTTCATTTTTAATGCATGAAAAATTTAATATTTTTTCAGGAAAAGCATGTTGGCCGGATTGTGGGTTTAGAATTTTATCTTTTTTTCGCAACTTTCTTTGTCTCAGCTGTGATTTTCTTAGGCTTAAAAATTTACAGCATAAACAATAAAACTGAATTATATGATGATTGTTAATTATTTCTTTATTTTTCTGTTGCTTTGCACTTTCTATTTTATTGCATTAATTTTCGATTAATTTATCACAAATATCGATTATCCAAAAAATAAAAATAAAAAATTGTGCAAACGTTTTTCTTTTTATGAAAAAGTGCGAAAAAAATACTAATAACTCGTACGAAGTGAATGGAAAAAAATACTATATTATTTCTTTTCTTTATTAAAAATGACTCAAGCATAAATAATACTATCAGGTTTTTTTACGGTTTGTTATGATAGAACATTAGAAATGTATCCCCACATCTCAAACCATTCGATCGTTGTTGTTTTCATACAATTGTCGATTTTAATGCATTCAAAATTGTAAAAAAAATATGTTTTGTACTGTGAAAAAGATTTTACTCTTCTGTATAAAAATTGTATAGAAATTTATATGAATGTTTATACAGATTTTTACCTGAACAATATCAGATTCAATTGTCATGGAATTTATACAGTAATGGTATCTTAAAATAATTCAATAAATGTTGAAAGTTTTGTTAGAAAGTAATACGATGTACACATTCTCTCATGCTGCAAGAATTGAAATCCAAAAATATTTTTTTTGATCAATTTGAGAATGTTGTTGAATTAAAAAATATTATTTTATTTCCCAATTCTAGACATTCATTTTAGATATACAAGTAGATTTTTATACCAAATATAAACTTTAAAAATATGTTTTGTTTGATATTATTGCGAACGTAGTAGAAATTCATTTATTTCAATAACAACTTTATTTCCTAACATCTGCCACTGTTTTATGGAAAATTATGGTTTTCAGCCTTCTTTGGCAACTTATAGTTCATACCTGCTTCAGAAATAGCTTCTCACTATCTAATGACAAATGAAACAAGTAAATAACAGCCGTAAATTTATATAAATAGACAGGCAGGGGTCACGCGGTTTCATCCGCGTAGTTCCCTTAGGAATACAGGGATAAAATGTAGCGCATGTCTCCCCGAAATACTGTAGCTTCTAACATTAAAATCGGTCCAATAGTTTTTAAATTTATTTGTAACATAAATAATTCAAATGATTTCCCTATCACCCGCGTAGTTCCCGTTCCCGCGAGAATACAGGGATTAAAATTAATCCATGCCACCCGGAGATAAATCTTCTCAATAGTGAAATAATTTTTCAAATCGTTCCAGTAGTTTTTTAAGGTTATTCGTTACATTCAAATTTTTCCTTTTTGTAATATTACTAAAGGTATGCTTATATTGGTTTCCAAATATTTAATCGTCGATTATTTAGCGTCTTAGCTGAGAATTTGGCCGTATTTTCAGTATGCAGTATTATGCAAAGAGTACCTAGTAGTAAGCACTGAGGAATCCTCAATTTTATCACAAAGAAAAATCATATCAAATTTACTTTTTATAGACGTTAATCATAATGGACGACAATTTTATTAAATACTTACAGAATAAATCATACAGTTGTTATACATAGTGATACACGCTAAAAAAATAAATGGGAATTTTGTCTTCGACCTACAGATAAAAAGATATTTCCCTCTCGCTTGCGTTGTGACAAAAGTTACTAACGCGCATGTACTATATATGTAAATTACAAACCTGAATAACCATGTGACTATAAACAACTACCATATGGCTATCCTTGTATGAACAACACACTAGAAACTTAAAGTTTAATTTTTGTTGTGGTAAGAAGGGATTAAAAACATTTAATTAAATTTAATAATAAATACATTATTAATTTGTATCTGTGGATATGTAAGTATACTCTAAAAATCAGAACTACTTAGAGCAGAACTTAACCGGCTTAGTCTCAAAGCGAGTAAAGGCACAATAACATTTATTGCGCCTTTATGTATGTATAATATATACCTATATATCATACGTGCAATTAAACTTATGATATGGGTGGATTCGGTCTCTTCGCTCTTGTACAAGTGACGACAGTGTGATCAATTAACCGCCCCAATAATTATAATTAATCAGACTACTGCTACCTGGAAAACGAATCTGCAACCTCTTAGCCTAATCCCACATCATAAGTTTAATCGTATGTATAATATATAGGTATAAAGATTAAAAAATAATGATGATGTAGGCCTCTGTTATAGACGTGTATGTCTCAAAAACGGAGATTAAACCCTATTATTATAATTATTATTAATTCGTATAATTTATCACTATGTGTAGTATGTATAATAAATTAACGTACCGTGAATTCTTCAAAATTTGGATTTACCAAATAGATATAATACAGATTAAAATCAAAGTTCATAAAGGTAATCGATATTTGAATAGTTTTACTTAAAAACATAATTAACATTTATGAATGCCAAACAAAATTATTTTACTTCTTTTTTTTCCTAATTTGCTTACCATCTTTGAAATAATGGATAATGTATAGCCTCCTTGGTGGTACAACCCTGTAAGTACACAAATTTTATGACCAAATCAAAGGGATTTTGATTAGCCATAAAAATCTTGACGTTTGACAAAAATATGCAATAAAGCCCGCCAATCAAATTTTGTATTTAAGAGATAGTTTTAATGCAATTAAAATTAAATATTAATTATTGATATTTAATCGATTCAGAAAATGTTGTTTTTTGAAGCATTTCGATTCAAAAAATGCCTCATAATATATTGAATGATGTAATGGAATTCATTAAAATATTATTAAAAAATTATCTTATTTTTTTCTACTTTTTCAATTATTAGAAATTGATCTTACAGAATATAGATACGCTAAAAATAATTTTATATGTAAGTTATCATAATGACATTTTTATTAAAAATAACAATTTCTGGGCAGATCAATTTAAGCGAACGAGCATTGTGGTCATTTTTATGGCTAATTATTGCCCTTTTAGATAATTTCATAAATTTCTAACCATTTCTTTCTTTTCCTAAAATGTTAAAGACCAGTGCAAAACCTCCGTCACCAATGATAACAAATTGTAAAGAAATGTTGAATCGACGACTACAAATACGATGGGAAATGCAAGGTGATCTAGTGCGTATCACACTATCAGCGCGTATCCGTGAAGATCAATACATGGCATTTGGATTATCAGGTGCTCAAGGCCGTCCACAAATGATTGGTGGTGATGTCACTGTAGCTTTTTACGATGCGGAGCAAAACTCTTTTCATGCTGTCGACTATTACATGTCACACACCGCACAATGCGATGGTACTTCTGGTGTGTGCCCGGATGAACGAATCGGTGGTCGTAACGACGTTATCCTAGTATCTGGTGAACGTAAGAATAATATCACAACCATAGTATATACTCGTCCATTACAAACAAATGAACCAGTAAAAGATTTAACCATACCACGTAAAGGCGAAGTGAATGTTATAGCCGCATTTGGGCCACTAAATTCTCGTAAAGAAGCAAATGCCCATTCAATCACTGATAAAACAACAGATGATGTTCGAATCGATTTTAGTACGACTAATGATGGTAATTGTGAGAACAGTCTTTATGAAGATAAAGAAGACGATAAAATTAAGCCATGGCCAATACAAAAAATCATTGGCGAGACTGTTTTCTCTGCCAGAATTGGGCCTACTGGTGGTAAACGTGGATATACACCCATAACTGGCCATCCATCTTGGGGTATTGCTTGGTGGATAAATGATTTACTTATCCCCGAACTATATGTGGAACGTGGTCAAACCTACACATTCATGGTAGAAGGAGGTGTGGACACTACAAACCCAGCGCATTATCATCCGCTTTATATATGCGATTCTTCAGAGGGAGGTTTTGGACAAAAGTCTGAAGCTGACCAAAAAAAGCAGAAAGTATACGCTGGTGTTGAGTATGATGAAGACGGTTATCCATATCCAACAGCTGCAGGACGATATTGTGAATGGGAACACAAAACTGTAGATCGATCTGCTGAAACTGAAACCTTTGCTGAATATGTGGAAACTTTAAGATTGAATTGTGATTCTGGTGAAGCTGCAATCTTAAATTGGACCGTACCTATGGATGCACCAGATTTATTATATTACCAGGTATGTTTATAAGAACATTGTTTCCACAAGAGGATTTTACTGAAATTTTCATGAACAGTTCTATATTAAAGACGTAGAACTGAAACATTCGTCAATTATTCAATTTCAATATTATTACAATTAAATTATTTTTTCAGTGCTATACTCATAACAATCTTGGATGGAAAATTCGCGTCGTTCCCCCTGGTTATAGAGCGCCACGTGACGGATACAATACAGCATCCATATTAGGACCGTCCCTATTAACTTTTTTAGTATCTACTTTTTTTTTTTTTTTTAAATAATTTTTCATATTAAGTGCATTTAATAAGGACAATAATAATCACAAACTTTTTGACAATAAAACAATTTTATTGATAATAAGACATTTTTAGGAAATGAAAAGGTATTTGGTATTTTAAAATCTTTGATGTGATGGAAAAATTTCGATAATAATCCACAGAAATATTTATATTACAAAATGACAATAAAATATATACGGTTAATTTAGTTAGAATTTGTGACAAATTTATTTATTAATCTCTAAATTTCTTTATGATATCAGAAGCTTTCATAATTCAAGACCCTATTTGCTCAACACAAAATTGTTTGCAAAAAACCCGTATTTTAAGCGTATTAAATACTGCAATTTTTATATTTTTAAATCGCATTAGATGTCCGAAATTCAAAATTATGTAAAAAATTTTCACTGCTAATAAATTATAGCTAAAAGATTTTAGTTCAAATATTTTTTTAGATAAAAAATATTATTAAAATATTGTTTTTAATAAAAAGAAATGCATCTTTTTCTCGTTTGGTAAACACTAATTATATCTCCCAAAATACATAATATGCATTATTTTATTAATTTATTTTCTGTTAAATTGAACTAATCAATACGTTCAAAATTATAATTAATGTAGTTGTGTATTCTTAGATTATCTGCCACTTTGAATGCAGTAATTTTCATAAAAAATAACCTATGAAATTATACACAAACAATAAATTTATAGTAAAAGATCAGACCTTATTGGTTATTATTCGAAAAAGTATGTAGTTAATATAATATTTTAAATTTAATTCCTTTGAATAAACTCTAAAAAATATATCAACCTTTTTGATGTTAGTATAAGAAAATCTGACATTGAAGTCTCTATTTTGTGGAAATTTAAAAATAACCATTTTGAGATAACAAAATTTGATATTTTAAAATATTGAAAACTACCCTTAATTTACAAGAACCACAATACCGCAGTTCATATAATAAATGTCTATTTTATTAAAGTTACTGATATAATGTTGCCACTGCTTCAAACTAAATAATAAATATTTCTGTAAAAATTTATCGAAAAATTGTTAAAAAATATCAATAAATTTCAAGACAATAAATAATATTAAGATGGACTGATGTTTATAAAAAAAAATGGCAAATTTTTTTACACTATTAGTTGGTAATTTTTAAGTTTTGATGAAAAAATTTTTTAAGAAAAATAATTATATATTTAAAAAAAATTAGTCAAAATAAAAAAACTAATGCATATCTTTATTATAAAATAAATATTTCTACTGAAAAAAATAAAAATAGACAATAAAAAAAAAATGGTTCGCAGGTTCCAAAATTTGTAATAAGCAGCTTCATACACACTGACAATAAAAATGGTCTTGTATAATATTTATTAATAATAGTTTAAATATAAAAAAATTAATGATTTGTTTTCTGAACTGCTATAGCTAATTAATTAAGCCTTAAGACTAAAATAATTAATTTCAAAAAACTTCACACTCAAAATAGATAGTCAATGGACCAATACGATAAAAATATACTGACAGATGACGTAATGTGATTATCTTTTTGTGTGTGACTTGAAGTGGTTTGACAATAAAAATCTATAAAAAAAAACCTCTGTACCTTATTTTAGTAAACAAGTGATTGAGAATTAAATGAATTCTTACCCCTAATTTTATGGGCTTTATACAATATGTAGAATAAAAAGCAAGCTTTTTTGGATGGGACAATAAGAAAACAATTTGATCATAAAATATTTGCACAAACATATTGACAATAATCGATATTAATATCTAGTTAAGGATTTAATTTAAGTATTGTAAAACTTTAAGGCTGTCAGTTGTCGACAATAAACAAATATAACATTAAAAATTATATTTAAAAAATATTTACTTATACCAAATAGTTAAAAATTAACCGTTTTTTGATGAAGAATACGAGACACTATTGTTAGAGAATATTTTAGATTTTATAATATATTTAATTTATAATTTTGTTAACATGTTATAATATATTTTAAGTTTTATTTTATAGTCGAACTGCAAAAAAAAAATGAAACGCTATCCTGCCTAAAATTCGTTTTTGGTTATTTTGTCATTCCTTATGGTGATATAAGAAATACTTAATTTGGTTGTTGAATTAGAAATAATAATATTTAATTTTTATTAGTATGCTCCCGCCAAAATTTATAAAAGAATGTAAATAATTACTAGCGCGGATCCAGGTCTGAAAAAGTGGTGAGCTCGACCTCTCAAAAATCACCCAAATGCGCGTGGGACTATGAACTTGCGTACTATCGATACATGACATTCCTCCACAGAATGCATGAGTGGTGAGCATGCGCACCCAACATCAATATATATCTGCCGCTTTTTTCATATTTTTTATAAATTAAAAATTTCTCGTCCATCCAATGCTGAAAGTTCTTATTTCAGGTTGTAATACTTATTTTATTGACCTTTTTGAATCGATTTCTTTTCTTTTAGCTTACAGTTTTATTTACGTGACGCGTTTATATTATTAAAGAATCACGCTAACTCTCAATTTTTTCGCACCTCTTTGCGTATATTTAATTTAATAAAAAGCTTTAGATAAATTAATAGTTTGAATTTTACGAATTACAAAACTATTTATCAAAAAAAGAAGAAATTACGAAATTTTTGAGAAAAATATGCACAAATGCGAATCTACCGTTTTTTTTTAGTGAACTACCATTTTTCAAAGGTCTCATCTACCGGTTTTTGAACAAAGTGATCTGGTAACACTGATCGGTATTGTGTAATTACGAAGTTTTTCAGTTGCTAGAAACAATATAACAATTAAATTTAATTTTTTGAAAAAACTCAAATTTTTTTATAACTAATTTCATATACGTTCTGCAAAAAATAAAAATTAAACCTCAAATCTAGCAACAAACTAAACTAAAAATTACCTTTCATGGAATGACGTTTGAGATATTTTCAAAACTACTCAAATCACACTTACATCAAAACTACATTATTATAACAGGCTTCAAAAACTTATTTTATCAAAATTGACTTGCGTAGTTTGAAAATATTATAGAGTTCTTAAATTATCGGAAATTGTTTGATTTAAAATATTATATATATTAAGTCAATTTCCAAAACGAAAAAAAATAATAATATTTTTTAAAAATTTTGTACATTATCATTAAAATACATTTAATATTTTTCTATAATGCAGTTCGTTTTTTTTTTAAATTATAAATAAAATAAAATAAATGTTTTATCAAATAAAAGAAGTTTTAATTAAAAATTTTTATACAAATTAGTTATGTTTAGCTTTTAAAAAGTTAGGGAAAAATCACACTAATAACTGATCAACATACAAAACTATTGTAAAATACAATAAATTTTAAGAACAAACATATTCATTGGTACTTATTTTTTGTGTTTTTATTTTCGGTATAAAAGAATTAAATTTTGATATTTATTATTGTAAATATTTGTAAACAAGAGACAATATTTTTAATCATAATTCATTTAATTAACAAGAGTTTTTAGAGAATTTGTGGCTTCACTAAAAATATAAAAAATTGCCAATTCTCAGTAGAATTCAAAATTACTCAGAAATTAAATTAAAAAAAAAAAAAGAGACGATTAGGTAGATAGGTACTATCATTTTAATCTAAGCTTTATAAGTTGTAATTATGTTACCTTTTATTTTATAGTCACGAGAAGGACAAAGTTTATCATTTCTAAGAACCTTTTACCCGCCCTCTATACATTTCGAACTTAGAAATCAGTTTTCCAATTTTGAACCGCTAAAAAAATTATTTATTTGATCTTCCAACCAAAGATTCTCTAGCATTTTTCAGTTTTACATTTTACCCTCCGATAATATAAAAATGTATATAAACAAAAGACGCCAAGAAGCATCGTGGAATTGCGACAGTTTTCAGATATCAATTTCCAACTAATACATGAAGTAATAAAAGGCACCTAATTAATTAACTATCAAACATACTAAACTATCGAACATAGAACATACTTATTGACTTAGTATAATTATAGTAAGTTTGTGGTAAAAAATTAGTTTTTTCAAAGATGCGCATCATCAAAGCTACCAGGTGTCATTTTCAATTTTAAATAAAGTAAAAAGATGCTTTTATTTAGAATGGCACCTGATCGATAGTTTGATTTTATCCGCACCAAGGAGGATTATTCTCATATACCTTCTGTTATGATACTATGCTAAAATTTGATTAATGAATTAGAACTTGATATCATCGTAACACTTGAAAATAAAACCACAAACGGTGTGTGTATTAGTTAGTACATTTAAACAAATGAAAAAAGGAAGAGATTCTCAGGTCGACCGGTATATTTTTTTATATGCATGATCACGGGATATCCTTTACACAGCAGTCCGATTTTAATGATTCTTTTATTGTATATAGGGTGGGGGTACGCTAGCAAGTTGGTCCGATTTAAATTTGAAATTCAAATTCCAGCTTTTAGAATAATTAGAAAGAGATATACTTTGAAGTTGGTCCCATTTAAATATGAAAATAAAATTTAAGATCTCAGGGAGGAAGGTAAGGTCATATTTCTATATACAACACTAAAAATAAATTTTGGACTTAAAAATCAAGTACTTACAAAAAAGTAAAAATTAATTTTAAATTAAAAACTTATATAAATTATTTAAATTATAATATTTTCATTTAAAAAATGATTTATTGAGGTTCTAAAAGGAATTGGTCTCAATTATTTATAGAAATTATTAATTCAAAATTATTTTTTACTTTTTAATATCTGTTTTTTGAGCTGGCTTAATTTTTTTTTCAAAATTTTTATTTAATAATTACCTATGCTAAAGTTTCTTAAAATCATAGTTTCGGAACATTCATTAAGCATTATTTCGTAGATTATTGCATAATCTCAAAACATCGTGTTTGGATTGATTACTTTGGGACATTTATTGGACATTACTTCATATATTAAGTTTAGCATAATAATGCTTTTTTCATATGGGCTATTTCAAAATTGAGATAGAATACTAATACAAAAGTATACCAAAATCTATCGGAGACAAATATATAGTCATGAAATTTCATCGTATCTATTTAACAGTTAATTATTGATTTATTTATCTATATCATTTTTCTCAAATGGTTAAATAATCTCGTTCGAATAAAATCACTACTAAAAGTATTAATTTATTTAAAATATTTATAACATAAAAATATTGTCTTCTTTAATTAATATTTTAGTATAAAAAATATTGTTGTCAACTTGATATTTTTTTAATACGAATATTTATAAATAAAACTATTTAATATAAAATATTAATTAATTAATCAATTATTGTGTCGAAAGTCGAAAGAACAACAGTGAGTGCCTTTCGTATATTTGTGTATGTACAATTAAATTTTAAATTCACCATTGATACACAGAAAATATAACAGTGATTTTTTTTAATCGATCCAGGATACAGAGAGATCAATTACATACAAGATTGTTTTACAAAAAACTTTAGTTGACTATATTTACAGATTAGTTAACTTCATTTTAAATCAGCATTGTTATAAATATGTTAAGAAATCTTTCAATTGAATTTTTATCCAATTTAAGGCGTCTAAATGCACAGAAATTATGCAGACTTGTTGAGAATTTATGACAATACATTAGCACAGAATATTAACCTAAATTTTAGTTATATATTCTTAAATAATTAAAAATATACTTAAATAATTAAAAAAGTGTTATAAAAAATGAAATTTTCTTTATTCTCGCTTAAGGATATTTATTATTAAGTATTGTATAAAGATTTAAAAAAAAGAAAAAAACAAAATATATTTTATATTTTATTGTTTTTCTTTATATATTTTAAATGGTCAAAAGTAACGAAATTTGGGATTTTTCAAACCTTCAACAATCAATTTCTCAAAACATATTTACTTTAACGTAAAAAGACAAAGGATATTTTTTTATTCATGTTTCATCAAATAATATATAAAAAAATTTCACCATTTGAAAATAACAAGTAATATGGCACCAAGTGGTTGGTTACCAGGGCATTTTAATCAGTAGGGCACTTTCACAAAAATTGCAGAAAAAAATGTTAATTTTATGTCGAATAACATTTTTTCGTCACATTTACACCTCTAGTAACACTCCGAAGAAGTTGCGAGCGCCTACGCCTTTTTCTACTTAATATAAAGGAATTCGATAATACGATTCGAAATATAACATTGAATGGGGTAAATATAACAGGGGAAAGCATAAATTTGGTTATGGTGAGGGGTGGTTTTAGTCTACACGAAAACACGATTACTTAACATATAAATTGAAAAGTGCAAAATGATTTGAACTGTTAATTCAATGTTAAAAAGTGTGGAGAATTCGATATCTTTTAATTAGACTAATTAAAATAGTTTTAACATTGTATCTTCCATTATCTACAATTAAAATTATTTTGTATTTTTTTGTCCAATTATTAATACACCATGTTATTTTGTAAAATTTATTTACATGTAGGTATTAAATCAAAAGGTGGTACATACAAATATGGGCAACTGTATAATAAACGAATGCATGTTATATTTGGATCTTATAGAGTAAACAAATCTGGTGGAGTGAAATAATTGCTTCTTGGAACATAAAAATAAGCATTGTAGCTTAGAAACCCAACAAGAAGTAAGGCTTAACATAGAAATTTTTATTTTTTCAAAATTTCTTGAATGTGGCGCTTAAAATTTTGAGGTGAGTGGTGGGTTTCCTCACATTAAATCTTACTACTTGAGCGGGAAATCCCAATCCATCTGACCACTGATTCACAAATCAGTATATTTCAAAAGTAGTCTATTTTAAAACTAAATTATGTGTATATGTTACGGCCATAGACGTAAAAATGATTGAAGCGATGTGTTTCCTATCCAGTTGAAAGAAAATTAATCAAAGAGATAGTCTCCCAACGCCGTAGTTGACTTTCTCTATGGCTATGCAACAAACTTTTGAAAAAGAGACAGGTATTGGTACACAGATGATTTCTCTCCTTTTAGAGAGGGGTCAATTTCAAGTGTATTGCAAAGTACTTTCTCTTTGTTTATGGTAACGAAAAAAAATTACGCTTATAATCAAAGTTCAGACATATAGCTCTTATTTGTTAGCCTTTCGGGTTTATTGCTTTCCTACCATTTCACAACTATTGGGTAAACTTTTAACCAAAAAGTTAACAATAAGCCTTATGAATCCGAATACGAATATTACGGATTTTAGAAAATATATTTAACAAATAAAGATAATTTTGTGACCAGTCTTCTTTATAGTTTTTACATGTTTGATGTTATTTTGACTCGCTTAGGCTCATTTTTAGTTTTTAGTAAAACTTGTTATTATATAAGAGAAAGATAAACAAATCTTTAGAAAATCTTGTCTTAAAATATCAGAATATCAAATTTTAGTGTTTTACATCTATACAAAGCACGTAAAACTTTTTTAAATCCAATGGCTGTATAATACAATCAGCTTTGACATGGAAAGTGACTATGATTCACGTGTTTTTTACCACAAAACTCGATATATTTATTATGAATATTACAAGAAAATTGGTCACCATGTACCGAGATATCATAATAAGCCAAACTGCAAAATGTACAAGGTATCCCAATCGAAACGCTCTAATTTGAAAACTCATAGTGAACATAATACTTCTTCAGAATTAGACGGTAGATAAGATATACCTATTTAAAATTTATTTTTATAAGATTTTATCAAGTTATTTTGTGTAACAAATTTATAAAAACTTAAAAAAATTCTGAAAATCACAAACTGTGCCATAATGTACAGAGCATTAGATGCCTATTGTACAGAGCATTAGACGATTTCTTGGCTCTTTTTAACTATTCATATTTTTTAATTTCTTTGGTTTTGAATTACTAAAGCGTTTTTATCCTTTTTTTTTTGGATACCTAGTGTCTATAATCAACTTTTACAGAACTATAAATAGATCAATTGACTAATATGCGGGTTTGAATGGTGATATACCCACTGGTTGTCACCTTAGTGATATAATACTGAAAGCATATGTTATTAAGTTAATCTAAAACTAGAATTTATGAATCTATAATTAAGAATTGTTTAAATAAATCTAAATTTTAAATCTAGAACATTTTGTCTGTTTAGCCTGTTTACACTATAGTTTAAAAGATTTATCACCTGAAACTGAGTGACTGAAACACGCAATTTTTACACGAACTTCCAGACTCCCGTAAATATCGTCATTACGCACATACCACAGGGATTCACTTATTGTTCGAAGCACTTTTAATTGAAATCTTTGGAGAATTTCTTTATTACCGTTACTTGTAATTCCCCATAGTTGAATGCCATATGTCCACATAGGTTTAAGAACTGTTTTATACACTGTTTTAACATTTTTTTGTCTAATGATAACTTAAAACCTTGTCCCAAAAGCCTGTACAATTTAGAAAATTCTTTGTTTGGCTGTTTCGTCTTTAACACAGTATGTTTACGCCATATAAGCCTTCTATCTAGATGTACGCCCTGATATTTGACTTGATTTGAATTTGGAAAACTAGCCTCGTTTATTATAACAGCCGGGCAAGTATCTTTTCTCAAAGTATATGTTACTTGAATGGATTTCGTCCCGTTGACTTGGATACGACATTTATGAAAAAAAAGAAGAATTTGATAAAGATTTTAATAGCTTGTACCATCTAACACTTCTCAAAATTATCATTTTTGATCAGTATAAACGCCTCAAGTTTAAGTATATCAACACAGGTCATAGATTATGTTTTGTACACTAGTTTCATGAAATAAAAAAAGTATTATAGTTAAAATTTTCTACATTCTTATAAAATAACACTCTTTAATTCTAATTTAATAAGAAATAACGCATGCTATCATTATTAAATAATTCAAGTTTCCATATTATTATGATTTATTTTCATTTATGAGAGAGAACATTAGAATGTGATCGTGGTCTTGTACTATGTCGTGAAGTACCATGCAAGAATGTAATCGACATATTTTATACAAACAACCTTCATGAATAACCAGAGCTTTCAAGCACGAATCATATTTTTATATAATTTTTATTATATGATTCGGTAAGACATATTCATATGAAAAAGAATTTACGTGTGGCTTTGAATCAACTTTAAAGTACTAACAATATTCTAATCAGATTTAAAATATTGTATGCGCCGATTATGAAGTTTTTTTTTTAATTACTTTTAATTGGACGGTTCCATTATTTTACGCACAAATTAAAAAATATTTCCAGTTTCAATTTAGCAACAAATTTAAACAAAATAACGATTTGTGAGTAGTAATTGATAGAATATTTAAAATTCAAATACTATTCTCAAGAATATTGAAATTGATTTTATTAGCTACTAGCTGATCCCACTGCTTTGCACGCGCCTGATTCATAATTTTAAGAATTTTCATAAAAATTAGCATACTTTTTTTTCAATGTTATCCAAATTTAGGCTATGCGATCATGAATACGTAAATCAAAATCTGCCTGAATAATTCGCTAATCTTTTGGTGAAATCTGCATCGTAATCGAATAAGCGTGATACGTGAAAATACAAACAGGCAAAAATTCCAAAAAAATATTCTTTTGGTATCTGTGTATAGTATACAGTATGTCTACTTTAGTCGGTTCCATGTGGAAAACTTTTTTATTATAAGGTTTACGAATAAACGGGTTTATAAAAATCTCTGCTTTCGAAAATATTAACATTCAGAGTGCCATATACTGAAAAAGTTCGATAGAAATGTTTTGATCCCTTCAAACCTTCGCGTTCTATACATGTACTTGTTCTTTTACAAAATTTTTTTAAATAGACTTCTACATACCTCAAGTGTGATTTCTTGTACCGTTTCCCTGATTATGATAGCCTGTTTAATAAATAGAATTTTAAAATTTTAATTTAAAATTGAAGTGTTCTAAACATTCCTATCGAACTGTTAATATCTTCGAAAGCAGAGATTTTTATAAATAATAACATTTTTTTTTTTTGGAAACTTTATAACAAAAAAGTTTTCCACATGGTACAGATTTATTTTTGCTGTATTATATACAGTACTTGGATGACCGAGCTTAGCACGCTAACACTTTTCCAGCACGCTAACACTTAGCCACTCCAATGACTTTAAATATTAAACAAATATATCATTACATTATAAAAAATTATCGATAAAACACGAATAAAATGACATTTTCTAAAAATGATTCCTAGCTAGATCGATTTATCGCCCCCGAAACCCCCTATATACTGAATTTCATGAAAATCGTTGGAGCCGATTCCGAGATTCCAATTATATATATATATATATATATATATATATATATATATATATATATATATATATATATATATATATATATATATATATATATATATATATATATATATATATATATATATATATATATATATACAAGAATTGCTCATTTAAATATATAACATATATTATTAATTTTTTTAGCGTATGTGTAACAGTTATGCAACAAAGTATGATAATGAAGTTTTTCTTTGCTATATACAAAGTAATAATGTTAGTACTTTAAAAAATTGCACAAGTATTAATTTTTATTAATCGTTTGATAGGGTCTAATTTAAAAATAAGTTTATTTGGGCGTAATTTTGAATAAAGGAAACAACTTTAAAATAAAATGGCAATCATAGGTGCAAACAGGATTGTTCCAAGGACGGGCACGTAGTAATTATCAAGAAAATATATGATAATTACCACTTAAAAGTCTTGCGGTGGCAAATATAATATGACAAATATAAACGTGAATCCCCTCCAAGCATCTATGATGACATTAATTTCTGGTTTTTTGAAAAATTAAAATAATGTTTTCTGGGTAATTTAATAAAATTTTTGTGAAAAATTATCATCTCACTGTAAATTAAAATTAGAAATTTTTATGATTAAAAAATAATTTAAGATAAAATAAATTGAATTTAAATGTAAATGTAAAAAAAAAAACAACTTGAAATTTGAAAGAGTACCATTAAATGTGTATATAAATTTAAAAGGTTTTTATTTTTATTCTTTAACAATTCCCTAGTTTCCTAATAGAAAAATGAAACAAAACTTATTGGTAAACTAAATTATTTTAAATGTTCATCAACTTTGTAGCGGGGTTTGTATATAGGTACATATAAACATTTTCATATTTGAAATTTTTAATTATTGTTAGCTAATTTTATTTTTGACAAGTGAAAATAACAACTAACAGTTAATGGTTTAAGTATTCAATATATGATGGAATTTCATTGTTTGAGCTATTTTTAATTAGCTCAAAGCATTCATAAAATGAAGTATATCCAGCCTATACAGTTGTATATGTATATGTTAAGGTAAATGCACACTCTTGGGAAATGTACACTTTTACCGTAAAATGTGTACATTTCCTAAAAAGTTAGGTTTATGTAAACTGAATATAATGTATATGTACATTTCCCGGCAAATGTGTACTCTTGCCTTCACGTTTTTGGTAAATCTATACACTTACCTTCATGTTTTAAGAAAAGTTAGAATACAATAAATTAAAAATGTTGTTGTTCTTTATTAAAACAGTTAAATTTTATAAAACTTTTTGAAGGAACATATAGAAATTTCATATTGAAAAAAGTTTTATTCATTTGAGCAAGAATTGCTATTGTGGGACTTGGAGTTACATAATATTCCAGAATTTTTACCCCTGCATTTTTTTGAGGAACATGTTCCTTTACAGACGCATCTTTCAAAAAAACCTTGTCCACCAATAAGGGACTACATTCCTATAATTTCTCAACTTGAACGAAATGTGTAACATGAAATAGCAGCGACTAATAAATTAGCCGAAACGGTAGTTCACGTACCAAAACAAGTGCGCATGCGCACCACTAGCACTTGCGATTTCGTAATTTGTATGCTCTCATTTACCAAAACGACATGGTCATTGTGAATTCAATGTACATTTCCGTACTTTGAAATTGTAAATGTTAGTTGAATATACATTACCCAAATGAGGAGGCAAATATGCACATTTACCGGAAAATGTGTACATTTGCCGCAATATCTACTTTTACCGTAACATATACATGTATAATAATAATGTGTATTGTTATTCCCTATATGCGATTACTCAAATTTGAGCTAAAATTTTGAAGAACTCAAATATTTTACGAAAAAATGTTTCAAACAAAAGTTGTTTGTTTCAAAAAAATAAACAATTTTTTTTTATTTGAACTTTACTTCTATGTTTTGTAGTTTAAAAGTTTGGTCAAGGATCCATTGGACCCAATGGACCGATGTTGCTCATTCACGAACTTAAATTAACGTTTTATGTTTAGAATACGTCACCAAAATTTCAGCTCGCTATTGATTTTGTTTTAGAGTTATCGTGATAACGGGCGGGCGGACAGTCGGAAATGGAATAATTAGGTGTTGCTATGAACACCTATACCAAAATTTTATTTGTGCGCTTTAGACTAAAATTAATTTACTCTGACATATTATGTATGTCAATGCATCGCATGTGCTTATAAATAGCGCAACTTTGCTCGGCGACACATTTAGGAAGCCGCGCATGTGCTCTGTTTGAAATAGCTAGAATACGCAACGATCATGTATCCACATACATTTTCCCTTTCAAAAATGTTCGGAATGTTTCATGATTGACTACAAATCGAAACTTGGATTATATTTACATCGTGCCTGGTTTTGTGAGCTCCTGGTAAGGTGAATAAGATTTTTTTTGTGAAGCTGTAAGGTTTTTCAGTGATGAATCGTATTATGGAAAAGACAAACACCACGTTGTGGCAAGAATCAGCCATGCACGGCACTATTATGGTCTGAAAGGTGTAAGAATTGAATTGGATCAAAACGGTAGCAGTTTTAATTTCAAATAAAATTTTACTTAAAAAAGGTTTCTACCTTTTTTTTTTGGTTATTATTAAAAATAACAGAGTCAGAACGTCTAAAAGTTTTCATATAATATATATATATTTCACATACACTTGAAGCACATGTAAATTTTATAATTATTAATGAGAACTCTAAGACTTTTCAAATAAATTTAAATTTTTTGCTTCAATTTCCTATATCAAATTATTTTGTATTTTTATATACACGTATTTCGACTAAAAAATAATCATCATCAGTATGAATTAGCTATTTGTAATGATTCTATGAGGAGATGTTACTCGTTACTAATTTGGTTCTTAGTCTAAATCGTGGATTACTCAAAAATGAATGGACCCTGGCACCGAATAATCTAAATGATTTTATCCAGCGATTCTTGTGAATACCAGTTTATTATAAAAGTTCCACAATTTGTCGAAAATGTGTCTAAGAAATCGTATGTAAATTGTGATGCAAGAAAACACTTGTACAAATACGATAAAACACAGAATAAAAAATTAGTATTTGAATAAAAATGGGTTTGAATTTTTTATAAATCGAACCAAATTCTTTTCAAGTATCTATGATACTTCCCATTTCTATAATTATATTCAAGCACGGATTTCTGAGAGACATGATCCCCACACCACCAGATATATTTTTAAGAAGTTTGATTACTTCTGATGTAAATCTGACATTGCAAAATTGGTTTAAATGAAATCTACAGATCTTCCAATGTATATCGCGATAGTAAATATGCACCTACTACCGTGGCTGATCATGAGTGTAATTATGAGACGTTTATATTTTTGAAATTATGAAAATACCTACTGTAAATTCAGTAATTAAAAAAATTAAGTACAGAAGGATTAAAAATTCAAAAAACTAAAATAACAATTATCTAAAATAATATCTTAATTAAAATGAAATTTGAGAAGCATAATTTAAAAATGAAAACGGAGGCTTATTACAGAATTTTTCTCAAAAAATATTCCTGAAATCTCATTACATTTGGAGTTATATTTTAGTTATTTATGCGCGAAAACTCTGTACATAGATGTCTCTGTTTTGGTTCGTATTTCCCAGGTTAACCATTGTATGAGATAATATCTACTTCTCTCTCTATCTACTCACTTATGAACTAAACTTAAAAATTTACGTTTAATTAACTTAATTTGCAATAATAATTTCTGGGTAATTTAATTAATTTGAACACTTACGGAAGAAAAAATTAATTAACCAAGACAAATTCTTAACTTTAATCAAAAAATATTTAACAGACTATATATAAAACGTTTTTAAAGTAATGCACGCAAGTAAACCCATATCATATGTATCAAATAGGAGTGCATCGAAAGAAAAATTTACAGAAATGTTTAAAATAAATTTATACTGATAGGTTTAAAAATAAAAAAGAATAACAACTTTATTATAACTATTTATTAACTAGCACAATATGTTTTTACTTTTTGCAATATTGAAGACAATTTTTCAGCTGGAAACAGCAACACTCGCCGATATGGTGTCATAGTTTCATCCTCCTCTAACCAATGCCCAGCAACTCCTGAATCACTTTCATTTTTCACAGAAAATTCAAATTTAATATCAGTTTCTTCATCAAATAATTCCTCTTCGGGATTGGAAAAGTATATTTCAGCTGGTTTTGATTTATTGTCTTTCTTTACTTCTTGTTTATACAATTTACATATTAAAATATAGTAACTGAAATTAAATTTCAAATTTTTGGAATTCGCTTTATTTATTTCACTGATTAACGATTCAAATAATGGATCAGCTATTTTCGCTGGAATATTTATAAATCGTTCATTTATTAATAACCCAACATGTTTAGCATCATTTCCTAGAATATTTCGTATAGTATTAGTTACATGATCTGTGCCATGTTTTTCAGATAATTCAACCAATAAACTTCGAAGTTGTTGAATGCAATCAACACTCTAAAACAAAAATAATTTTATAAATAGAAATAAATACACAAACAACTTCCATTCTTATTTTAAATATTTTGAAACTAATTTTTATTTCGAAAATTTGTAAAAATAAAAACCATATAACATATAATCCGGAATGTAGCGTTGCAAATGACCCAATCCTTGCAAGTCGATTAATTCATGTTGGAATTTAATGTTTATTAGCAGTTTTACACTGTTATGAAAGTCAGCAGGCTCCGAGAGGGTGGACAGGCGGGATAAAAATTTCTGCTGAGTAGCCATGGAATCTCCATCTAAGGCAATCGAATATCATATTCAGCTGACAATTATTCCACCCGGAATTTTTCTGCTGACAATTTTTTTTTTTATTTACTACATTATTGAAACTATCTCTATTATTCATTTCAAGCAATCTGAAAACATTTTATTATTCCTCCGCCTTGGGTGCGCCGCCTGAACCGCCATTCGATTATCAACTTCATATGAACTTTCAATAAAATCGGAAATTGATCGTTCTTTAATCATCATGAAAACGCTACCTCCCGGACTATAATATATACAACCCAGTGCTAGATGCTTTTCTGACCTTTAGATATATTTTACACAGCGTCACTTCTTTGTGGGATAGTGACGGTGGTAGGTGAAAATGATCTAGTAGTCTTATTTTTGATGGTACAATATATCAAGTAAAGAAAATCACTAAAATATAGTGGTTCTAGCAGGAATCTTCCATTAACCTACGTTTGTGTACAGTGCGACTACCGAGCGATTTATTACACTTAGGCATAACTGGAGGAAAGCTATTGTCATTAACACGCCTAAGTTAATACACGCTTTTTGGTACTTTGCTGGGATTACTAAAAATACACCATTATACTAATCATTTCCTAAATTTATATTTATTAAAATGTAAGAACTGATAAATAGGCTTTATGGCTCCTCAATATTATTATTATTTAGAAACACAATCAATTCACGGTTAAAGAAATGGGGTAGGTAGTATTTGCTAAACAAATTGTAGATATGTTAAATATCTATATTTACTTTTTTCTCAGTTAAATTTATAACTGTCGTAACTCCAAACACATCATTAATGTCATCCATATCGTCATCTTCATCGCTATCTACTTCATCTCCAAGACTTTGTTTTAACACACTGCCGACATTTGATTGTGCAATAATCATATCACTTAGCTGTGATAAATCAATGTGAGCTTTTAAAAATAACTGTTGCATTAATTGTTTAATACCATGAAAATCACTTGAATCAGGATTGCGTCCTTCGAAATCAGCTTCAATTATTTCACCACCATTGTATATATCAGGATTGTCACTTTCATTTCCACTTCCTGAATTTGAATCGGCATCATCTGAATCAACATTTCGCTTTTTTAGTGGACCTGCCATTATTACACAAAACGATGAAACTTTCAATAAATATGACACACGTGTTTTTATTAGTTGACAAACCGACAAAAAGTATTATAACCTTAAAAACTTAATTTGAAGAAGGCGTACTACTTATTTACTCAGTCAACCGCTAGCGCTATAATAATTTTCCAATATAAGAATCCATTATAGCATTATTTCTCCCACGTGAAAATGATTGTAATTAGTAACTATTCAAAAGATATTTTTATTAATTTGCAACTTTAATAAATCAAGAAATAAATTTATTATTAAAAATATATAATTTTTTTTAGAGTGTTCTTTATATATATATATAATAATACAAAAAAAAAATTTATTCGTCACATTCATGTACACAGTAATAAACTATTAACATAGTCCTAATAATTGTAAGAGTTATTCGAATGAAAAGTAGCAGATTAAATTACATTATTGCAGTACAAAAACACATTACATTTTCTCTCTGTGTAAGCTGCCGTCGCACTGCCGGCTCTCTTTACAGGGCGAATAAATGCATGATGACAGATTATTTACATAAATTTGAAATCGTTACAGTGAAGGATACCCCAGATATATCTATGTACCCCATGTACGAATATACCCCACTTTACTCTATGTATCTACAGTTTTTTTGTTTGTGAAGATAATAATAATCAATTCATAGAAATTTTAGCCATAAATCACAACTTGTTTTTTTACCTCTGATCGAGTAAACAGATTCATGTGAAACATTTTTACAATATATATGTTGTAATTATATTCACGTGAGAAATAAAAGATATATTTCCATTATAGCATATGAATAGACAACTTTCAGATTCAGATGTTCTTCAAGTCTTGCTATGCTATCTAGTATGTTATTATAGAACTACTTGATTTACAGTAAGTAGCTTTCCGAATTTTCTTTCAAAATCAGACCGGAAAGTTAACGATAGATGGTGAGCAAAACCAAAAAATGGATTTATTTTGTATTGGTTCATGAACTCTCCAAAATTATTGACATGTAATGGTTAACAAAAACGAACAAGTTGGCAAATTCAAAACAGACAAAAAAGCAAAGTACACTATTTAAATTAACAATGTTAGAGTGTCGTTAACGATTTCATGTAAAATATAAACAAAAAAATCACATAGTAATTTGTAGTGAATCGAAAATGTAGTAATTTAAATATACACCATATAAATTTTATAATAAATAGTATTTGTTATTATTGTCCTCTTGTAACCTCAAATCTCACCCTCAAATAAATAAAAAAATAAAGTAACTTAAAATGGATAACACACAATATGTTATAAATACAGTTAGAAAAGATATTATTGATAATAACTTAAAAGTTAAAGCAATAATTCAAGTAAGTTCATTTTAAATTAATCATACGGTAAGGGTAATTACTTAACTGAAGATTATTTTACAGGATATAAATAATTGTCAAGGGCCTCTCTCAGTTCTGGAAGAGCTAAATAATGCTGGTAGACAGAAAATTGCCTCTTTAAGAAAGCATATTGAACATTTAAATGAACTAGTGAGTGAATGTAATGATGAGGAGTTGGACAATGAAATTGATACACATCGTAAACAGTTAACTTCGTAAGTAATCTAATAGATTTTAAGGCTTCTAAATTTTAAAATTAATGTTTTTGGTCGTTAGGGTAGCTTATTTAAAGTATTTTCTGAATAATAGGAAATAAATTTGTAATTTTTTTGCAGTATTGTATAAGAGGGGAACCGTATAAGATTCTATATGAATGGTAAAATTTACATCGAGATAGGTTTAGTTAGAAATTTTTAATTCCCACATTTAAATAAGATGTTACCAAACGAACTTAAGTCGTAATAATTCCTTTGTACGCCCATAGATGGCTCAACGTACTTTACTTGAGTAGAGGGAAAGTAATTTGAGAAATAAAATGTAAACAAGGAAAATTCTCAATATTTCCCTATTGTAAATTTAAGTTAGTAAAACGTCAATTATTTTGTATGAAAGAATGAAAAATTAATGACCTTGAATGAACTCTAAAAAAAAAACAGTATTCGCATTATTGATCCACAATGTAATGCTCATTGAGAATATTTCTTTTTCCCCAATCAATAGGACGATAGAGTATTTAAATTGGAAATTAAGGAATTGGAAAAATAGTTTATGTATACATTATACATTTGTGAGTAGTTATTCAGAAATGTATTTTTAATGATGAGTAGTTATTCATAAATGTAACGTATAAAGTTAAAAATACATAAGTTTCAAGTCGATAATAGGATCTATAACTTTTTTGCCTAGATGGTAATCATTAGATTACTTCACTACTAAACTTGAAACGAGGACATCGACTCTACTTTTAATTTTTTTAAACATTGTAAATTTGTCTCTATTCTTTTATTTGAAATTTGCATTATTTTGGAATGTCTATCAAAAGTTAAAATGATTCCATATACTAATTCTTTTTACTAAAAAAATAAATCTAGGTATATTAAGCTAAATTTTCATAAAAGAACAAGATATAGTTAATTATCTTGTATCAAACTATGTATGTACAGATTTATGTAAGTTTGAAAAATTATTTTAGTACTTTAGCAGCATTTCGTAAAGCCAACATGAATGCAATGCTTACAATTGAAAAAGCAAATACAACTGATTTATTCGATACAAATAAAGATGAAGACACATCAACCGTCCGTAAACGTACAGCAGCAAATGCTGGCAAAGCTGGCCTATTAAAAGTAAGCTCAAATGTCACTGATCAATTGCTATCAATTAGCCGACAATTAGCTGATACAACACAACGTAGTGCTGATACTCTTGATACCTTAGTTAGTTCGTCTTCAAGTGTACAGGTATGTGCAGTGTGATTTTTTCTAACTTAATACAAATTTTGGAGTAATTGTTAATAAGCATTGTAATATCTGTGTATTTTAACTAAAGGAAAAAAAGAAACCTGATTAAAACCAGAAAATCCCAAACAAGTTTTTTTTGTGTGTTAAAACACTTGTTTTGTTGTCCCAAACAAGTGTTACAATTTTTTTTTACTGTCACCCCTTATTTAAAATAATACCGTACATATCTCCACAACTCATTAATTCAATCAATTAATTAAAATACTCTAGTAAATAATCTTTAAAATACAAGCACAATTGAATTATTATTAATAAAAAACTATAATATATTTTACCGATTTCAACAAAAAGAGATTATGTACCTTGAAATTTTTCAACGCGATCCTTAAGTATGCAATATTCATGATTGCAAAGGTATTTTTCATGATTGAAGTCTAATAACCGCACTTAATAATGCAGCTATTTAAGAATTAGGTATTGATTAAAAAAATAATACTATAATTATAAGTTTTGGAAAAGAAACAAATTAATTTTAATAAAAATGTTTCAAAATTGTATACAAATATAATTAGTAAAAATCACAAACGTGTTAAATTCATAAGTATTATTGGTACTTGCGAATTTAAACAATATATTCAAAATGTTTTCTTATGGTGACTACAAACTCGATAAAATTTCTATACCATCGAAATTATGTATGGTCCCTTCAAGTGAAGGTAGTTTATGTAAACAAGTTACCAAGTGAAAGCAGTTTATGTAAAGAAAATTTTATAATTACAACACTTTTACTTTATACGAATTTAATGTGTCTATCAATCAAAATACATTGATTTAACAACATATTAACTTCTTGTCTTGTATTATACGAGATTTTCAAAAAAGTAGTATTAATTTGTAAAAAAAAAAATTAATATTGTTTTATTATTTTTTATAGGGAACGAGTGACGAATTAATAAACACAAAAGGCACTATAGGACAAAGTGAAAAATTACTTGCTAAATATGGGCGTAGAGAATTTACAGACAAAGTTCTGTTATTTTTTGCGTTCTCATTTTTTCTTGCCTGCGTTCTTTATATCGTCCAAAAAAGATTGTTGTGAATAATTAAAAAACCAAACAAAAATAAAAATCACTTTTAAAAGCAGAAACACACCACAACACACAAGTAAAAACATCAACAACACTCAACAATATCTCTTTAGTTAATTATACAAAATACGTACAAAGTTATACAAAATAATTATTGATTATTGGTTAATTATTATTGATTATTATTATATATTATTGATTATGAATATTGTTATATATGAAGTAGATTTTGAATAACTTTGTATATTGTTATTTTTATTCGATTCTTATTGAAAAAAAAAACTTTATTGTAATTTATTTTTTATTCAAAAATTACAAATGTTTTAAAAATCATTTGCTTAATAAAAAAATATGCTTAGTAATTTTCGTTGTTGTTTTTTAAATATAATACAAGCAGTAAAAAGGAATATTTTTAATTCGATTATAAAAATAATTTATATGAGTACATTACACATAAATTCAATTTCGATTTAGTCATTGTGAACCATTT
This sequence comes from Chrysopa pallens, assembly GCA_020423425.1. NCBI lineage: Eukaryota > Metazoa > Arthropoda > Insecta > Neuroptera > Chrysopidae > Chrysopa > Chrysopa pallens. The sequence goes on along the minus strand of CM035591.1, from coordinate 90,582,701 downwards.
TGCCATCATAATAATAACGAATTGTTTAATACGAAAGGTGAAATTTTTTATTTTTTTTTGACGTTTTATGTATATAATCAAACTCTTCTCAAGGTAAATAAACGTATACGTGACCATTTTTGTGCTATCCACGAAATATTTATAAAAATTTACGCCTTTGATAGTCTAATTTTATTCATACATTGCTCAGACTATTTGATTCAAAGCAAAGATCTTAACGGTTTTCAGCTATGTAAGCCACGTACATATGACATTCCATGAACGAATTTTTGCTTGAAAAATTTTTAGTGTAAGGCCTACTAGTTACTTTTCATTATTGATTCAAATAGTTAGATCACGGAGTATATAATGTGTCTATACTGATCACGAATTGATTGAAGTACATGTAAAGAAAGATTAATTATTACTAATCTTTCAATCTCGAATTAAAATATGAAATACATAAAAATCTAACGTACGTAATTAACCCAAATTCGAGCGCGTACTCTGTTGTATTATTTTATTTAGAAATTAGACTTCACTTATCAATACGTCTTTTAGTTTTGAAAACCAATTTAAGTAAAAAATACTTTTTAAAAAATAAAAAGTACAAGATTTTATTGCACTAAAAATGAAAAATAATTTGTTTTGTTCATATATTACTCGATGCTTTTAATTGGATACTATGTTTAATAACACGTCTTTTTGGAATAAGATTCCCCAATTAAGCTACAGGTTATAAAATTTGTAAAACGTTCATATTAAAATTTTTTTTATTAAAATATAGTTAAGTAGATAAATATTTTAGGTTTTAATTTTATATATATTTGAAGTCATGTTAACATTTTGATCTGATTGTAATGTTAATGCACAGCCATTTTGTTGCCATACTTCAATTGCTTTATTTACTATGACTTCTGCTGTTTCTTCTGTTATCTTTGGAGAAAAAGAAACACTATTATTATAAAAAATTCAAATTATAAATAACGAATCTCAAACCTTTTCTATACATTCAAGTATTGCAACAACATTCGTACACCGAATTAAAACCCGTCTCAATGTTGTTAATAATACAATTCCTACGAATACTAGAATTTTAAAAGATCCTGCGCATAATTTATCCCATATCCTGGAACAATTAAAGAGATTTTTAGAGCTTTGGGTGTTAAATAAGGGAAACTGAAAATTCTTTGTGTTTGTCTCACTTTAGGTCAGTTAATGTAATATAATCATCTAAACTTTATGCAAAACATATACAGTTCTGTGAACTACTTATCAATTTTCGAATAAAACATATATGCGGAATAATTTTGATTGATTAACCCAATTATAATATTTCATAAAGTTAATTTTCTCTCCCGGTAAATAACATTACGTAATATTTTAATGATTGAAGAGAAAAAGGAGTTGGAGCAATCAATATACATATATTTATATACTTAGCTAATGAAGTTTCGTTGATAACACCAGCAAAGCAACATAAATACCAATTTGTGAATGGTAACACCTTAAACGCATCCAATTTCTCCAAACATTTATACAATTCTGTATCTTCTTTCTCCAATAATGTGATCATACGCTCAATACATATCGGTATATCATTATAATATTGTATTACAATATTGTTAAAACCTTTTGTTAACCAGTATATATCAATATTATTCATTTGACTCTGTTGTTCTGCAAACATTTCTATCAAACATTGTGCAATTGCCATAAAACTATTCTCGTATTGTGTAATATAATTGATTTTATTTGTATACTCTAATGACCACATTGCATAATATTGAGCAGATTTAGTGGTGTTTGAATCGATGAAACGCATCACTTTTAATGCATGTTCAAGATCTTTGTATTGCTGTTCGCGCTGTTGCATTACAAACGGGTGGGCATCGACATAAACTGGTATGACGTCTAAAAATTCAAAATAATTATTATTTTGAAATAGAAGATACTTTATATACAATTAATTCAATTACATTGCAACAATGTAAATGTATAGACATCATGTAGTAAAATTCGTTAAGTTTGTTAAATTGTGTTCTAACAAGTACGATTTTATTAAAGGATGCCAAACGAATCTTAAAGAAAATTGCTGAAGTATAATATTTCAGATTTGTTTTTGTTCCGATCAATCTTTATATTCTTGTACCCATACCAAAGACAAGATTTATAGAAAAAATTTTTGCACATATTTGGAAACATCACAAACTATAATTTTCAAAATCAGTTCAATTGCTTATGACAGAATATGTGTTTAATTTTATTAATTTCGGTAAATTTTAAATCATGGGGAGATTTTGTGGCAAAAACCGACATTAGTTATATCACCCCGTTTTTCAAATGATATCTTCTACGATACTAAAATCTTAGTTAAAATATTTAACAACGATGTTGTCTACAAATTGATAAAATAGATCCTAATTATTAATTAATAACCTAATAAAATTTTCCATAATAAATTTCTGTATATAGCCGGTACAGTAAAACGTAAACAAAATTGTTTTAATTTTACTTTATCTAATGGTTTTTCTTTTAATAATATTTCCAACGACTTTTTTTCCTCGACGCCTTTGAAACCAACTTTTTCATAGTATGTTGATCGAAAATTTCGTTCATCAGTAGTCATTATTTTATTATCCTACACAATCTCAAATAATAAAACTTGGCTATAACCCAACTTAATCTATCTGTCAAACTGACATTGATTTTAGATGGGCCCGTTTACATGTTAGCACGGTTGTATAATATAATCATATTAGTTTGTTATTGAAATGGCGATTGCCATTTAATGTGAACTTAGCAATAATTTGTTACCTAATCAAAAGCGTGTAAATTGTACCCGAACTGTGGTTCACCAATCAAAATTTTAAACAGTTAAAAGAACTCGTCGCTCATAGGGGAAAACAATATTAAAATACATCTAAATAGAATATAACAGATCCATAAACAAAAAAAATTTTATTGATAAGAATACTATAATAATATAATTCATTCAACATAAAGCGATATTATTTTTATTTTTAAAAGATTTAATAGTGGTGGTCACAATAAACGTATAAAAATAGTATTATTTATACATATATTATGATCCCCGCTATAGAATCTTAAAAAAATAATAACGCTTTATGTTGATTTGTTATGTTGTTAATTACTTTGTTTATGAATGTGATATATTCTTTGCATGTGTATATTAACATTGTTTTCCCCCTTTTTCCCTATGGAATGTTATTTGGCGGACAGTGTTTAAATACCATAGAAATTAATATTTGAGTTGAGTTTCAACTCGTTTTGCATTATTATTTGTTTATTAATTTTTTATATTTGTTTATTAATTTGTTATATTTGTTTATTAATTGATTATTTTGGCAATAGAATGAATTATTTGCTTATAATTTTTAATATTCCATACTACGGTCTTATATAAAACCATGTTCCACACCGTACATATACAGTTATTTCAAATACTTACAATTGTGGTTCTAAATACCGGTCTGAAATAAGTTATGCGACCAAGCGTAAAGGTAAGCGTTTTTTTGTAGCCATTAATAGAGCTGGACAATATATAGTTCTCTATGCAGAGAAGCAGTTAATAGTTATAATTTTGACATATGTCGAATATGACTGATGTATGTCAAATATTACGGCACCCAAATGAATGTGTCCAAAGCTTACTTAATTTTATATTTTACTATTTATTGTATTCATATATATGTTAGTCGCCTCAAAAGTAAATTTTTGAAATGCGCAACATTAGTTTTAAGGATTAATATAACATTACATAAATTTCTTCATTCGACAAATGAGCTACCCTTCAATCTAGTCGCTACGATTTCATTGTTATTATATACCTTAAGAGTATCATTCCACAATGTTACAATTTCTTTTAAACTGCCATCCCTTATTTAAAATAATACCGTTTATATCCCTGCAGCTTATTAATTCAATCAATTAATTAAAATACACTAGTTATTTATTTATTATTGATAAAAAAAACAATAATATGTTTTACCGATTTCAACAAATAGAGTTTATTCCCTTGAACATTTTCAATTCGACCCACAAGAATGCAGCATTCATGAATGCGAATGTATGTATGTACTCCTTTATGTAAGGACTGTGCTTCTAACAAGCTGTTTACTTAAATTACATGTTATATATAGTGTATTTAATTCAATTTTGCGCAGAAATTACTCAAAAAATACTTATGTAAATGTTATGAAATTTAGTATGTATAATTTTTCGAAATGCCAAAGAGTTTTCGTAAAAAATTTCTAAAGTAAAAACCAAAATTCGAATTCATATTTAGAAATGTTTTTTTGAGAAACACTCTTCGACAAGCCCTCCGTTTTCATATTAATATTGTGCATACCAAATTTCAAAACATGGATTAATATATTTTGAGTTATTTGTGCGCGAAAATTAACAGATCTTAGAAGAAATGTTTTGAGAAAAAGCATGGTTTACTTCCAAAAATTTTCTGTGTATCCCATTTTGGAAGCCACTGGGATATAATCAATCAGTTATATATTTTTAGTATTTCGACTTCAATGTAGTTATCATTACAATGTATTATATTTTAAATTCTTAAAAAACAAATTAAATCGAAAAAACCAAACCAATTTTTGTAAAATTTTTGGTTTTTTAAGTTTAAGGCTCCATTCATAAAAATGTATCTTTTTTTATTTTTTATTTATATGTTTGAAAACTAATTTCTGAATAATAGCTCGAGATATTAGAGAAATTGAAGACAAAAAAATTGTTTCCCAATTTTTCAAAGGCATATTCACTTTGTGGGTAAAAAAAAAAATAATTCAAATAAGTTCTTTAGAAAAAGATAATTAACTTAAGCGAAACGTACACAAAAAAGGCATTAACTTAATAAAATGGAGTATTACTGATTTTTTAATGTGAGTTTTGGTCCATTACTGTGAATTTACAAAATAACGGCCGAAAAATTGTGATTTTTAAAATTTCACCAATAACTTATTAACCGTACAAGTTTGGAAATTTATTTTAGTTACCTTTCATAATGTAGTTTAAATTCTATAAAATGAAACCAATGTCGCTTTGCTAAGTGAATTAGTGAAGTAGTTACAGATAAATGATCTTAAAATAGGAGTAGTGGCTGAAAAACTGTGATCTTGTCGCATTGCTTTTAGATTTTCACCAATAATATTAAATGGAGTATTACTGATGATTTTTAATATGAGCTTTGAACCATTACTGTGAGTCTAATTCCTGATTTGAAACCCTCGGGATGTTGTTCTTACAAAATGGCGGCAGAATAACTGTTATTTGTTTGCATTTTTTTTTTGGATTTTCACCAATAACACCTTAATCGTACGAATTTGGAAAGCAATTATTCATATCTTTTTTCTATAGTAAGTTATTTATATTTTCTAAATGAGATATCATGTTTTCAATCAAGTTAAATATTTACAAAGATAGCTCTTAAAATACTGGAATGCTGGCTGAACAACTACGATTTTGCCTCCTTGTTTCTTTTAGATTTTTGTCAATACCGTGCATATTTGGAAAATTGTTAACACAATCTTTTTAAATTAGAAAATCCGATTAGCAAATTTAGTCTTATTTATAAAATGCAACCATAACTATTTTTCAAACTCGTATGGTTATAGTGTTATTGGTGAAAATAAAAAAAAAGTCACAGTTTTTCGGCCGCCATTTTGATAGCGTAGCATCCCGAGGGTTGCAAATCAGGAATTAGACTCACAGTAATGATCCAAAATTCATATTAAAAAGTCAGTAATACTCCACTTAATGTTAGTTCAAACATTTCGTAGCTACATGGATTACGTATTTTATTAATAGTTATAAATTTTTATATATAGTCAAAATGTTTCGTAGTTGAAAGTACAAACCTTACTCAAATAAAATTTTATTGAAATTTTTTAATGCATCAAAATTACTATTTTATTTAGTAGGTGAATGGTAAATGTAAGTTTTTTTTTTTTTTAATATGTTTTAAACTTATTTTTTATGATATTCTAACATGTAGAGGTTCAATTCACAAGACAATTTCTCGACAAATAATAAATAATTTATGATCGCATGGTAACATAAAGTTATAGGTATCTGTACCATATGTAGTATGTTTAAAAAACAAGACGTCTCAGAAATCGTTAAAGGGAGACGATTTACTCTTTTTAAATTTCTTTGTTTTTTTGTTATCATATGCTGCTGGTATATGATATTTTTTCGCATTTTCAAGTGGCTGCTTAGTATCATGTACACACATATCTTTTAACACGCAAATTTTTCCTCAAACCATTTCCATTTCAAATAGCACACATTTCAAAACACAATTTTACATGTGTTTTATGATCTTTAAAAGTTATTGGTTTCTTTTTTTAGTTTATAAAATAAATCAGTTTTTAGAAGAAATGATAGGTTTTTTTTCTCGAATAAAATTAATATTAAACAAATTTTTTATACATGCGAAACGCATATTTATTTTTTTGGTGATACACAGTATTGGATTTAAAATTTTTTAAGTGAATTAGAAAAATATACAAAAATGTGACATCAAGTATGTAACTTACGTTTTTATTGAGTAATTAATCAGTAAATTGTAGAAATTATGTGATTAAATATGCTAGAAAATATCGATGGCATTCACAAAACTTATTATTGAGTACTGTATGTGTTTGTAAAAGATAGACGACAAAAAATACTGAGCTGAAATTTTGATCGATTACTTTAAAACACTTTATTTTCTTTTAAACGTTTATTTTAAATTTAAAAAGAGTAAATAAAATTGACTTGTTTTTCAAATATTTTATTAGAATTCTTTAATAGCCGGCATTCACAAAAATAAGACATCTGTAATAAAGACACTTTATTCGCGAAGAAATAATTCAGAGTTTTCATGTCAAGATTGTGCATGCTGCATGATAAGTATCAATAATTTTATAATAATTATTTTTTGAGCAGTTTGGCTCCGAAAATAGTGTTCTATTTTTTATTTCGTATGTTATTTTTATAATTTCATAGTATTTTAATGGAAAATTTCACCAAAATAGAAAGATTTTACATAAAGAAGTGTGTTAATCCATCTTGAGCACGATTTAAGCAGGCACAAATTGGTGATGGGTTTTGTCCCGTTAAGTAATTGGATATATTTTTATTTTTTCTTTTTTCAATTTTTTTTGTTTTGTTAATTTATAATCGATAAAATTTAGCAAAAATTACTTTTTACAATTTTCTAGTTGGAATTGGACTTTCTAGTTGGAATCCTCACATATCCTGAAAAATAAGATTTAAAAATGTGATTATAATACGAATATAATAATAAGCTTATATGTAAAATTTTAATTAATTACTGTTTTTCGTTTAGGAGCTAGTTGACGATATCCATACAGACCAGATGTGAAAATTGAATTAGTTGATTTTGATAATTTGCATGTATCGCGCTCTTAATCCTTTGAAAAAAATTCGCTGTATTTTACAAATATCTCATAACAATCCAGGAATTTCTAAAAAGAAACTGACTGTTTTAATAAAAACCATTTTTATGAAGCTTTACAACCAGTTTTTAAATCTATATAAAAACTGCCAAAAACTTCCACAAATTAATAACACTCACTACAATTAATATATAACGAGTGCTTTAACTTTTTACTGGCTATAAGTTTGCTAATGATTTTTCAAGTTCATTGACAAATAAAAACGATAAAACAAATAAAAACGATGATAATTAATATTTAAAGATATTAGATCCGGTCTAACGTACCAATAAATAACACATTATTTGTTGTTCCTGTTATGGTGAAAGTGATTGGTAGATATCGATATATTATTCATAATTTTTATTCAAAAATGGTAAGTAATTTGAAAACAATTAAAATAAATATCAAATATTCCAAATCTTATTTATTAGATGTTAGTAAAGTAAATCGCACCTTATTTTTTTCATACAAAAACAATTATATTAAAATAGGATTGTTTTTTCTTTTCAAAATATAACAAAAAAAATTTTTTTTATATAACAAAAAAATTTGTTTTATTAATCATCATCAGGACGGTTTATGGTATTTTAGACTCCCATCCAACGGAAACTTTTATGTTGGGTAAACTGTTCAACAGTGAACCAATTTTTACTTGCATCGATATTACTTCCGAAGTTGTATAGCTAGACTTTATAAAACATACTCATTGGAAACCTTGTAGTTTTGACTTGCAATTTGTGTATTCAATTAGACACTTATTATGTAAGGTATTTGTATTTCTTTAAAATCGTTCTGAATGGTTCACTGTGTAAACAACCGTCCAGTACTAAGTGAACCACGGCATAAATAAAACTAAAAACATACATTTTCTAAGCTCTTTGGACAACAAACCTAAAGTGCCTGTTGGAGTTCAGTTTATCGTATTATTCTTAAAGTGTTTTCAGGAAACACCTCAACAGGAAGTTCGCTAGTACAAAAGTTTCTGGCCTTCGTTTAATTGACTATAGCCGGCTCAAAAGTTACTTTTTCACACTATTTTCCTATTAAGCCATAAAATAGAAGAGCACATTAAACTCTAGTGTAATCTCAGTCTAAATTGATGTAAGAATTCCTTATCATTTTGCAGTTTATCTTATATTCTCCTCAACTTTAATAAGGTGGAGAGCTGCTGTCATGTTCTCAAAGTATGTAAACTAAGGTACACTGTGTACTTCTTGCGCATTGTGAACTGTTGAACATGAGGCATTGATTATTTCACGGTTAAATATCGAAGCTGTTTTATATTTGACTTGATTAAATGTTTATGTTAAATGAATAACATAAAGAACTGTTAAAAACTGTATCCGAAAAATGTTTTTTAACACACTCTATTTGTTTGCTCGTTCAAATTACCACTGGTGGGCAATATACGCGTTAAGTAAATGCTCTTCAACTGGTGTACATGTTTTGTTACTATTATAGATAGTAATACTTAAGGCTCAATTCAGGACGGTAGTTCACTGTTGGACAGTTTACCTTACGTAAAATATAAAAAAAAACTTCAAAATTAAGGCGGTGAGGATGAGACTTGTAAATTGGAAAGATAACCGATAATACGATTTATTATGGCCTTTTTGGTTCATGCGACGCTGCAGCCGTTTGACAATCTGGACCTTCTCTACAATACATTTTGCCTTCCATCCTACACTTTGCTGCCCCATCTTTAAGTTTCAAGCTAAATCAGGTCAGGTTTTTGGCATTCCTTGTGTACTATTTGGCAAATTTGGCTATAAATTTTACGCAATATCTTACGCTTCCATCAGCATAGCAATCGTTCAATCACAGCAGTTAGAGTCCATATCCTACAACTTTTTATCCATAACTACAGATCGGAGAATTGTCTTATAAACTGTGAGGTTAGGTTGTCGTGATTGTGTCGTGAGACAATGCGTCATACTGGCTAATGATATATCTCACATTTAATTTTGAGATACAAGTAATACGTACAACGGTAGTAGTAGAAGCCCAGAATACGTACAAAGTCATATTATCGATGAGTTTCGGTCACTAATATCATTGTGGTGAAATTTGCAACGTTCATTTTTGACAATGAAATTTAGAATGAAATTGGGAAAAAATTATATAATTGAGTTTTTTCTTGTGCAATGAAATCCTCCAGGCTGTAGGTATACTAGGTAAATCCTTATAAAGAACTTTTGTATTTATGTTCTGAATAATTTAGAGGAGTCTTTTATAATATGTGTCATAGATGTAAGTTCTTATTAATTCTTTATGGGAAGTTAAAACAATCCATTTTTATAATACGTGATGTACTTGTTAAAAAAAATATTGTTTAAAATGCCTACTTTCATTAAAATAATTATATTTAAATATATTCTAAAATTGTTTTAGTTATAATTACTTGTGTGTTATCGATTACAAATATCTTATAATAGACCAAATATTATATACATTTGTCATTAGAATGTAATTAGGATTTCTTTAGGTCGATGACCTTATTCCATTGTTTTTCAGTAGGTAATATGTCTGCAGTTTAATTGACCATCTGTCATAATATTAGACATAATAGTGAAAATTATCTAATTTTATGCTATACAATTTTTAATTAAAATTATCTTAGTTATTTTAAAATAAGTATGTTTTCAAATCGTTTCCATTATATAATAATAGCTAAACAAATTTTAAATAAAAGTGAATTTTAAAATTTTCCTATCAAAAATAAAATTTAGAATACTTGTAAACATAAGTAAACCTACCACATATGGCCCACCATAAATATTTCTTTTTGTTTCAATAGATATTAGGTAAATGAAAGCTGTAAACTTGTAGTAAAGTATTTTCAAAATGATTAATAAATAAAAAGTAAAAACTTTTTTCCGCATATATATAATTTTTAAAAGGGCAGAAAATTCAATAAGGCTAAATTTATTTATTTGCAATAGGTTTAATTTTATATATTTTTTTGATACGCATAACTGATGAAGGCATTTATATTTGTTCGTGTTAACATTAATCGACTTAAATTATTGTAATTTTGAGTATGGGCACACTGCATCAAATTGTTCTTTCGTTCTGTGGTTATGAAATACAAATACATAATTATGTATGTTTACAATTAAAACTAATAACCAATGCAATTTCTTCGATCATTCTTACAATCTTCAACCTAATAACTACAAAAAATGGCATTATTCAATAACTTTTGTTTGATATCTGCAATACAATTTACATGCAAACAATTGAAAAAGTATTTTTATTTTCTAGAATGTGAATGTTTTATTACAAATTTTAGCTACTTCTAGCACATCAATCGATTAAGAAGCCCCGTCACCAACTTCGAACAGTATGAATGGTCTAAATAATTTGATGTACGTATACTCAAAACGATTAAGTTTAATTTCTTATTTTATTATAATAACATGAATTTGAATCTTAAAGAATATTCCCTTTATTTTTATGCGTTTATTTTGGAATCGGAAACTTTTGAACTAAAATTATGATAAAAGTTATTTTTTGGAATTGACGCGTTAAAATTGATTTTAAAGACATTTTAAGGATAAAATATTTAATTTCCTGCTAGAAATAATTTCCATTATATCATTACGGATTCTTTTATCTGATCGCGGAGAAAATTTTGTGACTGAACACAATAAGAAGATACGCAATTTTGTAAAAGATTTTGAATAAAACAGTCAGCAAAGTTTATCTACATTATATTAAAAAAGCTAGTCAATATTGATTTTAAAGGAAATGGTTTTTAGTGAAAGTAATTAAACGAAATAAATTTTTATTGATTTATTTTATTGTCGTACATGTTAATACACAAAATAAAATTGATGGCTTGGGGAATATTACCTAAGGCTAAGTAAGACTTCCTATAACATTAAGCAAACTTAAGTTCTATTTTGCATTTCTAGAATTTGGCATTCATATAAATATGCTTTAATCTTTATAGTAAACTTTTAGAGTATTTTAGAATTAGAGTATTGAAGATTGCTTTACCAAGGAAATGTTTTTAAAACTAAATAAAGCTTTTCTAAGAACTGCAGTACATTTTTTAAAGCACTCATTTCCATGATAAATAAATGCTTTTAAAGTTGCTAAATAGTGAAGGTTCGTAAATATTTCAGGCTAATGCACCTGAAATTAATTAAAATTTTAAAACTGTTAGTATCACAAGTAACTTAATTTTTTATTAATGGACAATTTTAAGTGTTAATTGTTGCTAAAAATAATTTGATTTGGATACTTTAATATAAGATTTTGGTTGCCATAACTTTATTCCGGATTTATATTTAAATAAATTTTATTAACTAATATTGGTAGTAATTTCATGTTATTTTATGAATAATAATTGTATTCAATGTTGAAACTGGTATCTCTTTCCTTTCTGATGAACTGAGAAACTTTTTAGTAGTCATCAGAATTTTCCCATATAGTAAGTTTTAAAGAAATAGGACTTGAATTTTAGGATTACCTTACTAATTAAAAATATTCTATATATGTTATATATGAAATTTTTTTTTTTCAAAGAAAAGTTTAATAAAAATTTATAATGCAATATAAAAAGGCATGAAGTTTGAAAAATTTTAATTTAAAATATATTCGTTAACTATTAATGTAACGCATAACAGTAACAGTGATAAAAAATTTAAAAATTCCCCAAATCGTCGTGATTAGTTGAATTTTGTGACCTCGAAAAACTCCGGGTGGCCGATTTCCCTGACAAAATTTTGAATTAGAAACAATTTTTTATCCCTATCACTTCTAAGGTTCAAACTGTCTTTAGTTGCTTTTAAACTATGGATTTGTGGTCAGCAGTCCCGACTACCTCCGATAGATGATTTAAGAGATGAAACTTTGAATTTAAAATATGTTTTATACCTGTCACTATTAGGGTATTTTAATGGGATTGAAACCATTCGCAGTTGCTCTTTAACCTCGGATTCGTGATCCACCATCCCAAAACCTTCGAGAGACGATTTATATGGTGAAATTTTGAATGCTACTTTTTCGGATGGGAAAACTACTCTAATTTTTCAATTTTCACAGTGAGGCAGAGGATAGTGGCGATGAACGTTCCTGAGAGAGCTGTTTCACAACTTTTTCAAATTTCAAGATTTTTTTTACAGCTTATTTACAGTATAATGCTGAATTACAACTAACCTTCATGCTTACTTCAGTGAACTACATATTGTATACTCTGTTCTGACATTTTATCTGGTCCTCATTCTTGCCTAATGACCACCCACTGTCATTTTCTTGAATGAATTAAATGCTCTATTACCAGCCATGATCCACATGCCAATGAATTTCGTTAAAAATTTTGTTTCTTTCAGAATAGTTAGCTAAGGTATATGAATTCTAACATTTTAAAATTCAATGTCGAATGTTTGTATATTCTTTCTTAGCAAATCGCATTCGTTAATCACGAGGATTGTTTTATTTTCGGCCTTGAAAATTATTGCGGTCACTTTTTTCAATATTGCCTTGCTTCTGTTGAACTATTACGAAGTAATTCGTACATGCATGAATTTGTAGACTCAGTTTCAAAATGTTTTGAATTTTTTTTCATTTTATTCATAAATTAAACAATTTGGTTAGGCATAATAATAATATGAAATCAATGAATTATGTAGACTGAAAATAACAGACTGGATTTAATATTGGTATAAACTGAACATTGCAGTATTTCTATATAAATGAATAATTCAATAAAATCCATCCCTGTAATTTTTAGATATTACTATATATACTTTTAATAATGTAAAAACTTTATAGACAAAAAACATATTATTTTATATTTTAATAATAAATTACTTTTATATAAATATCTATATATCTACCCTTCCGCACTTCCTGTGTTGATAGGAAAAAACTTTTCATTTTCATTTTAGTTAAGTTTTTAGAGCGTTAAAATGTAGTTCACATACATATGAAGCCACTTAATATTAAAATTTAATTGAACAAAACCAAATATTTTTTTAAAAATTATTAAAAAAATTTATATTGGAAATTAATTTTAATTATGGATTTCGATATACAAAATTATGCATTTTTGGTGGCTGAAGAAGAGGATATTGATGATGGAAAGAAACATGAACGTCGAGTTGGGATTACATCTGGCAGTACTCGATCATCAATTGATACAGAAGGTAGGGATAGAAAATTTCTTTTAAATATTTCTATAAATGTCACATTACCTACCGATTGGAGACAAACAACTGCGTTATGGTTATTTAGATTGAAAGATGTTTTATGGATAAATTTTTTTATTTTTTTCTACATAATTTTCGTCTAGTACAATACAGCTTAACAGATGTATCTCCAAATTTTAAACATTCAGAAAAGTATAATCTGGTGAATACGGTGGACGATTTATCAATTGAAACATCAATTGCTGATTTTAAGCATTTGAAACTGCGGTTACGTTTGTTTCCAAATGAGAAAAAATGCAGCACCTTACTCCCACATATTTTTCATAATCAATTTGCCATGCAAAACTGAAAGGACGGTAATATTTGCAACTCGTGCGGCCTCAACTATTTCACGCAATTTTATTCTTTGGCTACTTAACACCATACCGTCATTTTATGGATTATTCCTGAGGTACTCACAGCTTAATGATCTTCCCTTGATCTACGGCCATGCTTAAAATCATTTATCCAAATATAAACACTTGCAAATAGAGCAGTAGATAATGCCATAAACTAAATCAAACTTAGTTTTTATTATTCTGTTTAGCCTTTTTAAAACCAATTATCGCTCTAAAACGAGATCACGTTATGAATATGGCTGTAATTTTGCCAGATGTCTAGTGAGGAACGATGCATACTAAAAATAGACTAATAAAGACATGACGAGCAACTCTTTATTTATTATTTAGCAATAACAACCACTATTTTTTTATAAATTGTTTATTAAAATTTATAATATGTTGTTTCGTTTTGTTAACCCATTTTCAGAACAACGTAATTTATTGTTAATTTACAATAAATTTGTAATGTAAGCTACATAATTATTGTAAGTTAATTTAGTAAAAACACATTGGAAGAAATATTTAACTTAATAAATAGAAAAATATTATAATTAAGAACAAAACAAATATTTTTCTAAAATTTAAAAAAAATTCTTATTTAAATGGCTGAAAATAATGTTGACCTGAAATGTCAATATGGTCATTAAGTACTATACCTTGGCCCTTGAATATTTTGTGTACTTCCAAGGCAGCCAAAACATTTAATTTGAAACCCTTGTTTCGTACATGAAGAATCTCTAATTCATGCCCAGTGTTATGGCACGTTTCTTTTTGAAGTTTGGCGAAAGTGGATTCATCTATTCCACTTCTGTAGGCTGATTCTATACTACGAGCTCCTATCTCTTAGATTTCTTATAGACCCTTTAACAAGTCTTCGAATTGCAGCCGTTCAATATAAATGTGATTTTTAATATGCTTCAAATATTTCAGTAAAATATTTAATAGACTTTATTAGACTATTACAAAACTAGCTATTAATTAGCTAACTATTTTAATATCCATGAATCTGAACATTGGTAAGAAAAAATGATAATAAGCCGGGAATTATTTAATTTGGCTTTGCATCTATAAGAATGGGATAATCGACGGTTATTTCAGATATATTCCCTTTATGAAATCCAGACTTTAAAAGAAGATCCTTCAACTTTGGTGTTATTTTTATTTTCAAAAATCATTATATTATTTAAGTTATTCTGGTGGTCTTGTCTTTTTTTTAAATACACATATAACAGAAGTAAATGAATATCACGTTTAATTTTTTTAATATGATGTCAAACGTGATTTAAAAACATGCATGCAGACAACATTGTTAACTCATATTTAATTGCAAAACGTTTTGTAATAGACATAATATGTCATATCAAATAAGAGATGTTAATAGAATTTTGAAAATATAAAAACTCGCTAAACTGATAATTATTGAACTAAATTGATTTTAAAATAATTTCCGAATTGCATTTAACGCAATACTTTTTATACTCGACATATGTACAATATATCAGAGTATTTTAATTTTATTCTAAATTTTGTAACGCTAGAAAATATTGACTGCGAAAAAAAAATTTGGTATTGAATCACTTAATTAGTCCATTTTCCTTCCGTCGGCCATCACGATAACTCAAAAACGAAAAGAGATAACCAGCTGAATTAT
Source organism: Chrysopa pallens (assembly GCA_020423425.1). Taxonomy (NCBI): domain Eukaryota; kingdom Metazoa; phylum Arthropoda; class Insecta; order Neuroptera; family Chrysopidae; genus Chrysopa; species Chrysopa pallens. Next base: position 90,567,061 of record CM035591.1, on the reverse strand, counting down.
GATGACGTATACTACACATAAAAATTATGTTTAAGTTCGTGAATGGGTAAAATCGGTCCGTCGAGTCCAGTGGACCCATGACCCAACTTTTGAACCATACAAGATTAAAAAATTCAAATACAATTTTTTTAGTAACAACTTTTGTTTGAAACATTTTTTCGCGAAATGTCTGAATTTGTTACCATTTCAGCTTAAATTTAGCAAATAAACATCTATAATTAGCTAATTTTGTTATATGTGTATTTATAACTGTATAGACTGGATATTAAGAGTATTTTATAAATGCTAATGATTAAAGTTAGTTAAAGTATTGATACTTAACCATATGCCAAGTATCTAAACAATTAACTCTGTCAGTTGCTATCTTGTTGTTTATTAGTTTAAAAATTATTATACTAGTTGTCCTGTGTAACTGTAGACCTCACTCAGAAGTAAACAAATAAAAATATTCTAAGCGTTTTATTGCAAAGAGAGTAGGTGCAATAAGAAAATTCGCATACAATTTTCTTTTTTTCCGTGTTTATTTAACATTGATAATTGCAAAAGATGGAATTTTTGAATATTTACCCCAAAGTGAAGAGGGGAGGGAATGCAATAGTAAAGTTTTTCTATAATTTACCGTAATTATACCTTTTCATTTCACGTCGATTACAAAATAAAAAACATAAGAACACATTTTTTTTGTAATGTATAAAAAAATGGTAAATTTCCTGAATTCGATTAAAGTGTCTATCAAATTTCATCAAAATCGGACAATTGTTTGAAAGTTACAACGGAGCAAACATATTTACATAGATACAGAGAAATGAAATGAAATGCAAAATCGTCATCGTCAAGTTAAAATATAGAATTCACTTCTATTCGTTCGATCGATTAAATGTCAAATTAGTTTTTATTAAATTAATAATTGTATTTTTTGCATTGTCATTATTGTATATTTAAATTCCGGTTTACTTATTTATGGTTTGGGAGACAATAGTAAATGGGCCGTTTCTTTGTTCGGTTATAATAAACTTGAAGTGCGATAGTGTAGAAGTAACAGAGTTGAATTTCAGCTTGACGGACAGGCGGACGAACTTGCGGAAATTGGCTAATAAAGTAATTCTATGAACACCCATACCAAAATTTTGTTTGCGCAGTCAATATTTTGTAGTGTTACTAACTTTAAACTAAAATTAATATACTCTGACATTTTGTGTATTTCGAGTATAATAAAATAAAAGAATTCATTCGGCAAGAGCTACACACTTTAAAATAAAATTGTTGAATAATTTATATTAAATAATAATTAACATAAGTGATGGCAATAGCTAGTTTCCTTTCGACGGATTTGTTATAAGTGCTATAAATAATTATGTATGTGTTAATTAACTGATTTTGAACAGAAATAGTGGTGAATGTAAGCATTTATGTTAAAATGTTGTTCATCTTTAAGAAGCAAATATTTTTGCATTCGTAATTGTTATTTTTATTCTATTTCTTGTGATTTAAAGATCGATTATGAATCCATGGAACATAATTGGTAGACTTTGGTCATTCACGAAATTAAACTCATTTTTAATTCAAGAACAAATTATTAATATTTGAATTCTTTATTTCTTTTAATTTTTGAATTCCCGTGGCGATGAATCGACAGACAGGCAAGAGAGGAATATTTATATGATTTTTATTGTATTCAATTTTATACATTCTATATTATGAATTATTATGAATTATTACGTCTATGGTAGGATCGAAATCAAGGTCGATGATAGAGTGTAGAAAAATTTATATTTAGCCTAAAACCTGACTTTTTATAAAATATTTCCATTTGACTAAAATTAATCCATAAATTTCCAAAATTGTCTTTCAACTAGCCTGTTACGTTCCTTTCAAATTGATGGTGTACAATAAATAATTATACAGGGTAAACAAATTATTGAAAATGTATCTACATTTTAAAATATTCCAATAGGCCTAAATAGTAATCTACACGTATTGGGTAATATACACGGAGGTCATATTAAATTAAATCTATACAGAGGATCTAAACACAAAGCTTTCATAAATATTAATAAATTATTGAAGATTTTCAACTCAAACCCGCTGCTTTGTTGTCGAGTCAACAAGGAAAATATACCAATGTTAACACACCATTTTTAAACGGGTGGTAAAAAACATTGATAAAATACAAAATTCTAAATAACCACAAAAAGTTAGATTTTATAATAATAATAAATAATAACAAACGTTTTTCAAATTATTCGCCAAAATCGTTGAAAAGCTTTCATTGTATTAGAAAAAGCCATTATTTTAAATGCAATTTTAAAAGCAATTTTATCTACTGTTTGGTATAAGAGTTTGGTGTAAAAAGGACGATAACTACTTCACTTATTAAAAAATGCATTTTGTCAATGAAATTCTGCTAAGTCCTCAATTATCCACTGACTTAGTATACTGGACCACGAGTCGGTATGCTCCTGTCAAAATCATTCTTATTTCAGCCGAATATTTGAAGATGTAAACATATAATTATAAATAATATCAATTACTAATCATGGATTATTTCTCAATATTAGGCAGTCCGACATATCATATTATTTGATTGAGGTAATGATATAGCCGCCTACCCATATAGCAAGATGATTTCTGCAAGAATCTACAGAATTGTTATTTATGATTTGTACGTTAGAATTATCTTCAAAAAGAACCTTTGAAGAAGTCATTAAGACATCGAATGTGTCACTTATTGAACACATAAAGACATCATAAATAATAATGTGTAAAGAATTCAATTTTCTGACTACGAAAATAAATTAGTTTCATAGAAAAATACATTTATACGAAAATAAATTAAAAATTAAATTAAAAAAATTTCTATGATACATCCTAGCCTCAACTAATGAGACTACTACTTGCTAATCCGTTATTCTATCCATTACACCACAATGGCCAAATATATTATTCTCAAATATGAGTTACTTTATATACAAGCATAATAAATTTAAATTATTGTAAATGAATATAAATAACATAGCTAGATAAATTTGGGAACTTAACAATACATTTCAACCAAGTTGTTCGAGGAATTTGTAGTAAAACAAATCCGTTAGTAAATTACCTTAATCTTCGATTTCTTTTATTTTTTGATTATTCTCCAAATTTAGTTCTTATACAACTCAATAAAAACACTTCTTAAAGAGCTCATATTTCCTATAGAGATTTTAATTCTGACTTCCGTTGAAAATTAAAGAAAAGATTTAATTTAAGACTGGAAGAATTCACAATTCTGACATCTTGCAGAAAAAAGACTACTTTAAGAGTTCTTAATTAAGATTTCTTTTAACAGACGTCATCACAACTTCCTAATTGACAGTATTCCTAAGTTCGCTATTTTATTGCTGTCATTTTGCATTTTTGTATTTATAGGAATAAAGTTTATGTCCCCGTCAAAATCAACTCATATATTGATGAAGTTTGAAAAGTAAAAGATAATATGTCTTCAAAGTTTTTCAATGTGTTTATTGGCTACTTTTTAATTTAACATGAAAACTAATGTGTAATTAGCTTTACTAATATAGTTTTAATAACTTTTTAACAATGTAAACAATAAAGCATTTCAAAATTATGTAAATATAAAGCCCTTAAAATACCATCTAATTTGAAATCATAATTATATTTTAATTGAGTAATAAAAACTGTAAATGACTTTTGTGACACCATGTATTTTGAACACAATGATTATTTGATTGTGTGTTAAAAATATATGTTATTGGGTATCACCATCGCCGTTTTGAACGAAAGAGGTTGTTATGTTTCTGTTTTTTTTCTTCTTTTAACGATTATTATATACCTAACTTAACTTATTGCAAATATAATAAATGTATGTATAATAGAAACTATCACGGAATTTCACATTTCACATACAAAAAATGATCACGAAAATATTTTTAGTTATCATAATATCACAACACAATATTGTAGTATGGCAAACAATATGACGTGACTTTAGTCATAATGATCAAAACTTTTAGTTATAGTGTTGTATTGTTGTGTTATACTTTTACTTCCGAGTTATATCTACGATATCGGAAGGAAGTATTGTATTCATGATTTGAAAACATTGTTTTTTTGCTCTGATTTAAATAAATTTTTGAAGTCGACGTTTTGGAACTTTTAGGACGTCGTTTCGTGCCCATGTCGCACATCACAACTCCAAAAATATTTTAACTTCACAAATATTTATAAACTTTTGGTAAACAATAGTGGAGGTATTGGGGAGATCCCATTATAGAAAAATCTTATCTATCTATTCGTGTTCCGGGAATATAGTGCTCGAAACTTACTTGATTTTTTCGCTTAAATGCTGATATCTTGTAAGATGTTTATCCGATTTTGTTGAAATTTATATGTACATGTCCGATATAGGTTTGTATTAGTAGTGTAAATGGTGTCACAATCGATTATTTAAGAATTTATTTACTATTCAATCGGTCAAGCCCTTACAGATCAATCGGTCAACAGCTCAATCGGTTAAGCCGTTACAGAGATATAACTATTTAAGTAAATATATTCGATCATGTAATGATGTATGATGATGATGTAATTTTACATCAATGATATGGATTTTGTTAGAATTGATTATTCTGGATACTGAGAGGACAATCGCAAAACAATTATACACGAATAAAAGACATTTACAAGTGTGGAATTCAATTTATTGTTACCGTGGAGACAAAAATACATTAATGCTTGTAACTAAAAAAAATTAAAGTAATATATAAATATTACTTCATAGTTGAGCAGTTTCCGATTAAAATTATAGAATTTTCCATCTTATTTATTTTGGGATAAACACAGTTTGGAGACTTACATTATTACATCGCGTCGGGTATTATTTGTAAAATATAAAATTGGCAATAAATTTAAAAATATAAAAATAGAATCGAATTTATAAAGAGTTTTATTTGAAAATTTACATTAAAATAAATGTATATGATTAAAATATAGAAAGACATTTTTCAATCTCTTATCCAAATTGCAACTTATTCGTTTAAGACATGGCAGGCATATAGCTATTTAAGTGAGCATATTCGTATATTACGAGGAAGTTTTGTGTCCATTATTAGCAGAGTATTTTTTTTATCACAAGACAAGATGTGTTAACAGTAACGTTTCGAAAATCAAAAAAATCATAGTGTCTGTCTATTTGACTGTCTGTGTGTTTGCTAATCTGCGCAACGACTGAAACGAAGATACTTTGAAAACATGAGAATAGGTTACCGAGAGTATTAAAATCAAATTTTTCCCCTCCGCTTTCCAATCGAAAATTTGGAAGGAGGAAAAACTTTATATAGCGGTACTATTCAACACGGCTAAACCGATTACAACGCAAGTTCACAAACTTGAACGAAAAAATGGGAGATAAGGGTAAAACTCTATGTGGCGGTAATATTCAAAACGACGAAATTGATTTCTATGTAACTTCGAACATTCTCCTTCAGCTTGTCAAGAAAGATTAAGCGGGAAGGCTTTTCACGTCAAGCAGACAACGTGGGTATGAACGCGGTGGATATTTAGAACGTTATAGTATGAAAATGGACCTAACATTCTTTATTTTTCAAATTAAGGGAAGGAAAATTAAGGCAAAATGTTTTTCGAATTAGACATGGTGTTTTCTAAAACATATTGATTGTTCTTTTGAATTTTTAAGCCAAATTCGAAATTAAAATTCAAGATCAAACTAAAATTGGAAATCATAATTTAAACTTTTTAAAAACTTTTTAACGATAGTATAACTAATATTTGATAATTAAATTTATTCAAACTGAATCTTCGCCTATTAATGAGACATTCTGTAAGTTATGATATCATAATATTGTTGAAAAGATAACAGTAAAATACAGAATATAATGAAAGTGATTACAAAATATTATGTCTAATAGGAAAAAATGTTTTACCTCTTTGATTTACTTATAGTTAATATTTATATATAATTAAAATATATCACCTCCCGTCTTCTCTTCTCTGTCTCATTAATATATTTATTATCTAATAATTGTTCATATAGATAAATTTATATTAAATAAGTAGGTAATATTTACAATAAATGGAATATTACATAAACGCAAAATTTGTGAATTATTTATACATCTGCAATACGGTACGCAAACGTCTTCTATCATCTATTTTTTAACTTTTTCCAAAATGTATAAAAACGATATAAAAAAGTACTAAAAGAAATAAAAAAAAAAAAATATCTCAACTTTAAAAAATGAAACAAACCCAAACAATTAAATATTGTTCAAGGAAAAATCTTTAGTTTTTTTTTTGGAATTTAAACTCTTTAACTTGACCTTTAAACTCTTTAGGATCAAAGAATAATTCATGTGTAAAAAAAGAATAAAATAACGCTTCTCTAACAATCCCAACGAAACAATAGAATATGAGGATTCTGTTTTAAAACGATAAAAAGTCCGTTGAATGAATAATTTGTAATAACTCAAATTTAAGAGATACAAAATTTTGGAAAAAAATTTCAGCTTTCTGTCACAAAAGATGACACTTCAATGCATACTTCCATATTATTTCCAAAGTTATTCTGAGAATTGGTGAAGCCGTTCCTGAGATATAGATATTTAAGTAAATATATTCGATAATCAGTGTTTTCACATAAAAGCCATTATCTTGTGAGCTTTTCATACAATTTTGTCTGTGCAAGCGTTATATAGGTTTATATTAGTGACTTTAATTACCTTGAATCAATTATTCCGTAAAATCCAAAAAACAAATCCATACATCACAAAGAAGTTTTGCATCTATTATTGGTTTTATATTTTTTTACTAATAAATTTGTTTTTTTTTTTGTTATTTATTTTTTTTTTTAAATTATGTTTTGAAACGAATTTTGAATAAGTGAAAATAACAACCAATTGAGTTAATTGTTTGGATACTCGACAAATTGTTCATTATCAATGTTTGAATTAATTCTAATTATTAGCGTTCATAAAATACTCTTAATATCCAGTCTATACAGTTATAAATACATATATGGTAATAATATTTATTACAAATATATGTGCTTTTAAGATTTTGTATTTGATTTTTTTTGGTTTAAAAGTTGGATCCAATGGATCGATTTTGCTCATTCACGACCTTAAACCGACCGATATCTCTTCGCTTTTGAATGATCTTGATGACGGACGGGCGGACATGCGGGAATGTACTAATTAGGTGATTCTACGAACACTTATATCAAAATTGTGTTTGTAGCTTCAATATTTTCTAGCCATACAAACTTTAGATTAAAATCAATATTCTCTGATATATTATGTATATGTCGAGTATAAAAACGAATTCAACAACTAAGAATTGTGTATATCCAATTCCTATATAAAAATTCTCGTTTTATGCTTAACAGAACCATTTTTAGATTCAATCTATGCTTAATCGATTATTATATAATAAAAAATTAAAAAAATTGAAATGAATTTCAATAGAGTTAATATTTTGAAAAACCCAATTCGATTATAAACGATAATAAATTGTATGGTTCGTTTTTCATTTAAATATTGTTATTGCATAAATATTTATTGTATAATATATACATCATATTTGCGATGCAATCAAAAATTGCAACCGAAAATATACAATGTACAAAAAAAATATATATATTGAGAATATTTATTTATTGAATCCGGGTATCAATAAAAATACAATTCACAACAATGTTATTTACACATGACACAACAATATCACTACTGTGACATTACACCCTGGTACACAAAAATCATACAAAAATATCCAATTTCAATATTTTTAATAGGGTTCCGTAAATATTTCGGCTACGGACACAATTTATCATTGATAATAGTCTCGATACTGGTGAGGAATTGAAGTTATTAATGAATTCACATCTAAAACTTTTGTGTAACTCAATTATACTAAGCTTAATACTGGGAACATCATTCAATATAAATTCAAAATTCATTTTTTACAACACATGGGACCTTTCACGTGAAATGGACAACAACAAAAAAGTGAGGTTTTGAAATTTTTAAACCACATTCAAAGTAAAAATTTGGTTTCTTGTTGAAAACTGATTTCTAATAGCAATTTTAATAACATCGACGATTTTTTCAATTTTTTTTAAATTGCAAATTAAAAATATATTAATATTAACATAAAATAATTACATTAATATTGAATATTAATAACAACATTATCCTTAAAAACTGAATTAGTTAAACAATCCTCACGAATATTATAAATTCGAAAATAACTATGTCTGTGCGTTACCCAATCACGCCTAAGCTACTTACCCGATTTAAATGAAATTTGGTACAAATATAGTCTGCGAAAAGACATGGGCTATTTTTGAAAAGACTGTAAGGGGTTGGAATAGTTTGAATGAAAATATAACGTAATTTTTAAACCTAGGAACTCATTTTTACGGTGGGGGAAAATGCCTAAGTTAATTTTGTAGTTGAGTACGTTTTCATAATATTATAAAGAGGAAACATTTGTATGTATGTATTTTTGTATGTAACCAATAAACAAAAAACTACTGTACCGATTTGGTGGCATAGGCTAATCCCTGCATTCCCACGGAAACCGGAACTACGCGGATGAAACTACGTGACGTCCGATAGTAAATATCATAAAATTTAAAAATTGAGATCTACATTAGTTTCGATGATAAACGAATTAAACTATAAAGCAAAAAGAAATAAAAATGAGACCGTTAAAGTGACAAAGAAACTAGATACAGATGTATTCCGTATTCCGTATCTACCTTTTCGAGTAGGTTGTCTCACTTTTATTTCCAATTGCATGTACGTAGTTTATTAAAATTTTACCTATACGATAACTGATATACAAAAAATTATACCCACAAAAAAGCGACTAAGAATTTCTGAACAAAGACTAACAACATTTTATTCTTAAACTTTACACACTTTTCACAATTTTACTTCCTAAACCGCTAATACAATCATGCACTTATAAAATGATATGAGTATACCGCCAGTTAATTTCTGTAGTTTAACATGTCAATTATTAAAAATAGTTTAAATATTGATAATCATGAATATGCAGAATATTAAAAAATTTATTTTGATAGTTTAAATAAAATTAGTGCCATTTCATTATTTCCTATGTTTGTGTACGTTTTTCCGTCTGTCCGTCATCGCAGTTCTCAAATGGGTGAACTGTTTGAAACGCAAATTTTTTAACGTAAGCCTCATGGCAAATGTGAACATGGGGGCCCTTGAATAGTATTACCTATTAAAATTTAGGATGTAAATAAAACAGAACATTTTACAAAACCACTTTTCGTGATTAAATATGAGTAAATTTAGAAATATCACTCACTCATCAAATCAAAATTTATGGTAAAACGTTTTCCATATTCATTTTAGCTAAGTCATTTAAACGGAATTGTCGCATTATCGGTTCTGGTTATTGCTATTTTGGAACACCGAGAGGTAAGGCCCCTCAGACGCGGAGCCTATAGCGTTTGCCACTTCTACTACATGATTAATCCGGTCCCGACCTGGGTGTAATTATGTTCAAGGCATTAGATCCATAGATTTTGAGGAATTCTTTTGTTTTTATAGAAGTTATCAGTCTAGTAGGTATGCAAGTTTATAAATTATCAATGTCAGCGATTTTGGACATCAAAGTTCTTTTAATCATGTTTAAAAAAATAATGGTACGTTTAATGATGTTTCATCCCGTTTTTATTTAATTTAATTTAATTTTTTTATTTTTTATTTTACCAATTTCGTTAATTAGTTTTAAAAATTTTAAATGAGCAAACAATTAACTATAATAATTGTATAACACAAATAATTAGGAAGAAGTTTTAATGAACAGTAATTTTAATGAAAGTAGAAAATTTATATAGATAAAAAATTTTAAATACAATAAAAAATATAAAACTCAGTTAAAAATTAGTTTCCACTTTTAGGTAAATTCATAGCTTTTTTCTTCTACTTCAATAACAAATAAGGAAGACTTTAAAATGTACAAAATTTTTATAAATATCCGTGACTTTTACACTTTCAAATTGTAGAGAGTACCAGAAATAGTAAGAAATTACTTAAATCTAATTTTATTGTGATATTTTTCATTTGTGATATAAGACCCAAATTATTTAAAATATTAGTTTTAAAATCCATTAGTTCCAAAAGTATTGCATAAAGAAATTGTAATACCGACAAACAATTTGTAAACTACTAAAAATGAAAAAGTTGATGTACTTTATAAAGTGAATGTTTACTAACTTGTTTCTTGCATGGTACCTTTGAGACTCGGAATGAAGAATCAAGTCAATTAATTTTATCTTTCACCTTTCTTCTTTGGTTGATATTAAAGTGAAGTATACGAAGCTATAATAGAATATGCGAGAAAATAATGGAACGAAAATACCAATAGGAATAATTAGCACGAACCTATTTTGTTTATTAACGTGTTAATATAATGGACCAATTATTTTGTTTTTTAAGATGTTTAGGACGAACTTGAAAATATTTCGATAATTGGATAATGACGAATTTCAACAGATTGATAATAGTATATTGTACGAGAAGTATTATAAATTATGAATTTCGAAATTATGGTAGCGATATTAGAAGCTCGAGTGAAACAAATTGAGTTATATTAGAAGCACGAGTGAGAAAATCGCAATTTCGGAATTATGGTGTAAACAGTCTAAGAGAGCTATTTTGACAAATAAGTAATAAGTTATATGGGCACTGCATCAGATAGGGATGATGTAATAAAAAAAGTTTATGTGTTTTATCCATCGTTATTTTATCCATCAAAATGAGAAACTAGGCTCAATATCAAACAAAATTCATAAATTAAACTAAATTTAATTCAAGAACGAATAAGCAATTTATTCTAAGCTCTTAAAGATTTCTATGATAAGCAGTCATATTCTATGGAAAAATCTCACAACAAAATTTTTGATCATTAATGAAATTTATATAATATTTTTAATTAACAATCAACTCATTTGTGTATACTAACATTATTTATCAAAAATTTCGAAGGAAAGTGTATTAGTGCCTTGGATATAGATAGGGCCCGACGAATAACTCTTATGTATGATGATTATGGAGATAAAAATGTGTGAAATTCATGTTCGTGAAGTAAAGACGCCGCAATTGAAATGATCAAAAGTTTGAGCATCTATGCTATCTATGTATACGAAATACAACTATATCAATCAAATAATACATTGTGATGGGTATTTACAAATTTCAATGAACAGTTATTAATATTTGCAATTAAAATTAATTTCTAATACAATTTCTTTACTATGATTCTTACAACTCTATAATTAAAATGTCGCTACTCATGGCGCGTCAATCGATTAAGAAGTCTCTTCTACGTAATTTGCACGGTACGGATAAAAAATGTAAATTTTTAAAATTAACTTTGTATTGTTTCTAGAATGTTGAATTCAATTCCTCTAGAATTACTTTATCTTGTTTGCTTTTCTTTTATTTCCCTGAGTATAATATTTATTTATGATATTTTAATATGATATACCTTCTATAATCAACCAAAGAACCAGATTTCAATTACAATTGGATAGATAGTTACTCTTTCAATTTGTGTTTTTGTTAGTGTTTTGTACCAAAATTATTGTAAAACATAGAATGGTGAAGAAGCAAGAACACTTGAGCAATATTAATATTAGGATGACTAAAGTAATAGTAAAAAAATTTCCTCAACTTCTTATACCTGAATTTGACATTAATATGATGATTCTTCTTTGTGTAACCTGTTTATGAATCATTGTATGTATTAAATTGGTAATCAAGACAAGATTCCTTAAACTGAGCATCCGAAAATTTAATAAGGTTGGAATACAAGCATCCCGTTTTCATGCCTAGATGGTTCATGTCAAATTTCTTAAATTTGAATAATTAATTTTTTAGTTTTACGCAAAAAAAAAAAAAAATTACAATACTTACTGCACTAGAGATTGCCATTAATATCTTATTTCTGATTCTTATTCCCTTTTACAAAGCTTACGAGTTATTAAATCGTCTAATTGAGGTAATTGTTGTTTAACAGATTTAACTCTGAAAGATTTAGTCCGACTGCTCTATTCGCAGCCAATTTTTGTCTTTACTTATCGCAGGACACATAATCAGTACGTCTATCTTCAAACACTATCAGTTAAAAATTTAAAAATCAAATTACTAATGCAAACGAAACCATATATAGTTTTATATTTATGCGCACTTTATCAGATATGTTATTTATACAACTTAATAAATCGAAAAGTGAAATTATATTTATAATATCATTGGTGAGGATGTTGCTGGTATATTATGACCTATATGAATCGAGAATATATGCTGTAAATTATATTTATGTATATTTACTATAAACATAAACATACAGGATGTCAACCAATAAAAACAAAGTTCTTACTTACTACGTAAGTGCAACACGTCTATGCTTCACGAAATGTATGCTCGGGTTTTGACTTCTGGATAGACCAAAATCAAGGACTACGATAAAAAAAAATTCGTTCCTCTTTTTAGTGTCACTTAATTTTTTTTTTTTTTTTTTTATTTCCCAGACCAAAATTTAATTGATAGTAAAACAATTTGAACCATTGTATCAATTAAAATTAATATTTATTACAGTTAGGTACCATTAATAGAATAATTATGGTAATCAATAACGTGCCCTTCAAACAAGTTGCCTATATTGCGTTTAGATAGTGAGCTATTTAAATATTTTTATTGTTTTTTTATTAACTCAACATCAGTTAAGAAAGAGAGGGGATAATTGATTTAAAAAAAATAAATAAATAAATTTTAGAATTTAAAATACATAACTGATTATTCTCATTTGGATATTTATTAAAGGTAACGTCATATGAAAAATGGTTTTAAATTAATTATTTACCCAAATAAAAACTTGCGGCGTTCGAATATAAGATATAATTCATATATTGCCACATTAACTTTATCTTAGACATTCGAGGGTTCAGTGAAGTCAAACCATTCATTCAAACATTTTTTACTTAGTGCTTAAACAGACATGTTTTTGTTGATGTTATATCGAAGAAAAAGTTGTATAAGTCGTTATCGAACGATCTGGTATACATTGGGAAAATGATCTGTATTACAAACAAAATAATAATAAGAATTGGATTCTTCCTTCGTTCTTCAGCCATTCACGTTTTTAACAAAGAATGTTCCCATTAATATTTTTAACCCCCGACGCAAAAACGATGGATTGTTATAAGTTTGACGTATCTGTGCGTGTGTGTGAGCTGGTCTGCGGTATCGTATCTCCCGAACGGATGAACCGATTTTGATTTTGTTTTGTTTTTTTTTTTTGTTTGAAAAGTAAATTAGTCAGGAGTGTTCTTATTTATATTTGATGAAAATCGGCCGTCACAAAATGGCGAATTACATATTTTTTCCTTCCTCAATATGGGTATCAAAAAAGAAGGGCTTGGCTAGTAGAATACTATACACTATGACAAATTTGAAATCTAAGATAGCCACCACCACAAAATGTCGCATTTTATATTTTTTTCCCCACTCCGTCAATATGGGTATCAAATGAAATCGTTTGACTTATACACTATGACAAATTTCAAATTCAAGATGTAGCAGCGGTTTTTAAATTTTTACTTGTTATTATTTTTATCAAACTACGTTCGTAAAATAATGTCATGGGTGGAGGATATAATATAGAGTGAAAACAAGGAATTGGTAAGTAATTGGTAAGAAACAAGATATTGGTAAGGAACCATGCCGACGTAGGTTTGAAGTTGTTACATGGAAATTACAGAAAGCGTCCATATGTATAGTCGGAGGGTTATCCATTCGTTCTTTTCCATTTTACTGTTAGCCTAAGCAATTAAATTCCTCGTTAATTATTATTCACTTTCAGCTGCTGTCAGGGTTTGGACCTATAAGTTCCTACTAATAGAAGTCAAATATCGTGAATCGTGATGAACATCTTCGCTTTCGTGGCCAATCAATTGGTTTTATAACAAACATCAATAGAATTTTTGATATTTTTTTGATTTTGTAGTAAACCTATCTTTGAAAAAACTCTCATTTCACTTATTTATACGCCTGAAGCGAAAAATATCTGAAGTTTGCCCACGTTGCTTTATGTCTTTCGTATGTTTCAAAGTATTATAGGTTTGTCTCTTAAATGTCCGGATTGTATCAAAATCTGAAATGGATTTGCCATAAGATTGAAATCCGATCTTTTGGTATGTACGGTTTTTATTGGCCATGATGCAAAATTTTTTTCGATAACTGCGTTAATAATATTACAAGTGAATTAATTCTAAAAACATCTTTTTTTTTTTGAGCTTTGAGTGACTAGAATTTTAACTTTCCTCGACACCCTGTCTACTGATTGATGTTGGCCAATTAAATGAATATCAATCATATGCAAATTTTTTTCTTTATGTGTCATAATTCGTAAATAAAATATGAATGTTTAGTATTAAATTTATTTGTTTTTTAACGATGTATTTTTGCTCATGCAATGTCAAGTGCATGTCATGTAAAATAATGGCGATATTTTTTCTTTTATATGCATATTGTCTATAAACATTTTCGTTTTTTTTCGTTCAAGGGTAATGTACTGTCCTGACTTTTTTATGGCAACATGCTAATAGAAATTTCATCGAGAATTTTAACGAACGAAAAATAATTAAAATTTTATCTAAAGCTTTGATTCTGGAAGTTTATTGTATTTAGAAATTTCTTCTCTAGCACAATTTTTAAATACTTTCTTAATTTTTATTTCTTGTATTATGGTACGTAACGTCTTTACGTTACTCTTTAGTGAGCGATATTTTACATAGATAAGTAATAAAAAATGTTTCAAAAGTTATAAAAAGACTAAGTTTTTGAAGTATTTTTTTACCAAATGATCTTTAATTTTATATTCAAAGAACTTACCCAATATTTTTTTAAATTATGTATAAAAAATACATTAAATCAATTAAAAAAACATTATACACACTATGACACACAAATATATAAAAGTTGTAGCTTATACTACACATACTACCATACACACGCATATATACTCTTTCCTTTAATATACTGTTTTGTTTAAGAGCACGCATATAAACTGTTTTGCTTAAAGACAATGATATTCACTTTTGAGTGATTATGGTCGAATTTCGACCGCTGTAACGGGACTCGGAAGTATTTATAAATACACAATGTAATTGCCTAATTTTATTATAACACAACAATTTCCATTTGATATGGCTCTCCCACCTTTTCAAGTATTTGGCAATATTGTTATAAAAACGTACAAATATGAAATGTTTTTTATTTTTCATATTGATTTTATATCGAATAGCTAATAAACCTACTTTTTATCAATAATTTGAAATAAAATATTTTATTTTATCCTCTGTGTGACATAAATTTCACAAGATATTAAAATATTATAATAATTATATGTTTATCTATTGTCATTTTGTCATCTTTGAACAGAAAATATACATACCTGTAAATAGGCAAATATGAATAGGTAATACAAATTAATAATAAATAGACATCAAAAGATTTATTTACACAATGGGTACCTACATACACTTACTCATTAATTGTCTAATTTGGTATGCAAACACAATTTATTTTTTATACTCATAATATTCCAAAGTTTTTGTTTAGAACCACCATTAAATTTAATTCTATTTTTGGTTTATTGTCTGCAAAAGAGAGAAAATTGATGATTTAAAATGTTTTAGTATTTAAGTAGATGCATGATCGTTTACAAATAATTCATTTAAAAATTTTATTTCTGATTTCTACTGATGGAAAATTTCTATGAATCGTTCTTTTTATCTTATAAACTAACGATCTAAACTACTAATCTAAGAGCTTGTGGGTGCTTTGAGTAACGATTTTCTTTATGGCTGTAATTTTTTCCGTGATGAATAATAGTAAGCGAAGTATTTAATCCACATTTTGGCAGGAATCAATCCTTCACGTCATCAGTTTTTATGCATTAGAAAAAGATGAGAATTGAGTTGTATCAAAACACTAAGAGTGGGAAAAAAAGTTTCAAATAAAAATTGTAGAGCTTGAATCAAATCGTATCATATATCAAATGTATATTTCATATATTTCAAACTTTGTTCTAACTCTTACTGTTTTGGCCAAATTCAATACTCTCCATTTTAAAATGGCGGAGTTGATTTCTACACAAACGTGGTTTCCGTACTTCGCATACTTTAATTTGATTAATCACTCGAAAAATTACAGCTATTCAGAAAGATCGTTGGTCAAATCTCCCTTGAGCATTTTAAGGTTCCTTATTTCGAATTTTAAGGTTGTAAAATGTAAAGAACATTTATTGATGCGTTCGGTTATATTGCTAAAAAATATTCACCTCTGGAAGAAATTTTGATACAGGTTTTTATAAAATGATCTAATCAGTACATCTCATCGACATAAGTCGCCTATCGGTTTATTAGTTCGTGTACACGAGTAAAATTTGAAAGCATGTTCAATAAATAAAAAGTGATTTTGTATGTTTGCGAATTAAATCTATGCATTGGTTCAAAGAGAGTTATCTGTTGGTAAAAGATCAAAGAAAAACTTTTTACAGTAAGTTGTTACACTTGTAACTTATTATTTATTCTTATGATTTAATATTTTAAAAGATATAAATAACATTGGAATATTATTAGTTAAAAATATAATGCATTCTTTAATCATTACATATTAATTCAATGATAATTGTAATGAAAATATAATCATGTGTTTATGCAATCAGTTAAAAAAATAAAATTGCTATTTATAAGAATTATTACCATTGAAATGTCAAATTTAATAATAAGTGCATTTTATTTAATAAATAGAGTTAGAATTTGTATTATAACGTGAGTTTTACTTACAGTTGGAAATGAGACTTTGTTATTTTTTATTTTAATTATATTTATGGTTCGAAATCGAGATTTCGGGGTGCTTTATAAAGATTTTGAGCTGTGTCATAAAAACCAGTTATATAACTCTTTAAATAGAAATGTGAACTGAATTAATTATATAAAAAATGAAGCTGCTTGGAAGTATTTTAAAATAATGTATAAAATAGATTTCCAATAGATTCACGCCTCCAGGATATATGAAAAACGGTAAAATATATACTTAATTTCATTGTATATAATTCAATTCAATCTTTATTCATTCTCTTTTAAACAATACACATATGATACAGAATAAGTAAATATAATAATAGGATTGGACCACATTCATCCCACTATTCACATTGTGCAAACCAAAAAAACCATAGAAGCCATTGGTAATGATAGGCTTCGGTTAATGATTTGGAATGCAGTAAATACTTATGTAATATGTACATAAAAAATTTTTAATGAAAACTTTAAAATTACAGACGACAATAAATAATATTTCCAGCTGCATGGAATACAATTTAAAATAAAAAATAAAAATCATTTATCAAACAAAATGAAATAAACATAATTTAAATCGACCATTTATTATCCATTCAGAAAGCTGAGAAGTCAAATTTGTAGGGAACAAAAATCCTTACAGAATAAATATGAATATAAATAAAGATACATAAATCGTGCGACTATAAAATACAATTGTGCGAAACACATTGTAAGTCACTCAGCAAACAAAGAGTGCTTGTCTATCGTAAAGAAATGGAAAATCGTGTCCAAGGCTCAAAGCAAAACTTCTTCTAATGAATATGGACAAGTTTTCAATAAATAGTTTTTTATTGCAGTCACAGAGCTCGATCAATATATTAGCTCTCTATTATATTACTGATTGTTTTATAATTTAAAAAAATATTATACAGACGAATTGCTTGATTACGAGGTCCAAGATCTACACATGCACATAACCACGCCGTTGTCTTGTAAAACGATTTGTCCTCACTTCAATTGAGGCAAAATAATTTTTATTTAACGTTATATTTTAACGCTCTCGAGCAAAATCACTGTGAAATGTTAAAATGCCGTTACCCCTGAATATATTTATCAAATGTCAGTATTTTTTAGTAACTATGATTTAGCCAAATATGATTTTAATAACTTTATTACAAAAGAATGTCTTTTTTAGCGTAGTTCTCAAGCTCCGTTATTTTTAATAATAGTGAAAACAATTGTAGTCTTTTTTATGTAAAATAGTCTATTTTTATTTGAAACTTATTTTTCGAATTTTTTTCGTTTTCATTTAGACATTAGTACTTCTGATGATGATATATTAAAAATGTTTGAGCTAGTTTTGTAGTTTTGGTTTTGTAACTGTAGACCTCACTCAGAAATAAAATAAAACCTTAAACTTCGTGGCATGTATAGAAAAAAGTGATATTTATGAAGATATCCAAAAAAGAGAGGGGGGACCAATTTCACCAAAAACTATACGGTGAATTTTCTAAAAATGATAAGCGACTTTACCAAATGTTATCAAAATCGCCCGTTAAATTAACATAGCGGAATAATTTTAGATAAATTCGGACAAACAAAATGGAAAATTGAATAATTAAAATATAGACCTCAGTTCGCTAGGCTGATTAATGTTGATAAAATTTTACTTAATTCATTATAAGAAAATCACCTGATTTTTAATGATTCTAAAAAGGATAATTCCCTAAGTTTTCGCAATTTCAAAATTTTAACAATTTGTGATTATGCAAATGAATTTGAGTATGCAAACATATGTTTGAATTGAATATTTATATTTATTTTAAACGATGGTCTAGTTGCTTATTTTTCTAACTTTATTTACTGTCATGGGTACCTTTTTTTACAAGTTATTGGCATTATATAAATTCAGGGAACACAAAAGGAACATAAAATTTGTGTCTGCAATTTTTTCAACAAATAAATAAAGGAAAAATTGATTATACAAAAATACTATTTCTATGGCAACCGCACTGATAAATAAAGAGTGGTGGATGAATAGAAGAAGGGGATAAAAAGGTGCTACAACCACTATACAATAACTATTTCTAAAGGTGGTGAATTTTCACACTCACTTAAAACCTATTATTTGAGAAAGAAACATGCAATCGAATTTTATAATATGTAAAACTAACAACCAAATCAAATGCACGCAAACAATATTAAAATAATCACGGAAACAATGATTTGATTACTTTAAAAAATTTGTTATTGTAATTTTCAATTCTTTTAGTTTTCGTTCAAAAACTTTTAAATTTTTATGTGAGTTTATGTGCCTGCTTTTATATAGCAACCGGTTGAGTGTGATACGTCATATAATTTGTAATTATACACATTGGGTTTGAATTCTACGGCATTTTAAAGTATTTTGAAAGTATCCACAACTATGGCGGGTTTCCATAATATTTTAAGTACCGGAGGTGGAATGACCGAGCTATTACAAAGTTTTGTACGTGTTGATGCCTCAGATGATGAACAATCTGAGCCAGATGAGAAACAGAAAAATGTTGGAAAAGGTTCGGGACCTTCTGGAGGAGTTGGTGTTGGTATACATGTAAAATTGCCATTAATTGGATCACTTATGACGGCACCAAAACGTGATATTTACAGTCCGCAACGTAAAGAATCAAATAATGATGAGCCAGACAAACCACTTATTATACCTGAACTTGTTGCACCTGGTAAAAAAGGCAAAAAATCCAAGGGTGCGAAAGGTATATATAAAATTTTGTAATCGATTTTATTAGTATATCCTGGGAAATAATTTTATGAGAAACCTTACAATTATTTACCTTGAAAGTTGTTGTAAGGTAAGGAAAATTTGAAAACATATTCAATTGTAATAATCTAATATCATGACCATTATTGTCTTAGCAAAAAATTAACACTTGGACTAATAAATTTATTCTAGAAAGCTTATAGTGCTGTTTAGTCGATTTTATTGACAAATATATTGTCCTTTTTCGTTTTATCCAACAAGCTTAAAGGATATTATAAAGTTTTAAAATTAACAAGAACAAAAATTTATTTTGTGTATACGTCGGATAACAAAATTCCAAATATATACTTCGGGTATGTCTTATAGGAGACAAAGGGAACTTATTTCTAATTAAAATGGGGTAATTAAAGTCACGAAAAGTAACAAAAATTAAATTTTATATAAAGATATTTTGAACTTGAGTCTTAAAACACATGATTAATTTACTATCTATATTAAAATTCGATATTTTTATCTGTATATCATGTAACCTAAAATATTAGACTGTCATAGTGTGATGTCATTTCGGCAAAAATTATTAATTGGCTTTGTCAGTTCAGTATAAAACAGTCCTAATTTGTAAAAAAAAGGTTTAAATTGTAATGGCAAGAAATCTAGTTTTGCAAAAATATTTGTTATAGTTTGTACCTTTTTATTAAGAAATCAATATTTTAAAGTACATTTTTAAACATGGTAAACTATCCTATTTGTAATGCTAAGTTAGCATTATTTATATTCTAATGTTCAATTTAAGTTGTGTGTAAAATAATAAGCTAGTAAAATAATATACCTAATCCAATAGTATATACCTCAACCTATAAACTATTACAATACAATAAAGTAAAAACATTCAAATTAATTATTTTCAATTGAAATGACTTTATTCTTTTTCTACGGAACTTTCATGAAATATATGTGTGTACAATAAATTTAGTCTAAAGTTTGTATATTAAAAATATTGAAGGCACTAATAAACTGGCTTAATGCCTCCGTCATAAACATAACTCGAGAAATAATCTGTTATCTTGTGTCCATTGGTGCCACGACTCATCCTTTAAACCATAAGAAAAATAGAAAAATTCAAATGCAAAAAAATGTTTATCTCAATCCAAACAATGATCCATAATTAACCCGAGTGTGATCAATGTGCCGACCAAATTTCTTCAGAGTCGAATAAGGCGTTCGAAAGTTACATCGAAATAAATATAGATAGATAGAACGAAATGAAAAATACTTCGTTCGGTTAATAAGAAATAAACGTGTAATATAAAGTTTTCGGGTCTTCTATCATCCCATCCTTCTTATTAATTATTTTGGGAATAAATTTTTGGGTTCCCCAATTTTTGGCGTTATTTTTGTCGGGTTGGCAGCTGTATTTGGATTCAAATAACGTAACAACGTATTTGTAATATGTCACGAACTATTTTCTAAGCAGGCTATTAACATTTTTTTTTAAATTCTGTCAATATTTTTTAATTAAAAATATTTAAAATACCTATACCTAAATTATTTCAGCCATATTGTTGATTTTGCGCTATAAATATTTTAACTATCTAGTAACTATCTAAACAATTTTTGCTTTATCTATAGGACATGGTTCAAATAATGTAAAAATTAAACGTTCAAAGAAAAAAGGTCGCCGACGTAAAAAACGTGGTCCACGTTGTGAAGAACTTTATACAGATAAAGATCGTGCTGCAGCTGTTAATATGGGATCACGTGATATTAAGCAATCGTTATCATTAAAAATGAAACAAGATCGTTCCAAGGCGTTACAAATACCAGAAGAAGCTGATCCTGGTACATTTCTTGCACTAGGTAATCATGAAATGAAATGTGGTGATGTTAAAATAGCAAAACAGTTTTTGGATAAAGTAAGTACTGAACACAATTTGAAGGTTTAATAGCAATTTCAATTTTGAGTTCATAAAATTTTAAGTTTATAAAATAAAATGTAGAGCTCACCAATGATTGTCTTATAACGCTTTCCTGTCTATGTGTGTTTCTCTTAGGAAAAGTAACTAAGTGCTAAACTATTAGCGTGTGTGATTTAATGGATAGTTAATCGGGTTTTGATCGAGACAGTTGTATAAAATAAAATAGTAGGGGATCCCAAACGGGAATTTTTAGACTATAACGCGTCAGATTAAGATACGGTAGATACCTTGCTCCTTGTTGAGTATTTCCCCAAATTTTAACTCTGTATATGGTGCCTCGCATATAGGACAGCCGATCAGAATATTAAAACGAAAAAATCGATAGTTGTATTTAATAGAGCTCATCAGATTTCGATATTGCAGGTTTATTATAAACTGAAAAGTGTACATTTTACTAATCTGACGATTTGAGAATAACGCAGATGGAGTGTCTTTTTTGCAATTTTGTGACCGTCCGATTCTCTTCCGTTCCACTCAAATTGTCAGATTAGTATAATGTACACGCACGCACCATACAGAGAGCTAAAATTTGGTGGAGATACGCAACAAGAGGTAAGGTATCTCGCATATTTCTGACGCACTCGAGTAATTCCAAAGTCCCCACTTGGGCTCCTCTACCAATACTCTTTCAGGAACTTTTCTATTAGCTCCATGGCTATAGAAGTGATTAGACAAAATTGTCTAACGTACTTTGTAAGTGTAATTGTTATAAATATTACATTTTTCTATACGGCAGATGGAAAATTTCTTGGACACGTGGCAATAATTGAAATTTATTCTAATGAAAAGAAAATTCATGGCCGAAAATTTTCATTATTTAAAAATATTTTATCTATGTAACCAGCCTTTGATAAAATTTGATACACTTTTGATTTGATTTGATAAAATCTTACACTTTAATTTTTCGTCAATTTTGCTTTCAGGCAATTGATTTAAATGAAAAAGACAAGAATGCATTATTGGCACGCAGTAAGTGTCACATATTAATGGGTAATGCTGAAAAAGCTTTAGAAGATGCGTCGCGTGCTGTAAATTTAGCAAAAACTGATATTGATGCAATATATCAAAAAGCTGAAGCATTATATTTTTTGGGACAATTTGAACATAGTTTAATGTATTATCATCGTGGTTTACGTTTACGACCAGAGCAGTTTAAATTTCGGCAAGGCATACAAAAAGCGCAAAAGGCTATAATTAATACGATTGGGCCTGCAGTGAAATTGACACCTATGTTGTATACAGATGATGTAAATAATAATATTACTAGCAGGTATTTATTTTGTTAAAACTTATCCATGAAAATTTAATGGTTTGATGAATATATAAATTTTCACATTCATACATTCATTAAGTTTTTTTATCGATTAATCGGTCATTTTTCTTGGTAACTGCAAACTTGAACGAAAGATGCAAGTAAATTTTATGAATTAAGAATAAAGTAACGCATGACGAGTTCGCCGTTATACAGAAGTGCAAAATCTTATGGGATTTATTATTTTGAAATGTTAAGCAGTCAAACTTTATTGACTTTAAAAAAAAATTAATTTCGAATATCTGTTTAATAAAAGACTGTTTCTTATAAATAATTACTTCCTAATTTTATTTTAGTAATATCGAACATATACCCATGAATACAGCTTTATCAAGAAGAGCGTCAAGTTGTAATCCAAAATCTACTATTCGAAATGCCAGCCTATCACCATCATGTCGCATGAATTCAGCATCACAAATTTCATCGACTAAATCTTCAACATCAAATTTATTACAAAACAAAACTAAACGAAGAAATGCTACGAGTACTCCTCAACGTCAATGTTTAGGCGCTTTATCAGTAGATAAAAAATATTTAGAGAAACTATTAAAAGATCCGCATATCAAATGTTTGAATAAAGAAAATAAAGATGTAATAACTAAAGCTGAAGAAGCTTTGATGTATTTAAATAATCGTGAAAAATTTTGGACTCAACAATTCCCACCGATTATCGGTAATTATAATTACAATAGTCGAAATACATCGAAAAGGAATTCAACATCAATTCCTAAATAAAATTTGGATAAAAAACTGAGTTGTTTAATTAGACAGAATTTCTGGTTATGTTTTTATTTAAATGTTAAAAGTTTATTTGAATGTTAAAAAAAAAAAAATGTTTTTGCGTTAACTTAGTTTAAAAATAATTTAGACGGAAAATATTGAATAAATTATTAAAAAAAAAAAAAAATTAAAATTTTATTTAACTTCACCAGTAGTTTGCTGACTGAACTATCATTGTATGTATTATACATTTTCTAAGGGTCGTAGAGTCTTCATTTTGTTCGAGTAATAACATCATAGTAATACACCTCTAATAACCAAGTGTTTCTCAGTTTTTGCTACATCTTTAATTTTTAATCGACTCATTAATTTTTTAAAATTCAATTTTCCTATCGGCTTTACATATTTATATTTATCTGATAATTTTTTGAATGCGCAATCTTTTTTCTGTATTTTTACCGCTTGCCTTTGTCCGCTAAATACATAATTCGTTTTCATATGCTTTTATGAAATTTTCTAATCTGTTTTGTTTTAATTAGTCTTTTTATAATTATGAATTAACAACTACGAAATGAGTACGAAAAAAGGTGAAACAACGAAAAATATTTAAAACGACGTAACACGTTTACAGTCTGTATGTCAACTAAGCGAAACAATTTTTCCGAATTAAAATCGAAATAAGCTCATAATTAGCCGTTAATTAACGCAATTACACAATCAATTAACGGCTAATTATGAGCTTATTTCGATTTAACCACAACGGAGAAAATGGATGACTATCAACTTAGCGAAACATTTTTTAAATTTTAATCAAATTTTTTTGAAAAAATGCTCATAATTAGCAGCATCGTGAATTAACCGTAAATCAATTTTGGGAAAAAAACTTGTTTCGCCTTATAGAGAAAATTACTGTTTTGCTAAGTAGGCTGCCAATCATGCACCAAGTGCTTGAAACATACGTTCAACCACTTGGTGTATGATTGATAGCCAACTTTTCCCATAATATTTTTTACCCAGTGAAAATTATTTAGGCCACGCAACTGTATAAATTTTCTAATGAAATAAGCATACTTAATGGTAAGTTTTCAGAGTTTAATGTAAATCATGACTGAACGCAAATCATAATAATTTAATGAATGTAGTTTTTAATTGGAAATTAATAAATTAATTTGAATACAAACATAAACAAACAAGTAAATACTTAAACAGTATTTACTACACCTCCATAAAATAAATTTGTGTCTGATGACTGTCAATGACCTTTAATAATTATTTGTAAGTCATTTGCAAAGAATAATCACATAAACTTCAATACTATTCTTAGATTGCATAATGTGACTGAAATAATTGATATTGTTTCTTTTCATCTTTAACATGTGTTTGATTAAATCCAAATATTTATATGATTTTTTTAACTGGTCTAATTAAGATTCTTATACACGAAGCTGGCCATAGAAAAAAGGCATAATGTTTCTAATAAAAAGAAACTCTCATGGAATTCTAAACAGTTGATTCTATATTATATTAATTCCTTTCATCCCACAACGGATATAGTGCTGCAGTAAAGTACTGCCACCTGATTCGGTTATGGTCCCTGTCCTTCCGTAGCAAAATTTCCTCCTTGTGTTTGTTTCCCTACGATTCGTTACCAAGAAACTAGTTTTCATCCATAGAAAGTAATTAGTCCAATTTTTTTGTGTATTCAAAAAAATTTAGTACTTACCCTGACCACCCGTTAGGTGTAGCAGTTCACTGTCGATATTTAATGTTATTACCAGTAGTCAGCAAGAGATGACCATGCCTGTTGAATGTCAGCAAAGGCTGGACATCTAGAATCTTTAATAAATCAAATGCAATGATGATAATATTGTCCTTGTTTAACACTTAGAGTATGCTTATCCGAAAGATTCTTTTTTCCAATAAAATTCTGAAGAGATTTTGATGTAACTTGTCGCGTAGTCCCGATGCTAAAAGAACTATAATTCTAATCCGATTTCATGTTTCTGAGAGACACATACATACAAATATACAAACACTTATTTCATGAAATTTGGCATATTTGTTCAGGAGGGGGCATTAGACTATTATATAAAAATATTGAGAAATTAGGTTGTTATAAGTCAAATTGATAAACTCTATTTTAAGTCGGTAAGAAGGAAGTAATCCAGCTATCTAGCTTTAGTTGAATGGTTTATGGGCATTGTCGCCAGGTAAGTAAATTGTTTCAACTGCAGTAACTATAATGTACAGAATACATACGTACATTCATTCTCAATAATAATTATTTATTACAATAACTTTCGGATGTCATAATAGAAAGTTTTTCCATTTGCAAGTTAATATTCAAAATACGCACAATAAAAATATTTAATAAATACCATTTTAGTAGGAAATAACATAAATTTGTAAACGATTATTTTTTCCTTTATGCCTTTTATGGAATTCCTATTTTCTTAAATATAATATCAATTATTAGGCAGTAAAATCATTTAAAAAAATTATTTTTATATAGTTTTATACAATAACGAAATGAAATAATCGAAAAATTTAGGGAAAAAATTGTTTGCTGCATTTTCCAATTATCCATTATTGAATACCATAAAATGTTTATAAAAAAGGAAAAAATCAAAATTTTTAAATTTTTCCAACGGGAATATTTTCTTAAGCCTTCAATGATTTGATTACAAATTTTAATATTATAAACGATTCATTTGTTTATGTCAATTATTTAAACAATTAGAATTTTAAAATAAAAAATAAAATAAAATTTTGATGTGCCTTTCAACAATATAGCAATTTAAGATAGACTCCAATAATTTTTAGATTTTTAGCACAATTATTTAAACTGTATGTTCAATTTTATATATAAAGAGAATTGGAAAAAATATTTTATTAATTAACAATAGAATATCTTCTTGAAAAATCAATAAACAATAGTTTTCTAACGGAACTGAACTCATTATAGTTTCTACATTACACCATAATTTTTTTTTAATTCTTGAATTTATATTTTATACTCTTTTATAAGATAATTTTTTTTGGATTATACAGTCAAAACGTTCGCACGGATCCTATTTGATATAGTATTATTAATTATAGAGCTGGTGCTCCGGGAGTAAAGTTATTTGTTTAGAAAATTTTCTCTTCTTTAAGGATCTTTTTCGATTTCCATTATTACTTTTTGTTTTTAAGTTATAAAAAAAATTTGAAGCCGTATTTTTTTTTTCAGTTTTTTGTTTATAACAATTGTAATTTTTCTTTTTATTAAATAAAAAAAGTCTATCTCAAAATGTAATTACACGTCGAAAGAACTATCTGCCATAATTTTCTGACTTTTCGAATGATTTTTCGTAGATATGTTATTTCTCGACAAGAATAATGATTTGCATAACTATAATAAAAATATAAGTGCATTATAAAAACTAATCAATCTAACTGTAATAGAATTCTCAGAAAGTTTTATCTGTTCTGAGATTGTATCAAAGCTCTGAAACGATTTTACAATAAACAACAATATCTGAAAGTTCAAAAGGTAGAATATTTAATGTTAGTATGAATAATGCAATTGAAAATAATATAAACGTATAGAATATTTACCAAAACAATTAATCACAAATGTTATTATTTTATGTGTAGGTAGAGATATGTGTGATTATACGCATTTTATTAGCGTATTGGATAGAGTTTATTTATAGGTTTGTTAGAAATAACTTTCACGAATTTTTTTCAGTACAGCAATAATAGTATTCTTTCTTTTATTTCCGACAAAAGTTAAAAGTAAAATATTTTTATTTTATTTTTTTTAAATAATTGACCTTCAATAAATTAAATGGATAGTTTTTATTTTGGGAATTTGAATACAAAAAGAAAAATGTATAAGAAATTTAAAAAAAAAAAACCATATGAGTATGGCTTTTAGAGTCGAGACCAACAGCTTCCTGATAAATTAAATTATTGTATTCGTTTTCAATAAGAAATGAGAATCATTCTTTAATTTACGTCTTTCAATCAGCACTTATTTATATGTAAAAATTAAGCTCCCGTATGTTTGTGACCTCAAAACTCGATGGATTTACTTGAAATTTTGCCAGGTTGTTGCATTTCAACAGGAGACTGTTTATAGCGAAAAATAAAATTTTTAAAAATAAACAAAAAAAGTCAATTTTAGATTGTTTAAATTTTGTTTCTGATATTTGTGTTATTTTTAATAAATATTTATCAGTGGTTTTTATAAATAAAACCGACTTAAAAGAAATGGACTAAAGCAAAAATAATATATGGCCAATTACTTTGCAAAATTGATGCCAAAGAATAAATTTTTAGGCAAGAATATGATTGAAGCCAACAAAATATGGTCACATGGGAATTATTTGTAGAAGTATTTAATTTAAAATTACTCTTTATTTTCAACAGACTTCAATTGTTCTATTTTTTTCGAATGATCTTTATTTTTTGGTGCTTTCTTAACACTAAAAATTTGTCTATAGTATGATATAAAATCATTAAAAAGTAGCTCCCGCTGTTCTTTAGGACTGGAACCACTCGATAATATAATTTTTTATGGAAATATTCTGGAAGAATATTTTTCAAATAAAAGAACATTTTTTCAAATTGGTTTATAACTGACGGAGGTAATTAACATATAGATTGAATTAATGATATTATAGTCTTTGCTTTTTTGAAGCCAGTTAAAAGCTAAAAGCACTCACTCACTAATCACAGTTTTTCTAGACAGCTGAAATTCTTACTGTAGAGAAGATGTGATCTAAGGAATTATTGTTCAAAATTCTTATGCTAAAATAAGGGATGAAAATTAATAATTCTGAACTTCTTTCGCAATCAGTATGATGAACTATAATAAAGTTTATTTTTACGCATTTGAAATATTTGTAAGATACAAGTCCATATAAATTTCATCTAATATCAATTCCAATGTTGAAGCTTTCATAAAGGATGTGTAATAAAATATTACATCGAAAAATTGAGACTTCATCTCAGTATAAGTAGTTAAGATTAATATTAATTTATCTGTCGGGTTTACGGGCGATTAAAATCTGATGAGAAAGAATTTTTGAAACTTACATTTCTCCGAGAAAAAACAAAAAATGTTATTTACATGAAAATTTAAGACAAAGAACAATAATATAGGGTAGTTTCAACCATAATAGACATGTAGTAATTCAATTATACTTCACAAATTATGAACCTGACGTGGAAATTCCTGGTGTCAGCTAGGTATTAATATTTTAAATATTTAAAATTCTTCAAATTTCTATTTTCTCACTCAAAACACTTTTTTGGTACGATTTGATTTAGTGACAGTCATATTTAAGAAAATTTTGTTTTCGAAATGTGTATTGCTTTCATATTATGGGGTAGAAACAGTACCTTTCTATCAAGAAATAAAAATAAAACATTACAAAATTAATTTTAGAGATCGATCATTTTTCGTCAGTGGTGTAGTATTCGCATGAAAAAATTTTCTGTTTCGATTAAAAAATCATATACAAATTACGAATATGGATTATTCGCCTACCAGTTGAAAATCTGGCATCAGATTGATTACAGAAATGTACGATTTGAGTAGAGTTTATATTTTAGGAATTTTTTTAATATGCGTTTCACTCTTTCGATCTAACTGAAGATTTTACGTTGTTGAGTCGT
This sequence comes from Chrysopa pallens, assembly GCA_020423425.1. Lineage (NCBI taxonomy): Eukaryota > Metazoa > Arthropoda > Insecta > Neuroptera > Chrysopidae > Chrysopa > Chrysopa pallens. The sequence continues at coordinate 90,537,731 of CM035591.1, read as the reverse complement.
TCTAAAAAAATGCAATTAATCGAATTATTTACTTTTAACAATATGTATGATATTCTAGTATACCAGTACAAAAAAAAAATCCAAAATTAAAGTAACTGTATTTGCATTAAAGCTTACAGTGGGGTTGATAACATTCTGTATATATCCATATATTAAAACGAGAAGCAAAAACTTTGTACTCCGTTTTACAAAAATTGGGCGGAAAGAGGTGTAAAGGGACACTAGTATATATAATTAAACAATACTAATTTTTAACATAAATTTTTAACGCAAAAAAATAAAAGTTATAATAACCTAATACTCGAATAAATTAAATTGAATTGTTAAATAAATTTCTCGTACATAAAACTGTTTCTAAATTATATGAAATGGAATGCAACAGCCAGGATATTAACAAATCCTTAGTTGTAAACTTTTTATTTTCAAAACAAAAGATATCATTTCTTGCAATAAATTTGACAAAAAGGCTAAGAAGATATTCGGTTTTTATCAATATTGGAGAGATCTCTGTGATATTTTATTAAAATGTTTTCACAATTGTCTTTTATACTCTATGGCCGTTGTTCATTGTATATGATAATATTACTTAGGTAGGTAGGTAAACCTTTGGAAGTACATTACCACCCATTTTCTAAATTCGCACACACCAGCTTCGGACACTCTTTAATGCTTCTACTGCAATATATCCTCTCCCTCTTTCGCATATCGAATAATGTAGTTAGGAGGATTCTGTGGTCAGCCAGGAACAACTTATACATTGTACTCGATCTATATTTTTTAGGTATCGTAGACTCCAGCATTGTGCTCCATAAAGCAATATGGTCGACACTATCAAATAAATGCGTTCGAGAGATCTAAGGTTGTATCTTAGATTTAACAATAATGGCCTTAATTCGATGGATAGCAGTTATATCTCTATTATAAGCACGGTCAGCAACTTTAGCGAACCGCTCCCTGGATGAGAATTGGATACTAAGATAGCAGTATTCTGGTACAATATTTTTATTGTAAATTTTAAATATTTGTGTTCTAATTTTCCACTTTTCTAAATATTACCATTTTAGATTTTTCTATATTTATAACAAGCTCATTTCTCGAACAATATAGATAAAGTGTATTAAGTGCTTTTTGTACCATATCAGGATTATCAGTAAGAAAATCCAGATCGTCAGCATTTACAATAAGCAATATATCAATTTTACTTAAACCAACACCTCTGATTCCATTATGATTCTCGCTGATAAACTGATTAAACAGTAATTGCGTTAAGGAATCTTCTTGAAGTATTTATGTTTTCACTCTTATCTGAATGGTGGATGTTAAAGCAAGCACTTTGATAAAAATATTACATAAGTTTTATAATTGGGATCGTGAGAATAAAATCTGGATCGTAAGAACAAATAAATTCACTTTACTGAATCATTTCACAGAAATTCTAAACCAATTTCCTTTATTGTATAGAGTAGTGGCTGAGTGGAAACACAGTATGGAACAAATTTTATTGCAGCAGAGCTTTGAAAATTATACTGAAAAATTTATTGATATCTTTGGTATTCAGATCTCTTCTCAATATAGATTGGTTCTGTATTTTAAAGCAGAAGTGAGTTTGTATAACTAAAAAAAGTTTGATTTATCAACCTATTCGATGATTTTTAACAAAATTGCACGCCACTGTTGAAAAAAATAATAAAAGTTATTCATCATTTAAGTACAAAAATTGATAAAACAAAAAATTAAATGGATATATGTGAAGCCCAAAACAATAAAGATTTTTTAATAATTTTCTTTCTTTAATTATAGCCGAAACGAACCACACCTAATCTAATATTATACTGTGACAATACACATTCCATATTATCTTAATAATGCGTTTAATTAACGTTTGTCAATAAATAATATTTCTTTATTGTGTTTGTGAATTACTTTCTTTGCCCGTGTTAGCACTTATGTTATTGTAGATTACTCATTTCAGTTCTCAATAAATAACTAAATATACGTCTTTTTTTTGCTATTTTACTTCAAAAAACTTTCATTTATTCTAAGTAAAATTTAAACAATAAATATTTAAATAATAATTGTATTTATATTTGTATTTTATTTATTTATTTATTCAATTTTTTTATGAATTTATTTATTTATTTTTTTAATTAGTCGGAGGATTAAAGATCACAAAATGTTTAAAATGTAGTTTCTTTTTATTTTCCATTTTTAAATTCAATATTTTGGTTTAAATTTACTTCATTAAGTTTTATGTGGAGAAAAATGAAATCCTCCATGAAGTCAATTTCTCATGACTAACGTCCTTTTTTTGTTCAAACGAAAACAGATTATCAGCTATAATTCATACATGAGATCTATGCATGAACATGTAAGTATTGATCATGTAACTGTAAAAATGTTCAGTTGCGATAAAGCGTGTGAAGTCAAAGAAAATCCTTGAAAATTTTCTTCATAATTTTTTACGTTTAACGATAACTTCAACTCAAAGCATGTTGATACAAATGTAAATAATTAAACTTTTACATATGGATTATCCCGCCTTTATAATATGTATACGTAGGATATTTAAACAATTTACTCAGTTGATTTTTACCTCGTATTGTTTTAGAAAATTTATTTTAGCTTATAAATACTTTCTTGTACATAATGATAATTATCGCGATAATCAGAATTAAAATGGAGAAAAACTGATTATTTTAATCATTTTCGTAGCGAAATGTGAAAATGATAAAGACTTATTGATGATAAGTTAACGAATTGTTTAACTTCGTTCATCTAAGTTTTGCCCCCGTAATATGGTAAATTATTCGATGCTTTAAGCTGGTTGGGTTGTTGTAATTATATATATATATATATATATATATATATATATATATATATATATATATATATATATATATATATATATATATATATATATATATATATATATATATATATATATATATATATATATATATAAAATTTATCTTCCAATGTATCATATTATTCTTATGTCGTAATTTGTTTTCAATGTAATTATTGGTTTAAAGATTTTTAAATTTATATAAATAAAAACATTCTATCATAAGTCATAATTAAAACTTCCACCAAACGAGTAAGAAATCTGACAATTTAAGGCATATTAGTATGTATATAGCAAAAATTAAAGCGATATTGAAATTTTGTTTTAAATACCCAGAGTGCTCCTCACTAATTATCTTTCATAATATAGGTAATAGTCTTTTTTAACATCTTTAAGATATCATTTCAAATATAAAAATCCAAATTTTGGCTTTTAACTAAAATTTTATACAGAAATGAATGTAAAAACTAAAAGCCCGATTACGTAAAAGATCAAAATACAGACAACATAATATTGACGACAATAAATTGATTTCTAAAAGAAGATTTTTCATCAAATAAAATCTTAAACATCATAAAATATCCCATCTTCATTCTTGCCGGAAGTGAATACTAAACTAATATTATCACGCCTTGTATACTTCGTGCAGATGTGAAGGTTTCCGAATATACAGCTTTCCGAATAAATATTATTGTTTATCGTAGCCAAGAATTTATTATTCTTTTAGCTTTGTACTATCTGTAATAAAAAATCACTTGTTAAAAAAAACCTGCCTATTTTGTTTTATTCATTTTTATAATAATAAAATACGAAATTTTTGCTCGTTATTAAAAAATAATAACAGCAAAAATCTCTAGCAGGTATATCATCAAAGCAAAGCAGTTAGGTTATTGAGTTGTTAACAAAAAAAAATGTATATATTATGATGATCCAAGCAATGAGATATCATAGTGGCCAGCGGTGATATAATCTGGGTCACCTTAACCCACTTTTATTGTAATAATTCTGACAGTAAGAATATTAACTTTTTTTTGTTTGTTTTTAAAATCAGTACAATAAATGTATGAATGTGTATGTAGATGATATGGCAATGTTTTTGCTTTTAATAATATAATTTCTTAACTCAAAACTGCAATATACAGCACAGCATTCATTATAGCAAAATAATAATTTTATTCAAATTATAATTTGCAATATGATTTAATATTCCATTTTCTTTTGTACCTAATGTGTTACTCAATTTAAAATAAAGGCTAATTTATGTATAATTAGCTAGTAGTATTCGTTAATTTTACGTAAACGTAACGTAAGTTGTTACGTCATAAAATTAAATATGGCTCCTACAAAAATCCACATTTATATTTTGATTGTCGGCGAATTTATATGAGCATCTCGTACTCAAATTCTCATACCTTCATATACATCAGCCTTATTTTAAAAGGAAATTGTTGGTTGTGAAAAATAAAGCATTTTGACAAAAACGGAAATTTATGTAAAAATATTCTAAAACATTCTGAATTTGACTCATAAAACCACATTATTAATTAATTATCTTAAAATTAATTATTCGATTACTTATCTTTATATCATGTGTCCTAAAACACTAGGCTACCATGGTATGACGTAGTTTTGATAAATATTATTGGTGGTCATCTGTCAGTTCATGCTAAACATTTATCTTAATTAGAAAAAAAATTTTTGAAAGTCTTAGGTTTTTTGTTCTCAATGTGTTATACCAGTGAATATCAATATTATAATCTCGTATTGCGTCAGAAAAATGACAGTCAGCGTTTTTCAGAGAATAAAATAGGTTTAAATTTTAATATAAATTTATTGCAAGATATCGCGTTTATTTTTCTAAACTATTTTTTGTTTGTTAAGAAATTTATTAAGAAATAAATATTTTGCGGTACTTTTTCATACATGTAACCTACAATATTAATGGTGAGTGCGTGTATAGTAACTAAAGTTGTGTGATTGGAAATTCGACAGTATCAGATTCGCATTAAAGTTATGTAACACTACAATAATATTTATATGGTAGCGGTCATAATTATGCATTATATTTAAAATTAGTCGATAATTTATTTGTAAGTTTAAATTTATTAAAGCTGTTTATAAAAGCGTGGTAGAAATAGAATGGTTATTTAAAATTTATTTCAATCCAAATTATGATTATTACAAATGTTTGAAAATGTTATTTTTTTAATTTTGCGAATATATAATACAATTCGAGTAATATAGTACGTAGATAGTACTGTTAATATGGTAATAGTCTTTGTATTATTGGATTAGACGAAACTGATCAACAAACATTCTATCATTAACATACTTTTGCCAAATGGTTACTAATTAGACCAAAAAGTTAGGATCAAAATTATAAGGTGCATAATTTTTGCGAGTATACCGCTATGATTTTTGTTCCATTATTATTGTGGTTTATTTTATGGTTCTTATTTGTATTATTTTTATTATGGTGAAGTAAATTTGTCCTAAATCCAAATAATATCTTAATATTTTATGAACGCATTAATAAGAAGCCCGTATTTTATCCCATACCCCGTATTTTTATCCCAGACTATTCACTATATGTGTATTAAATTGCATCACAACATTTATAGAAAAAATTCAAATTTGATTTTGAATAATGATATAATTTGGAATGGTATATTTATAAGTCAAAACATATCCAACGAGAGTAAGATGAAACTAGTGAATACTATAAGTGAACACTTCTGAAATCTTTTAAGTACAAAAAAGTCACGATTTTATGTACCAAAAATCACGATCAATAAATTTATATACATTTGCAAATAGTGAAAGATATTGAGAAAACTCAATAGTTTATTTAAAAAAATTCGTTCATCAAATCAATAAAAAATAATTGAATAGGTATAAAGTTTTTTATAGCCAAATTAATTCCTCGATATATATATATATATATATATATATATATATATATATATATATATATATATATATATATATATATATATATATATATATATATATAGCATTGAGATAAGTGCTTTTGAAAAATCGTGCACTTGAAAAATATTTAATTTCAAATATTATCATTAACTTTAAATTTATTTTCTGGTATAATAGACCGGATTTTAATAAATTATTTTAAAAAAACAAACAAAAATTTTAATATTATTGACGTGGAGAATACGCTCTACGTATCTAAAGTATACACTCTAAAGTATACACTTTTAAAATTTGTAACGCTAGTAAATATTAGAATAACTAAATTTTAGAATAGGTGTTAATATAATCATCTAATTAGTCCATTTTTGTTAGTCCTTATGTCACCAAGAAAAACAAAAAGAGATTGCTGAAATTTTAGTTCCGTATTCTGAACCTAAAAAGTGAGTTTAAATTCGTGAAGGAGCAAAATCGGTTCATTGGGCTCAATGGATCATGAGTCAACTTAAACCATACAAGATAGAATAAAAATTTTAAATTATAAAATATTTGTTGATTAAACAATTTTTGGTAAAATGTTTTTTCAAAAGCATATATATATATATATATATATATATATATATATATATATACTTATTTTTTTATTTATTTCTTTATTTATGTGTTTATAACTATTTAGGTTGGCTATTTAGAGCATTTTATAAATTCTAAGGATTAAAAATAGTTCAAAAATTGATGCTCAATCATAAGTTAAGTATCTAAACAATTAACTCACTCTTTTGTTATCTTCACTTGTTTATATTTGTAATTAGTAACCTCTTTAAGCATGCTTTTGCATGTGATTATTCATTGGCCACTAATATTTTTTTCAATTTTCTATACATTAATAATGAAATTATTATGAGATTTTTCAAAATAAGTAAATAAAGTTTGTAAATGACTTTGGTAAAAGCGATTTTTTGGCCCAGATGATTTATATTAAAGAAGCTCATTAAGTAACAAAATGAGACAACAAACATCAAAAAGTTTCTTCGATTTCCAACATTTGATCATCGTACCGTCCAGATATTTTAGAATCTTTATAAAGTTTGAGTTACAATCCAGGAAAGCGCATATCAAAACTTACAATTTTTTGCTTTTCTTTTCTATACTCCACTACTAGCAAAATTTTGGCAACTCTTTGTAAAGTTTTTAAAATTTGAAAAATTTTTTAGTTAAAATTTCAGCTGAATTCATAAAGATCTTCCCACAATTTAAGTTTTTGCAAATTTACATACATATATACTTCATGCACGCGGAGGAGACCAGATTATCTAAAAATTTTAATTGGAAGTTCCCTAGAGTTTCTTCTTAACATTTTTTCCGTATACTGAGAGATACGGAAAACGATCTGTGTATTAAAATATTCAGCATATAATATTGCTAGAGTATAACACAAATATTTATATAAAACATCATCCATTTTAAGCAAAAAATATTCACGTAATTTTAGTTTCGCCTATAAAAAAAAATATATTTTGATTTGAATCTCAAGGATAATTAATTATTGTTTATAATTAATTTAAGCTAAAAAAAATCAGACTTTCAAAAAATCTCTTTTCAAAAAAAATAAAAATATTTACTCACAAACTTTCATTGACTACGTCATACAAATAAAGAAATGTTTATACAACAATACAAATTATTATGGAGAAGAAAAAAAATCGCGAAAAATTTCAATAATGCATATATAAAAATTCTGCACATCGCATACAATGTAAAAGTACTTTCAATTTTTTTAAAATGTAATGTTTATTTTAATTTTTTATTTTAATTTACCTCGGTATACTGATTCTAACAATCAACTAAAACTATTAATTGGTTAAGTGTTTGGATTTAAAATGGATGATTGGTTTTCGACGAAAATAGTATCAGAAGTTTAGGTTAAAATAACTTAAAACTGTATCCATAAAGATAAAACTTGGATTAAAACATAAATTTTTTTTACGTATAATCAAAAAAATAATAAACATCATTCAGCTGTTTTTTCTACCGAAAATTAATTTCACGTATTATGATAACTAATCGTGATAACTTTTCATTTTTCTATTCAAGCGGTTAGTAAAAATAATAATCATTAAGATTTTAAAAATATAATTTGTATAAGAATGCGTCAAAAAAGTGTACATACGTTTAAGGCTGAGTTTTAAGAGAACTATTCTGATATTTACCTTAACGACATATTGGAAAATTGTAGAAAACTATATCAGAATAGGTATAATATTACCTCCCAAATTAAGTATAATATTAACTACTAGATCATCATAATTCTCGATGTTTATAGAATTATACCTTCCAAACATCGACCATCCTATAAAATCTGGAAAAACTCAACTGCGCCTACTATGATTTTATTAACTGTTTTACAAAACATGTGTTCTAATCAAAACGGAAAGATGTATTGGGAAAAAGTTTTTTACGGATTGTTACCACGACGTATTTTTGACCACCACAGGATACTTCCGGACCAATCTAAGCTTCCTAAGACTGACTTCCTAGTTCACACAATTTTATTAATCTTATTTAAGATGTGTAAACATTTGATCTATTTATATTTAAATAAAAAAGATATAAAAAAATTAAGCTTATACCATTATCTTACAAAAAAAAAATAAAAATGAAATATTGGGGTAGTAATTGATCTAACTTAAATTTTAAACGGTTTTTTAATAAAAACTTTGTATGATTACAAAAATTTGGTATAAATTAGGCTGTTAAATATCAGTTTTATATTTTATTTCTATTCCTTATCATGAATAATATTAAATTTCGTTCAAACATTCTTTTAAAATCGACATACATTAAATTATAAAAAAAATAAATCACAAATATTTGAATTATTTTACTTACAGGCTAAAAACAATTTCTAAAACTAGTGTGCTATGGCTGTGCCTTAATAATTCGTAATATACATATTATTGTTAAAAATATATGAATTTTCAAAATGATATTGTGCTTTTTAATGAAACTGCTTGATTTACTAAATATATGGAAGTCTTGAGACGGTGCCACCAAATTATTTAAAAATATAATGTCTTTTTTATTTTTATTTCAAGAACCAATTCTTCTTTACATTCCCTACTATTATTTGCAAATTAGGTATAAAATTTCTTTTATAAAAACAAATAAAATTAAATATTAAAAATGACATTGAATTTTGAAATATAAAAATTTACATTTTTTAACATACATTTTTTTTTTTGCTTCCTATTATTTAAGATGAATTTTATAAATATTTATAATTTGCGGGAATATCACTTATTATATTATTCTTTAAGCAAATTATATTAATAATTATTTTATTATTTAAATACAGAGCAATAAATTAGTGTAATTATTGTGATAATTTTAAAATTAATTTAGTACAAGTTGATCGGCATGGTTACCAAAAATTGAATAATCAATATAACGTTAATTCGTTCTTCACCAAACAACAAATCATTTCAAAAATGTTTCTTTAGCCTTATCTTCGTTGAAAGTATAAACCGTGTGAAGGCCATAAGAGAATTCTCAGATCCACGCTGTCTTCCAACAAACTTATCAAACTGTTAAGCTCAGATTGGACTACAAACCAGAAATCTGATAGGGAATTTGAAGTGAGCCTACCCAAATTGCGAATTGTGTCACCGAATAGAATGACATATTCGGTTGTATGACAATAAATAAGATTCAACAACTAATATGCAATAACAATTACAGAAGAACACTTCCGTATCTCACGTATGAAGCTTCAAATGCAACAATTCACACAGAAGTACAACTTTTCAGGAAATATTATTTGAGCATCTTCTGATTGATGAAAATCAAGCTCTCACATAACTAAAACATTTCCTAACCGAAAATAAAAATTATGTATTATTTTCCGGTCGTTATGTATGAAAGTGTTATGTATTCACATATGATTCTAGCCAGCTATTAAAAGTCAGAAAAATAATTTACGATAAGAAAAACTTGTTCACTTAACAGTGTTACCAAAGCTAACTTTCTTATTTGTTGATTTCAAATTATAAATTATAGGAAAAAATTTTAGTAGAATGAATGCAATTGGAAACGGAAGATAATATGATAAAAATGAAAGAATAAATAAATTACGGGCGTTCTGACTTCGGGAAGTAGGGGGAGGGTGAGTGTTTTAGGGTAAAATTCGGTTTATCTGAATTTCCGGCAAAACTACAAGTCCTATGGAAAAAAGTTAAATGGTTCAGTTGTAGGTAATTAGGTAATAAAAAAATCTACAGCTTTCGTATTTACACTTTTTTCACATAACTAATTTTCAAAATTTATGTGAAAAATTGAAATAACCAAGTTTTTGGTTTTTTATTTTTTTTCACCGAAATTTTGGTGAAAACTTACCTTTTTATGCTCCAAATACACTGTAATTTTTTTTATTTAAAATATTTATTTTTTCATCTTACTTTGAATAAATATCGAAAAAGCACCCTTATTTTCAATCGAAAAATTTTGAGGTTATATGAAAAAAGTGTAAATACAAAAGTTGTAGATACTTTTATTACCTACAACTTTTCCATTTAACTTTTTTCCATAGGACTTGTAGTTTTGCCAGAAATCGAAATAAACCGTGTTTTACCCTTAAAAACTCACCCCCTCCTATTTCCCAACCTCAGATCGCGCGTAATTTATTTGTTTCTTTCATTTTTATCATATTATCTTGCGTTTCCAATGGGTTTCATCCTACTGTAATTTTCTTCCATTTTTTATCATTTTTTAAGGCTTCTACTCTGGTCTATCATAAATAATTATGAAAATACATGTTCATTTAAAATAAGGTAAAAGGAGTTAAAAAATTTCAACATTTCAAAGTTTTTAGTTTACGACAAAACACGGATCACGGATATTTATGATAATTTACATTTATGATTATTATTTAAAAAGAATAAATCATTCTTATCCTAATAATGTCATTAATTTCAAAGTAAATAATCAATAAATGTCTATAATAATATAATTATTGCTTCAATTTTTATTTTCTTTATAGCTTCCTTCTGCTCTAAATAACTATCATGATTCAATTTATTTCAATCGTATTGAAGAGGATATTAATGAATTAAAAAATATTATTATTATTATTATCATTTTTAAATTTAATTTAAAGTTTTATTTTTTTATTTTAATCCATATTTTTTTTTTTATATATATTTTATTAAACGAAAGTTATAAAAATAACTTTCCAGTTTTAAATTTAATTTTTTTTTAAATGCTCTTAATATATGTATTAAAAGTTTCTTTGAATTGATCTTTTTATATTCAATTATACTTTATATTTGCAAATATTTTATATTATTTATTTATACATATTGAATATTATAAAATAAGCATTTCTTACATTTTATTCAAAAGTTTTTATTAGTAAAATATATTATTAATTGAATTTTATAGGTATAATAATTTTTATACTCGATATATACATAATATGTCAGAATATATTAATTTGAGTCTAAAGTTTGTAACGCCAGAAAATATTGACTGTACAAACAAAATTTTGGAATAGATGTTCACATTTTCCCGCCTGTTCGTTACCAAGATAACTCAAAAACGAAAATTATAAGTTAGTTGAAATTTTGGTGACGTATTTTAGACATAAAGACTGAGTTTAAGTTCTTGATTGACAGTTACAGAACCCAATTTTTAACCATAAATTATTGATCTAAAATGTTTGTTTTTTAAAACAAATTACTTTTGCCTAAAACATTTTCTTATAAAATGGTTAGGTTCGCTACTTATTTTAGGTCAAATTTAACGATTAAGTACATATATATGTATAATACATATTATTATTAATATATATATAATATATAGCTGTATATACTGGATATTTAGATTATTTAATGAATGCTAATAATTAAAAATAGTTCAAAATATTGATACTTAATCATGTGTCGAGTATCTAAACAATTTACTCTGTAAGTTATTATATTCACTTATTTTCTAATTAACTTTAATAGCATTTACTAAAATTAAATAAAAGTCATCAAAAACTTATAGTCTAATTTCCAAAGAATACATATAGAGTTATTAGCTTAACACAAAAAAATATGTGGTTTTTCCAAAAAATATATGGTTAATTCAATATATTTTCCAATATTAAAAATTTTTTTTTACTGATTGTCGATGTACGTCACCCAAAAAATATGTAACAAAAAGACATTAAGCACATGTTATTTTTATGTTTTTTAGACTTTTTTTTTATAAATAATTAAAAACATTAAACAAGTGTGACGTAATTTAATGTTGTGTAAATTTGTAAATGGCTGATAAGTTTTTAAGGTATTCTTAAAAATTCGAATGTTCAAAACCATTTTTTTGGCTTCCACGATTTCTTTTCAAGAAACAAAATTTTGGGAAACTAGCCTATGCCGTCCCCAATAATTTTTCTTTTCTTAACATCACTAGACCAAAAGTTCTACGATTATTTTTATCTTCCATTCGGGAGATTAATAATGGTTTGGTAGTAAAGTATAAATTGACATTTTCATTGTAACTCGAATAATCAACTGATGGAAGAATGGAAGAATAGAATTGAACACATAATGGGTAAAAATGTGAGGAACCCGGTGACTCAAATATTAAATTTATATATGTAATATAATAAGTATTTTTCTGTTTTTTTTCAGAAAGTACCAATTGTATTGAAGTATTTTTATGGTTAAAAATGTTAGTTTCCCAAATCCCAAAGTGACTCTTTAAGAAGGGTGTGTTTTTGAGATCCGATCAAAATTATATCCCTTTCAGTTTATTTAAATTAAATAGAAAACAGTGAAAATATCGATAGTTGAGTGGTCGAAATAGCTAAGGCGCTATACGTCTAGATGTATAGCAGTTTGGATATGAGATAATTGATTTAATATCCGTCAGTTATTTTTGAATTATAATTAATAGGGATATTAATTGATTAGGCTGTCAATGCATGGATAAGAATAAAATAGCCGGATATGCTGGTGATGGTTTCCTGCTTTTTCGCACTTACAATTCCAGGCCTAAGTTGATATAGTTTCTTTAAAGACGTCTGGAGATGCACAACAACCTACCAAATCCTAATCTTCGCTTTATTCCCTTTACTCTACTCACATGATTTTAATATAACGATTGTGGTTTGAATGAATATCAAAAATAATAAATAGATGGCCGAAAATATAGACGTGAATGCGACAGTCCAGGAAAATGAAAAAAGAAAGGTCTTAAAACAACAACGAATCTGCTTTGTTTTTCACAACTTATGGTTCAATATTCTCAAAACGAATGCCAATTTTAATGACGTATATTTTATGAAACAGAAAGAAAATATATTTAATATTTTTATTTACAATTTATTTAATGAACATTTTTTTTTAATATTTTAGTTCAATTTTAACGGCTACGGTCATCAGTATTTACTTATAGCACTGACTGACTGTTGTTAACTTTGAAGATCGGTTTTGGTACAGTGTATTATCGGTGAGGTTATTGGACATTATTTAATTAATAAACAAATAAATTCAAAAGTATTAATTAAATATTACAAAATTAATATTTTAATTATGTAGATACAGTCAAAGTTTATGGCTTAATTATAATTATTAAACATTATCTTCATAGATATCTTGTGAATTGTGTAAACTGTAAATGTAAAGAAACTCATCGACCACGTCTATAAGTGTAGTTTTAAACGTAATTATAAAGTCCATTCAACTTTAAACTTTCATTTTTCCTGGATTACAAATATTTTCAAGTAATAATTACCGCACTATTAGTACTTGCGACAATAGCATATGCTGTTTTTTTATAAATTACAACTGTTTATAAATAATTTTAAATCAATGATATTCATAGCACTTAGATCGCTAGCTTATTGTTTTTTCAATATAAACCAAGTTGTTTCAACACATTTGTTTTAATTCTGGTATGACATCTAAAATAGTAGTACCTCTGTGAAGTGTAGACCACAGTCAGAAATAAACAAAAAACCGAAGATTCATTGATGAAAGGGGAAGGAATGAAAAGAAATATATTTTATTCTATTTACTTTGACAATTTCATTTCACATCGATTGAACTATCTCCATTTTCCTTTCTAGTTTGCTTGTATCCAAAAAGAAGTTAATTTTTTAGAAATTTTTTTAAAGATACGATGGCAATGCAATAAAATTCTAGTTTACTTATTTTTTTCGGAGTATCTTACTCTGAATACAAAAAACGCATCTTCTTAGCATGCTAGATAAAAATTGATTTTTTTTGCAAATTTTCTACTAAATGGGTGAGTACAAGAGAAAAATTAAAATTTTCATACACTTACTTCCTCGAATTATGAAATATTCCATCCATCGCAAACCGATCGCAAAAACATCGCATCCTATGTCGTATTATCTATATTCTTTATATTTTTAATTTTTCAACAATTCTTTGTTTTGGTAAAATGTAAACATAATTAATTGGTAAAAATTACACATAAATTATTGTTCCACTTAGGAATGAGTGTAACAATTAATAAATATTATTAATTACACTTGTTACACTTAATTTATTTTTGATAAATAACCTTTAGGCATTAAACTAAATCTAAGTTCTTAAGTTAAGCATGATCTAAGAGAGTATAAATAATATAATACATCAGTAATTAATATTCTGAAAACATCCAATATGAATTAATTTTTGAACTAAATTTGATTTTAATGGTCCGTAGATTAAAATTTTACTCAAACGGAGAATTTTAAATAGATTATTAAAGTATTCAACGCTCTACCATGTAGAAAAAGATTTAAAATAAATCGATTTACTCAACTTATTTGCACTGTGAAGATTCTCATCTGTTTACATTATAGATGAGAATCTTTCTGACAGTATAAAACATGGAGAAAAAAATTCAAATGGTACAAATTATTAAGTAGAAGTATAATTTAATAAATACAAGATTTTATGGTATTAAAGGCTATTAAAAACTTAATGGAATAAAAAGCGTATTTACTATGAAAAAATGGTGAGATCGCAATGAAGTAAAGTGAGCACCCCACAAAGAATGAAGTTCTTTACGTTAGTTTTACTATAACTCTAAACGTGATTTAATTTGTAGATTTCAAAATTCGTATATTTTTGTCACCCCAAAATCAATATAATATCATTTAATAGGAGAAACAGTCATTTATTAAAAATTGAGTATAAAATATTGAATTACAAATATAATTAATTATTTTTAATAAGAAAAAATTGTTTGAGGAAGTCTGTTGAACATTACCCTTGTTAGATGAAATTATAAATTTGAAATATATAGCTCATGAAGTCATGTAGACTAATAATTATATTGATATAAATTCAGTACAGGTTATCGAACAATTAAAGAAAATATTCGATTTTAAACATCGTAAAAAAGGTCGTTATATGGTACATGAACAGAATCAGATCTTCATTCCACTTTTGAATAGTTTTTATATTTTACCGAAAATAAACGTACCATGAGATAATTTTTCGAAAATAAATCGTACATAAAAAATCTAATAAATTTTATTACTATGTATTATAAATCTATAACTATATTTCGTTACTTTGTCTGCCAATTCACTCAACGCAGCCTCCATTAAAGAACTTCGTTCTAAAGTTCATTATTTTTTTAAAATGCTATCATATTTTAATATATAATTAAACTTGCATGATTTAATTACAGGTAGACACCGAAACACGAGAAACATAATCAAAAAAAGCTGATATACATAATTTGAAATACGAAATTTATAATTAAAATGTGATAATGCCGAATAAATGTTCTTCAAAGACCTATCTGAAAATTGTCCGTCTTCATTGCAAGAACCTTAATTATACTTGTATTATATTTACACATTCTTTACTATTCTGAATATCCCGATTCCCTAGGCGTACGCGTACTCTTCTAGATTCATCCATTCATTAGGTAGTACAAACTAGAATATTAAAGTGTACCTTAAGACTGTAAAATTAAAATTAAAAAGTTGTAAAATTGAAACAAATTGTTTAATTTAATTAACGTATATTGATAACTATTTAAAAACAAGTTATAAACGAAAGAAAATTTTTTAATGCATAATTTATTATGGTATTAAGAAGTAAAAGATCTTTTAAAAAAGGATTTTTTTTTTTTAGAATTTGAAATATAAAAATATTTTATAATTTGAAATATAAAAATAAGTCGTAGTTACTATTAAAATATTGGTGGAAGCGCAATGAAATAAGGGAAAGAAATTTTACAACGCTACCACATTGTTTTTGTATTATAATACGTCATTATTATTTAGTGTCATTTGTTTTAAATGTGTCTGATTAATTCCAGCTGAATCGGAAAACACAAAAGCGGATCACATTTAACTTACAGTAAATATTTGATTGCAGACATTTAATAGTAAAAAAACCATTAAGTTTAACAAGATTACAATCTTATTTTATTTGTATTTAATTATGATATTTTGTGTATTGGCATCCAACTTCATCCAACTTATCGTAGGCTCAATTTTAGCACAATCGGAAACCGGAAATTATGTCCAATTTAATTTCCAGATTTGATAACAGCCACGGGGATAGGTGAAATTAAATAAAAGCTTGTAAAATAATCGTCTTTAGAATGCTGTAATCGATGAGTTGAAATCTCAGTAAAATAAAATACAAATTTTTTTATTTAAATTTTATACAGTTCATTGAAATAATCGTAACTTACAAAGAACCGCGTTAACTTATACAAAAATCTATGAAATTCTGTGGTTTTAACAATTACTTTTTTATAAAGCTTTAACAACTTTGATAACAAGTATACCTACATTTAACGCAGTTTTATTAGAATTATGAATTTTACACTACATAATATATTTTAGCATATAACCCAATTTTACCATACGACAATGTACCTACCTACCTACCTGTATTTTCATAGTAATAAATATCAAAAATTTCATAATTTAGATTTTAGACATATCATTTACATGAAATTAAACAATATTATTTATTCTTCCAATTACTAACTTCAGTTTAATTGAAACACATTCATTGCAAACTGGTTTTTATTATTTTCAAATAAAATTAATTTAAAATATATCACAAATTTATTATAGGTATTATTTATATATCAATACAAGGACAAATTGTATCTTCTCATTAAAATATTACTTAAAAAAAAAAATTAATAAATCACATGATTTGTAATTGATGGAATTTTGAATTGAAAGTGAACTCAATAAAATTTATTTCATATATAATTATAACATCATTTTTTAAATCAAGGACTCAAGGCTTCCAGCTTTTTGACTCAGCATTAAAGTAAAATATTCGTGAGCCAATCAACTTCGAAAAATAACGTTTACGTGATCGATAAACGATACAAAACTGGAGTAGCATCAATACAGACTCGTAAATGAAAGCATTCATTTTCCAAACATTACGTGCAGTAGAGGACTATATTTGTAGGTTCAGGTAACTCTTTTAGTAAGTGCTGAGTATTTTACATGTATAGTATACATGCGGATTGCTCGGGAGGTCGTTGCAACAACAACTAATTTTAATAATGATTGCCATCTAGTGTACTGTCATTATCTACCTCGGTTGACATAATTATGATTAAGACATGTACACTGTTGTAATAAATAAGGCAATTGAATAATCAACTCCTAATTATAGGCGTCGACAAAAATATTCTAATCGCTCCCGCCTTCCTTTATAAATACAACTGCTATTGATGGTGTAACGTTTAGAAAATATGTGGAGGTTATTCTTCCTAGATAGAACTGAAAGATAACAGCTCTCCCATGGACATAAAGCAAAAAATTTCGTTGTATTGGGGAAATAGATTTAAAGACAAAAGTTCATTGGTAGAACAAATTTAATATATCTTCCAATTGTTAATCAAGTAAGAATATTAATTCAGTATATTGGTCCTTGGACCCACCGCCATTTTTCGGGATGATAGGCCTTAAGCTTAAAATTTATTTGTAACTTAATTATAGACTAACAACTTTATCTTTTTTGATAATTTTGAAAAGTGAGCCATTCCGTTTATCGATAATATTTTCCATTGGGCCGACAAGATACAATTTGGCGGATATTCATTTATTAATGAATAACACTTTCACGAACCATCAGACAAGTGCCATTTGCACGGATATAGGAATTTTCAACTTATTAAACAATGGAAACTCAATTTTCTCAAATATAGCACGAAATAGTTTTTATATTTGTTATTGAAAAATGTTTCCATTACAATAACAAAAAAAACGAATACCCGATTACTTAAAGCTTGTAAGTACAATCGAAAATTTTACGGCTTCCGAAAAAGAAATCGGTTTATTTTCCAGAATTTTCGAAGAGAAAAAAAATTATACATTTATTATAATTAAGATACATATTATATACATTTATTATAACAAGATACACATGATTTTAGGTTATTGCTTATTGAGGTTCATCCCGAATCGTGACGCTGGGTCCACGGACTATATGAAAATGTTACTATGCGTCTGATAATTTTTTATTTGAGTACTGGCTAAATATTCACAATATAATATTATTATTGTATTATTTTACTATTTTGAATTAATTTAAAATTTTCTGTGTAGGCCTTAATTGTTAGATAAAATTACGGAATTTCGAAAGGAATCTAATCAAATATGACTTTAGTGTTTAATAAATTCTTCATCCATATGAAATCATTGCCAATAACAGTTTTTGAATGAAGTTTATTTTTAAAACAATTATGAATAACCATAAATTAATTATTTAATGTTTGTACAATAAATTGAAAAATAAATATTTATTAAACCTTCTAATCTGTACAATTATCTTAAAAAGATCAAGGTAAATCTTTATTGCTACTTGGATTATTTTACAACTGTAAAATATTGTTTATCAATTAGATTAAGAATTTAAGTAAGCTTAAATATAAATCAGATGTAAAAGCAAATGAATGTAACTGCTCATAGAGTCTATTTTTTTTACCTATTCTGCATATTCTGCATTTCGAAATAAGAATCAATGATCATCTACGAACATCAGGCTCGACTTTCGATAGTAAAATCAGCCTTTAGTCTGATATTGTTCTCGGAGTGTTATACGTAGTACGGAATGAATATAAACTCAACTTTTTGGAGCCAATTTAAAAGCCAATTTTCCAAACATATGAGTGGACCACAGGAACTGCTAAATGATCCAAAGAATATAATGCATACACAATTATTTTTTTAATTTAATATTCAATTTTTTATTGCGTATTTTTGTTTATTTCATTTAATTTTAATTATGTTTTATACCATTATTATAAAGGAATTTTTGAAATATATTTTTGATACTAGTCAAGGTATAACAGCAAAGTATTCAAAATTTTTATTATATATGCTCAAAATGAGGTGCTTTTAGGTGCTAATTAGTCATTATAATGAACTGTTGCCGGGAAATCACGCTAGCAGAGCAAAATAAATTATTATTTTATTTTGAGAAATAAAAAACATAATCATAACGACATGTAAATTTTAGCGACAATTTATAGCTATACAGTATTCGCGACTTATTTGACATGAGTGTCACCCTTCAGCTAGATTTGAAGTTTTAAGGTTTATGTATTACAAGGGATTTCACACAAATCATGCTTCTTCAAATATCAACTGAAAAACCGTTTACAGAAGTCAAATGTTAAACTCTATTCCAAAATAAACCCAATTGAGTTGCATTATCACAGGATGAACTTTTTTTCTGTTTGCGTTAAAAAGAGACATATTATGCATAGGTGTACCAATAAAACACTTTTAATAAGGGTTTTGACTTCGGATATTTTTTGTCTACAATATTTGTTGCAAATGATTTTTAACAATCGATATAATGAATATGTTATACATTTAAGTGTGATGCGTCATTTTTAGAAAAAGTAAAAATCAACAACATTTACTAATCATTTTAATTTGTGTAAATATCTTAAAGATCAAGGAAAATTTTTATTGATTCTTGAAATAATAAATACTATGAAAGAATAGTCAATAAAAGTGATGTTAAATATTATTAAATTTTTTTAGTATACTCATTATTATAAATAGTACTTATCTGTTAATGCAAACATGCATAAACAAATTGATTCTTAGGTACAAATTAACTGGGGATTAATAATACATGAAATACTATTACAAAGCTTTATCTATTTAATTAATGAAAATTGCAATACTTTAAAAATCTTGTTGATTTAATAAAAAGCGATTCTCTTTACTCGGCTAATCGCATATCGGTAGTCTAAAGCATGCGCGATAATATAGGACATTTAGACGTCATGTCGTAAGGAGTCGTAAGAAATCAGATAGGTCAAATATACTGTCTATACAAAAATTTACACAAACCAAATTTTGGTATAAGCGATCATAGAATTACCAATTAGTCCATTTTCGCATGTCCATCTGTCCACCTGTCTATTCGTGACTCAAAAACGAAAAGAGCTATCGAGTTGAAATTTTGGTAACGTATTTAAGGCATAAAGAGTTAGTGATTGAGCAAAATCGGTCCATTGGGTCCAATGGGTTCAGAACCCAACCTTTAAACCATAAAAATAGAACAAACTTTAAAAATTAAAAATGGTTGTTTTTAATACAATCAACATTTGTTTTAAACATTTGCAAAATACTTAAGTTCGTCCAAATTTAGCTCAAATTTAGCTATTAAGTACATATAAACAATACACATTATTTTAATATTTATAATTGAATACACTGGATATTTAGATTATTTAATGAATTCTAATGATTAAAATATTCATACAAAACCATTTGTCGAGTATCTAAACAGTTAACTCTAATGTTAGTTGTTATATTCTCTTGTTTATATTTGATCTCAGACAATAAGACCATAAGAAAAGAAATAAATATAAAATTTTATTGTCCTTTTTAAAATATAATAAACCAGGGAAATCCAAATTTTATGAATATATTTTTAAATTTATTAAAGTATATTTTAAAAATCAATTCAATTTATCAATAATGCCTTCTTGCAACACCTTGTAATGAACTAGAATAAAATATATCTAAATACATGCGTATCGTCCTACTAATATCAAAACTTTCTTTTCAATGCAAAAAAGAACCAAAAAAAAACTATATCGTTAAATCGATTTACCTACAAAAATAAAAATAAAAAATAAAGTGTAAAATTAGTTCATATAATTAATGTTTTGATTCATATGCATCTGTACAGTTTTGTTTTTGTTTTTTTTGTTTTTTTTATCAATAATTTATAATAATTACATGACCAAACAGAAAGTGAAATGTTTTCTTAAATAAAAAAAGAGCCTATAAAATATTTCTTCTGCAGCTACAGTTCATAAACATTTTATTTGTATATATTTAAAAAAGATGAAACGATTTCTATTTCATCTTAAGCAGAGAGATCACTTATTTGTAATAATAATGAAAGTGAAGTTTGTGTTATATTTGCAATTTATTTGTACAATATATTCATATAAAAAAGTTGGGCAGGTTTATCGATACTTAATTACTTAAAACTTTTTTTTTACTATTTAATGTTTCCCCACCGTAGAAACACTTTTTGAAAGATTTTACTTTTTTTCGAACACAAAATATACGATACGATATCCATGCGATTCCAATTTTTCGCCGTTTATATCGCGAGACAATCAAGCTTAAATTTGGCGATTTCAAGAGTCATTTTCCATTCGAAGCATTTTAAACTTTCTGCCCACTCAACTATTTTCTATTATGACACGAAAATCTCTCGACAGAATTGAGAAAGATTAGGAAATTATGAACGAATGTTTTAAGAATAAGTAAAAAAAAAAAGTATCATTTAGTTCTAAAGATATTTAAATTAACATTAAAAATAACAATTTTTATCCCCTTTATGGATTTTTACCGCCATAAGTTGAGTAACACAAGACCAATTTTCACATCTTATCCATAATTTTTGTTTAATTATTGTTTAAGTTGCACAAAAAACAAAATGCATCTATACGAAGGCCAAAATTTAATTCGAATAAAACAATATATATTATTTTTTTAATTCAAGTACGTAAATTGATATTTTCAATAATGGTACATAGAAATATGAATTTAAGAGACTTTCATATTCTAACTTCCGTATAGAGATTCAGACTGAATTGTTGAATTTGTTACTATATACATATGAATATTGTCATTTTAAAGATCTAGTAAGGTACTTTTAAAGATATTTTAAAGATACCAGTAATTTTTCGTAATTTAATTAACTGTTTTTGGGCTTAATATTAACTAAATTCAATAGACAGTGGACTTGTTGGCCATTTTTATTATAATAAAGGGTTACTTTACTTTTCAAACATATATTTTACTACAATTTTTACTTTCAAATAATAAAGTCAAAAATTACTTTTAATGTTAGAAATCGTTTCTGTATCGAACCTTTTATATATGCTTCCTTCAGTTTTGCATCAGCTATATAATTTCAAAGAATCAAAATTTTAACAGTGAATCAACATAAATAATAGCATAGTATTCTAATTGTTTATTAGGCTTTCAATCCACATAAAATAAAATAAAAACCATTTTCGTTTTTCAATAATTAACGATATACGGTAAAATGCTGTTAAATGAGCGCAATTGTATGGGTTAAAAAACGCGTTGATTTAATCATCAATGCTTAAGTAAACGCATTTAAGTAAAATACGTGTACTTGACTGTTTACACGGGGTAACTAAATGCATGTGGGGTAGTCAAACATAGTCGGACACATAAAATTTTGCTTTTTTCTTAAAAGGTTATCTATGCATGTATTTTACTTTGCAGACTTTTTCTTTGTACTTTTAACGTCATGGCATTATAATTTATGATAAAATAAAATAAAACAATATTATAACTTCATAATTTTTTTATTTAAATTATGAAATTATGAAATTAACTAAAAGTTTATTAATTATTAAAAAATTTATCAAATTTCATAATTTAAATTATGAAATTAACTACAAGTTTATAAAATCTTTAAAAATTGGTCGAATTGTTGACAATTATATGTATTAGCATAATTCGTTATAAAATATTTTTAAAAATAATCTAAAATAGGTAAAATCATTATTAGTTTTGATTAGACTTAAAAGAAATTGTTTTATTACAAATTGATCACATTAATGGAATCACAACAAAAATATCCATTATAATTCTTTTGATAATATTAAAATTAAATATCTTTATTAGTAGAAAAAAAATCTTATCTTTGAAACAACAAAAATCAAGTTGTTAATTTTTGTTCGCACTAAATTTTTTGTGAACTATCACAATTAAAGGTATGATCCATTTTCAAATTATAAAGCGTCTTTCAATAAACCATTAAATATTTAAATATTATACACAATTGCAAATGATTCTTTTAAAAAATTATACAATAACAAATACGTAGATGTGGCCAATGCGAACACATTTCAGGTGCACGTAGGTTGACTTGATTACTCTATAAATTGTCCATAAATTGATATTAAAAATTGTCCATAAGTTTAAATCCCAAGTCCCAATAGAACAAATGGTCCGATTCAAACTCGGATATTTTGATAGAAAAAGTGATGGTTCGTTTATATTCAGTTATTATCATGAATATCTAGTCGGCCATATTCATCTCACTCTTTTTTTTTGAGAATTAATATCCCCTGTAAAACAAAAAAGCATTCGTTCAATTATGGATTGGAATTATAGTGAATTTTAATCACTGTATAGAGGTTTGCAGACGCTCAAGCTAAATTTTTAAAAATGAAAGACTTGAACCAGTTTAAAATGTTTATTTTTACAAAAATTTCAATGTCATCAACTAGATAATTAATACTTTTTAGTCAGACATGCATTATAGATCGTATATCTTTTTTACTCAGATTGCATAACTTTCTTTTTTGGCAAATTGTTTTTATTAATAATCCATTCATTAATAATGATTACAAACCTTCAAAAAACACTTACCATCAGTTTTTTCCCGATTGGAAGAGTATTAGGTTAGTAATAAATTTGAAATCAAAATTATAATCGACAGTTCATAGGTTTTTATGTTAACTTAAGGTCATTTAAAATCTAAATAATTTTAATTGTATTTAACATCTCATTTTAACTGATGACCCGTAAATCATTTGTTTGAAAAAGACTATACACACAATATGTTTTTCGGTTGATTTTGGAAAAGGTTTCCAATTGACATGGTTATAATGTTGCCCACGTGAACCAAGACTCATGCAACATGTTTGTTAATCCTTCCATTAGCTTATACCTACATAATATGTGTCGTATAAGACAATGCCGCAAATATAAGCAATGATTCTTTATTATAATTGGATTATACATTATCGAAATATCAAGACTTATTTCACAAACTTTAACATGCTGTATGCGGCTGGAACAATAGTTTTATTATTTTGGAGATCCATATTGACCAATGAGGCTCAACAACTATACGGTATTGCTTGAATTTAATAAAAGTATCTACCAAATTTCACCAAAATCGAACAAAGCATATAGCAATTACAGCGTACCAAACACACATAGATAAAGACAAAAGTATCAATCTCATAAATAGATACTGGTAGATAGATACTGAGTAAAAACTGGTTCTTACTTCATTCAGTGAACGAAAAAAAATGGATTTGTTCGCCGAATACTTAATTTTTCCAAAAAGTAATTCGTCTCTTTTTTAAGAACTTTCATAGAGGAAAGGATATATATTTAAATATCAAATTATATGCTTATGGGTTCTGGGACAATATCCTTGATTTTAAGCTAGGTAATAAACTATCTATTATCAAATTTCAACCACATTTATTAAGCCATTTTTTCATAAAATTCGTGTTCATAATCACATCATTATAATTCATTTATTACTATTATAATACCAACGCGTACGAAGTCGCGGGCAGAGACTAGTTTATATATGGATATAAAAGTAATCCCTACACTGTCTAGGTCTCTATAAATGTTGTATAAATTTAATTTAAATAATTACTTTTATCTTGAATCAACTTACCAACTGTTTTACTTGTAGGCAAGGCTATATAGAAAATAACATTTTGATTTTAAAATACAAGTCGTAGAGACTTACGGTTTTTTTCCAAAATACTCCGAAATACATTAGGAAAAAGTTTACTCATTGTTATTCATCGCTTCTTTTTTTATTTATAAAATAATTATTACTCAATATATAATAGTTTTCGAGGTAGCAGCTGTTGATGATAAAAATATTTATTAAAGCTTAAAATTACTTTAAGTGCATAATTTATCTCAAACCTCTAAAAATGAATAAAAATTAATGAAACTGAGTATATAAAGGTTTTTGAGGTCGCTGATTACGATAAAAATGTTGATTCGACCCAAAGCTAATTTAACTGAGTTACATTAATTTTTTTATCATTTTTAAAAAATTTTGACAAATTATGATGTACTTTTTGTATGCGGTTTGTATTTAAACGCATAATAAATGCAGTTAAAGTAATGTACAGGTCTGATAAACATTTTTATCGTCATTAGGTTCGATATCGCTTATGATGACCCTTAATTAGTTTAAATATCGTACAAAAAAACGTTATTCATGCAATTAAAGTAATTTTTGACTCTAATCAACATTTATATCATAATCAGCGTGCTTATATACACAGTTTCATAAATTTTTATTCATTTTAAGAGGTTTTATGTAAATTATGCACTTTATATATTCACTATATATTTAAACGAATAATCAATCACCTAAATTACTTTTAACCTCTAATAAATATTTATTTTTATCATCACCACCTCGAAAACTTTTATAAAAGGATTTTAATAAATTTTTATTCATTTTAAAATATTTTAGAAAAAATAATAAACGTTTTCATACAATTAATAACAATGGGTGGGCATTTTTTCTAATGCATTTCTGAGTAAAATGCAAAAAAACAGGTCTCTACGCCCTGTATTTTAAACTAGAGATATGCAGAGTTAAAATGATCTAAATTGCCAAGTCTATTACTACATCTCTTGAATAATATAAGACATATAGCCATCTAAGGATTAGTTTATTAAATTGTAAGATTATTAAATTTGTTTACGATTATTATTTAAATACGTATAGGTATTCAATTTGTGATTATTGGTTTTAAATAGAAAGTTGTACTGGTATTGTATCGATCGATTAATGACTTAACTCAATTTATTTACAAGATCGTAATAACGATAAACATTTAATAGTCAGTCAATCTTTTTTAATTTTTGATTAATCTCTTAAAACATATTTTTATGTGTTGAAATATATAATTTTTGTCATCTTTATTTCTTCGGATTATTAAATACATAATAATCATGAAAATTACTTAAAATTGATTATTTAATTAATTGATTATCTTAATTTTTATACCCGACACATAAAGTATATGTTAGAATTTATTAATATGTAACGCTAAACAATAAAGTCTGCACAAATAAAATTTTGGATATACATATATGTATAACATCGCGTAATTATATCATTTCCACATGTCATTGGAATCCGAAATCGGTTCATTGGATCCAATAGATCCATGTTCCAAAAATGTTTATTAAAAATTTTGTGTCTTTTGTTGTAACAACTTCTGAAATAAAGCCTCAAAAATTTCAAATTCAGTATCAATCAGCTACTGTAGTGCTGTTTGTTAGTTTGTTAGTAATATTTGGGGGAATGTAAAAACTTCTATACGCTCTTGCTCCGTTATTTATAATAATAGCCAAAAAAATTATGTATATAAATTAATTAAGATTTTTTCAAAATCTTTTGCCTCAAGTCAACTCTCACTCCTTCCAAATGAATAAAAGCTGATGAAGTGTGAGTTAATTCCTACTAGAACAGAGTTTCCGTTCTTCGCAAGCTATGATTCTCTATTTAAAAAAATTACTGCCTTACAGAAAGATCGTTAACTAAATCTCCACGAGCCCTTAGGCTACCATTTTGTGCTAGAATGCAAAAAATTTATGAGATTTGATTGTTAATCGTATATAGAAGCAGAGCGACGAATACCATTTGATGTAAACATGTTCTTTACAATGTTTTTAATTTCGATTGTTGAAAATTAGATTACTCAATTCATTTCGAAACAGTATTTTTTATATCCCTAATACAGATAGAGTTTTTTTTTTTTAGTATGTAATACAAAATATTGTAAACATAGACCCATTATAAATATAAAATCAAATGATATAATTTGCTGTTAATCCGGAACTCGTTCTATAGTCGAAATTGTAAAGGCTGCAGCCCTGGAAGTCTCCGTTTCGAATCTTACCGGAGCTTGTAATTTTTTATTTTCTGTAATTTTTTTTATTTTTTTATTTAAATCAATTGTGCGTATTGTTCCAAGAGCAATAAAACATTTGAACTTTTACTAATATATTGCGTTTTCTATTTTTTTGTGTGTGCAAGTCTGTTACAGGATTTGTCAGAGCTCTACCAATTGAGCCAATATTCACAACACGATTTTTGAAGGAAAGTAAAATTGCTATATAAAACGGTTGGGTAACAGCTGGTATAAAATAAATATTTTGCAAATAACAATATTTCATAAAAATTTGAACAATACATAAGGCTAGAATATTCGTTGTGCGACATTACAAATGACAAATTTCCCAATAAATTACAAAGGCTATAATATAATCTTGTAATTTTTCATACATTTAACACATCATATTTTTAAGCACATCAAAGACAATTTAAGGACCTTGTACCTAATTAATGCATAGAAAAATACACTGTTTTTATAAATTAAATTAAAAAATCATAAATTACACAAAAATTAAATTTACAGAAAAAAAAAGTGAATGAACCTTCTTCTATTTCTTTTTTTTTAATAAATGTTTCATAATAAGTGTTGTAGATTAAAAATTATTGTTAAATGTGTGAAATATCTTTTTTTTTAATAAAAAAAAAAATGGAGAATAATATATCATTATGTTGATTACACTTTTAAAGTGTATTGTTCTGTTTTGAATGTAATAAAGACTGTAATGTTTGTGTATCGAAGTACAATAAACCACTCATATAAATAAATTCACAATATAATTAAATCTAAGTTTATAGATTTTAAAGAGTGAAATTTTTATTTTAGAATATTTATATGAATGAGATTTATTTTAAATAATTTCTAAATGAATTTATTAGAGTCCCGTTACAGCGGTCGAAATTCGACCATAATCACTCAAAATTGAATCTCACTGCCTTTAAACAAAACAGTATATTCAACAAAAGAGTTTAATAATTTTGAAAAACTATGAGTATTCTCCTGTTCTGCTCTAAATAAACTATAAGTGTGCCAAATTTCATACTCCTCCGCCCGCCCAATTTTCGAAAATAAAACTTTTGATTCACGTATTTATATATAAATAAATATTGATCATTTTGTTTTACAATAATATTTCAGGTATAAACGCACCTTAGAATAGTGTTGATGAGTGATACTGAATTTACTATATTAAACTTAAAAATGTGAAACCAGACTCAATAACTTACTAAATAAATTAAAATTCATTCAAAAATGAAGAAGTTATAAGCTCTCAAATAATATTTTCCAATCCTTTCTTGAAAACAATGATTAGCATGATCTCTATGAAAATACTAAATGATGATGTCAAACTTTGTATCATTATCTTTGTGCAATCAGGATTTTAGAACGTCCCCCTGTTCGTGCAGTAAAGACGCTTCAAATGAGGTTATAATGAAGGATTAAAAAAAACCAGTTATCATGCCCATAACGTTCAGTTCAAATTTAGGCGCAAATTTTGAAATAACTAACGAATTATTGTTAGTTATTGTTTATTACAGTTAAATGTTAGTTATATACCCGACAAATGACTAAGTATCAGTGTTTAGCTATTAAAAGCTTTAATTTAGTTTTATTGCGTCGATGTTTGTCTGTAATCAAATCTTGCTAGTTATTATTACCGAATAATTTTTGTATTATATTATGTCATATATTTGTATAATTTGTTAAAAAAACTTCAGGTACAAAACTAAACATTAAAGTGGAGAAATGGGCTATGAAAGAGATACTCTTTAAAGCAGGCCCATAACTCATAAGTCAAGGTCTCAATCAATACTTGTCGAATCTTATAATCTGTAGGGTTTTTATATTTACTTGTTGTGGAATCTTGTTTTTTATATGTTGAATATTTTTATTTAATTTTAAATGAAACAACTTGAAATATTTTAATATTATTTTATTATACTAAATTATTTGTACATATGCCACGTGCTTTAACATGCACTGTTCGTACGTGTCGTGTTCGTGAAAGTGCCATGTTGGATAAATGACTGCGTATGCACTACTGGCCTTGTTGAGTTCTTGTACATTAAAATATGCGTTTGTGTGTGTGACTTGCACGAAGTTTATCGATGTGTCGACGAACTGGTCAACCAATTAAATCACGCTTTAGAGTCGACGCTTTGTATGGTGGTGCCATCTGACCTTATATTTATAACTTATTTTGATTATGAGCGCATGTTGCCACTACAAATCCCAATTGTTTCTTTGATTCAGCGTATCACATTTAACAGGGTTAAAAAATTTTCTATAAATGCTTCAATATTAAAAGTTATGATGATCACCTTCAGAATGAGTTTGTGCACTACAGAGTGAGCAAATAAACAATTTGGAAAAGAGAAAAGAAAATGAAGTTCTTGAGATAAAATGAAAAAAGTTTTTTATCTTTCTATCACGTGACCTAAAACAGTAGGCTACCATGGCTTGACATTAATTTAGAAAAACATGTTAGTTACCTTTGCCAGTTCAGTCTAAACAAGTTTACATACCGATAATACGTCATCAGAATGGTAGATAGCATTTGTACAAAAATAAGAAATTTTAATGTAAATTTATGTGCAACAAATCGTGTTTATATTGCAAAAATTTTTATATTTTATGGTTTTCTATTTATAAATCAAAATTTTGAAGTATATTTTTACGATGGTAAACTACCCTTTTCTTGAGAAAAATGTTAGCGAAACCATTTAAGAGTTAGTTAAAATAAATCATTCATAAACAATTTATTTAGCATCCAAATATACACATAACGAAATAGAAAAATGTTCTTTCTCAGAGTGTAAACAGCAAATAATTACTACTATAGTTATTTATCTACGTACATAAGATATGAGTCTATGATAAGGAACTTAAACAATAGGTAAAAATTTATATTAGATTATAACTTATTATGTAATTATAGGTATTAAATAGATAATACAGGTGATATATAATCTTATGGTAGAATAATTAATTTATTTCTTACAGTCACTATATTCGATCCATTAATCATTTTTTATTAGAAAATTGATAAATTAAACATAAGATATAGATAAAACTTTTTTACCTAACTAAAACTATCCTACTTTGAACTTGAGCTTTGAGATTTAATTTTCGTCTGATTTTAACTCCGAATTCTACAAATTCTTTCTGAATGAAAAGATTACGTTAGAATTTAATTTTAAATTTACCATAAATTTTTTAACATTTATTGTAGGTATTTACTGTCTGATAGCCATTGATTTTCCCCATATATTGGAAAAAACTATCATCTATTGAAATAGTAGGTGTTCATTTACTTTAGAAAATTTCTATTAAATAAATGATAGTTTATCACAATATACGGGGACAACGGCCAGGAAATACCTTCAATATATTCAAAAATTTATGGTAAATATAATTTAAATTAGGTTAGTGTGTTACTGTTAGGTATAATTTTGCAATTGATTTTGATAAAATGATGAGTTAGAGACTTAAAATTTTTAACAAAGATCACAGTTGATGAAAGTATTAAATTACGCGATAACATAAAGAATTATTTGTAAAAAGTTATAAAAGTATATTCTATTCGATTGTCTACAGGAACATGCCAATAACCTAGGCTAAAATTGATATTCGGATCGAAAATTTTTTTTTATTACTTCAATTTAAGCATCTTTACTCCTCGAACATGGATCTAATCTTTTTTAAATCAGTAAAAATAAGCAAGATATAGACTTTCCAAATTAAACAAAGAGGAACATACGTATGACTTCAACTGTTAGAATCTCCATATAAATTACATGTTAAATATCGTTATTAAGAAAGTGATCAAAACCAAAGAAAATAATCTTTTACAGCTTATAAATTCTTTGTCGTATAAACAATTATAATTTAATTTTCAAGTTTTATGGTTTCAAGTTATGGTATCGAGTCTAGTTTCACATTTTGATGTGAAATATAGCAAATTTAAAATCAATCCGGTACCTATTCCGACGAAGTGTTAATCGTATAACAATATAATCATTAATAATAATTTATGAAAATGAAATAAAACAAAATGTAAATCTTTAAAATCAAACAATACCAACGATAATATTTTAAATTATTGCATTATGGCCGCCGGGCACGACACTTGATCTTATATATTAAATTACAGATATTATGTAATTGGAAATTGATATCCGGTATAATTAAAACGAACATACATCTATAACTTATGAATCCTATATATAAATAGAGAAGAATATACAATGAAATAATAATAATTTTCATAAATTGCATGACGCTTATAAAAAGAAAATATAAATATTATAAAAGAATATTAATAAATTACTTACTTTAAAACTTAATAGATGTTATTATATGATGAAAATATGGTTATTAATTTATTAACAGAAAATAACAGGATTTAACACACATGTATTATGTCAATACATTCAATAAAAGACCTGCAGCAATAATGTGGAAAATAAACTTTTTTTTTGTGATATGATGTCATTCCGTTAATCATATCCTTATTTTAGCACGATAGGTTTTAAATTTTTTATTGTTTAACGATTAATTGGTGGCAAAAAGGAGAATTTTTCTATCGAAATTTTGTAGAATATTGTCATAAGTGACTCGAATTCTTAAAAAAATTTTTCGACATTTCACTGTCCTTCAAAAGTTATAGGCCAATGGTAGCAACGCCACCTCAAAGTTTTTTAGAACAGTGATTACTTATGATAGTGTTGTGTAAAATTTATTTTTATTTTTAAATAATCAGAATTTTATGAAAATTTTACGCAAAATCCCATAAATTATTCGCGTTCTCGACATAAAATTATGATGAGCATTTTCAAACGAGATATATTTTAAACAAAATTTTCTTATATTAAACTTTTTATATTTATTTTTTGTGTATAGTAGCATTTTTATTATGCTGGACCACGAGATTATGATGCATTCGTCGGTAAATAATAAAATAATTGATTGATATAAAATAATTGATCAAAGATAATAACAGCCTCGAAAAAGGCATCTTTCAAAAACAAAATTTTTTGAAAATCAATCCTAATCAGCTCGATGTCACAGGTAGGCAGATATAAGCGCTTTAATATTATAATTTATAACATCACTCTTCTTGGGTCGGAGCTAAAAACTTTTTTTATCAAAAGTATGTTGTTTTTAGACAACAACATAGTTTATAGGTTAAATAATATTTGTATCTCATCTTGTTTAAGTTCCTTCAATTGGATCAAACACTAGAATCTAAATAGTACAATTCCCAAAAATTTTAGTTAGGCATCCGACTGAAATGGACATTCGATAGTAGACAATACCAAAAAGATTCAACTAAATAAATTTTATCTGATATCAAATTAATCGAATAACTTCCGAATAAAATTGGTTTGGTTTCTCTCATACTTTAAAATGTAGGTTAAAAGACACAAACATCAACAACAAGCTTAGAAAAATAAAAAAACACGACGATAGAATAGCAGACCTCTTACCAAGAAGACAGGAATTGAAATATCGCTAACGAGACTAAGACTTGGACACACTCCTATCTTTTGGACAGAAAACCTCCAAAATTGAGCTTCGCATGAAATAAAAAGCAAGAAATTTCGAACAAAATGAGCAGCAATATAAGAATAGCACTAAGCTACGACCAAACTGAAATAACAAAACAATATATTGCATTTATAAAACATAAATAAGGGTCCATAAATAAATGTGTACTACTGCGTAGGTTATTACCACGATAATTTAGGCAAATTGCTCGATTAATTCTTTTCAATATTTTTAATTATTAAAATGATTTTAAAACCATGTCACCCACAATCATCCATAGAATCCCCGTCGAAAAGGTTAATTAAATTGTATTGAAAAAGTTTGCATGACTGATTGATTATTATTATAATATTTTTTTGACATTGTATATAAATTCCAATCATTTTATTCAATATTAATAATTCAAAATTTTATTATAATAATCAAAATAAAATAATGCCAAAAACAATTAATTATTAATTAATAATGTGATAATTAACAAAACTTCATTCAATATTTTTTTTAATACAATAACATTTTGAATGCTTATTATGAATGTTCTATGAATAAAAAATTAGGCTAAGGTTAATTTCGTATCAAAAAAAAAAAAATTATTTTTATTAAAATCAAGATGATTTAATATAATTATTATTTAACAAAATAATGACGACCACAAATATGTTAAATGTATTTTATTCGACATCAAATTATTAAAAAATTATATTTAAAATATATTTTCATTATTTAAATTAGAATATAGTTTTTATTAACAAAAATTAACACAGGTCGTACAAAGAAAAGAAAAAAAATTAATTTTTTTACATTATTGAGTGATAATGCTAAAACTGAAAGAAACTCGTAGCTCAGAGAACTGAGCAATCCACTCAGAAGGCAGCAAAACAACCCATCTTTCTTACCTGTAAAGTAATGGTTGGAGAGTCCCAAACGTAATCTCTAATATATTAACCCTTCCGTGGTCCCCCATCTTGTGTCTAATGTCGTAATTCCTTTGTAATAAGTCTCGACGGGCCCCGAAGACGAACTTCCTTTCGAACTTCCTGTGTGTCTTCGAGTATTAATTTTTATAAAATTTATAAATTTTTTTTTATGCTAAAAGCCAGTTTTAATAAATTTTTAAAAAAATAGAGGGGAGTAGTTTTTAAAAAAACATACAGTCTTCGTATTTCTTTTGATTTCATTACACATCGAATTAAAAAAAACAAACAAACAAACTGTATATTTGAAAATTTTCAAGAAAAACTGGTGGTTGAAATAAAAATTGTAGTTTTCCTATTTTCCCCGATCATTTCACGTAAATTGCAAAATATCATTTAATTCCAGCTTGTTTAGAAAAAAAGTTGGTATTTTTAGAGATTTTTTTCCTAAGTGGAATAATAAATAGTAGTAGTGTTTCTCATTTGCCCAATCATTTCACTATTGATTAAAATAATATGTATCTTCTTAACTTTGCATAGAAGAAATATCTGCTGCGACGCGTCCCAAGACTATATTTTACTTGTACTTAATGTGTACAGTATTATATAGTTTAATATGTTTAGTCGATTTTCCTGCGTTTTTCAATTTTTACAGCGAAATGTTTCAAATAAAAGTTGTAGAACTTAAAATGGAAACCTGTACTAAGTTTGAAATACATTGGCAGAGCCATTTTCGAGAAAAATGTAGGTCACCGAAAATTTACTAGAATAAATTATCAGGTGTAATGCGATTTTAACCAAAAATTTCGTGACACACTTTATGAACTTTGTGAAACACTCAATACAATATCGATGTCACATACACACAGCAATAAGCAGACATACACACAAATACAATTTTTGAACACCAATTTTTTGGAATCAGAGTAATTCAAAACAAGTATTACCAGTGAAAACTTGATATCAAAATTTTGTTAGAACTACAAAACTGCCTTTTGCTATAGTGAAAGAAGAAAGTAAAACATTGATATTTTTGGAGATTTTTTTGTAATCTACAAAAATTTGATAGATAGATTACAAACAAATCAAATGCAAAATTGTGTCGTTAAGACAGAACGCAGGCTTTCAGTCATTTATGTTTAGGTAAAACGATTTTTTTCAGTGAAGGTTTTAATCAAGTAGCGGTTAGTATCATTTGAGAAAAAATATATTCATTTGTTCAGACTTTCGGCCTTGGCTCCGCATCACAGAAATTTCATTATCCTCACTCTTTAAGACTAAAATACACCACCAAAATTTCAGCTTCCTGTCTCTTTTTGTTTTTTAGTTATCTTGATGACAGGTGGGCGGAGGTTAAAATTTAAGAAAATTTTATGTCTGTTAATATTTGCCCTGAGCTTATGCAAACTATCCATTATAAACAAATTATTCTTAGAGGAAAATTTAATCCCGAGAAGAAAATTCGCAATTCAGTATATCCTTTTTGAAGAGTCCTCCCAATGATTAACCTTTTTTTTTTAAACAATATTTTCGATTCACCTTGTTTTTATACTGGAAATATATTATAGAATATGCCAGAGTATTTAGTTTGTATCGCTAGCAAATATTGAAGTCACCAACAAAATTTTGGTATAAGTGATCATAAAATCACCTAATCAGTCCATTTTTTTATGTCCGTCAGCCCATTCGTCTGTTTGTTTGTCCATCATCAAGATAGCTCAAAAACGGAAATAGATAGAGATATGGAATTTTTATAAGTGACTTTTTCTGGGCATAAAAGTAAGTTTATGTTCGAGAATTAGCAAAATTGGTTTATTAGATCAAAGGGATCATGATTCAACTTTTAAACCAAAAAAGAAAATAATTTGTCTTCCATGTCTAATTTTTTATTCAAAAATAAAAATTGTTTGAACCATTTTTTCATAAACTGTTTTAATTCGCCTCCATTTCAGCTTAAATTTAGCTAATTAACACATTTTTTGATATATCAAGTTGAAAAAAACACCTGTAAGTAAACAAAGTCATATATTCGAGATGCAGTTTTAAGATTCACTTTTAATTTTAGAATTCATATTGTATTGCATGTATATATATAATTTAATTTATTATTCACGCTTCATTAATTCATAAATGGATTGTTTCAGTTGCAGCACCACTAGCATATAATAAAAGTAAGTAATCATTTTACTAGATTGCACACATCTGATAAATTCGTTCAATTTTATTTTCAAACCGTAATATTACCTATGTTTTTATTATCTTTTATTTTTTATAATTTAATTATAATTTATTCTTCTTTATATCTATGTGATTTTGTAATAAAATAATTTTTCTTATTCATATAGTTAGTATATAATATGACGAGTATATAGTAATTGCTTTTATTTACTTATTCCAGAAGACTCTTTACAATGTGTTAGAAAAGTAGGTACTTATGAGTAAGAATAATATAGCATTAAAAATGTTTAACTTAGTTTTAACCATGAAATTTTAACCTCTAACTAAGGTACACGATAAAAGTATCGATACTTTTTTGTATCGAGTACTAACTTTTCTTTCAATATCGATACTCTTATACTCAATGCTTTTTATGCGATAGTTTTACTTCTATGAGTATTTTTTGGCAGGTATTGTAAAAAGTATCGAGTACTATTCGTAGGGTTGCGTAGAAACAAATAAAATACACATATGCAATGTTTAATAGAAATTAGGATTTAATTCGGTAAATATACATAAAAATTCAATTGCACTCTATAATAAATCAATGTTCGCAAATAATGTTAAATCACATCAACATATTTACTACAACGTACGACACAAATAGATTAATCGCATGATAATACAATTGTGTACAGCTACATATGCACTTCATGTCTATTCTCTGCAACGGTTTAATTTTCACTTGGTTTTATATCATTTCATTTCACTACACAACAAGGTTGCTAATAACTCAAAAACCATCTTATGTACATACAATTTTGTTGTGCATAATGCTGTAGTGACGCGTTCACAATTCAATATGGCTACTAGCAACCGAACTGCTGGGTACTTAATTTACTACGACAACACAAGCATTGTCTTCAACATGCCACTATCCTCAATCAACGCTGCCTGGTACCCAACTCACGTGCTACACAAATATTCAACAATAGGTGCATATGGTTTCACAACTTATCAAAAGTACTCAAAGGCGTAAATGAGAAGTGGGCTAACTCAAAGACGTAAGAAAAATAAGGACGTCATTTTTTAAGCAATCCGCGATTTCTATACAGAAGCATTTTTATTCATATATATTATTATTGGTTATATAGTAATATATGTTAATTGATATTTATTAACTTTTCTATATTTTATCAAATACTCCAGTACTCCGTTCTAACTAAAATAATACTCATTTTGCCATAAATAGATGTATAAAGATCATTTTCAGGTACTCTTGGTATAAGGAAAACAAAATAAAATATTATGCTTATATAGAATATTACAATTTGTATACAAATATAGAAATAGATTACCAAAATAAATGCAATATATGTGTGATTCAACAACTTTATGTGTTATACATTATCATTTTTATACTTTTAATGTATGAATTGTTAAATAAGTTGTTCTCCAGGACATGATTACTTGTGATATAAATTAGTAAAAACTTAAGAATATTATTGGAGAAGATGTTTAATGTTTAGACGTACTTATTCTATTGTGAATTTAATTTGTATTACATTTTGAATTGAAATTCGAGCATATCTATTTAGGAGTTTAACAGAATATTATTCAAGAAAAGTTTTTTGTTTTTAATAGCAATAACAAACCGATAATTAATTTTGTAGCACATAGTATTGTGAAGATTTTATGGTTCCGAAACTTTAAATGATTTATAAAACAATTTATAATAATTTATTTAAAATTTGGTAATTTTGTTTTTCATTTATTTTGCGCAATTTTTGTTCAAAAAATAATTAATTATATCGATTACACTTATTAATTAAGATTTTATTGAATTATTTCTCAATATAAACTACTTAAACTGTAATATTTTTATTGATGTGAGGAAAACTTTGAAAAAAAATATAATGAGTAAAAAACTAGCAAATATTTTATTATATTTATTTGGAAAAATTCAAAAACTTGTGTAAATTTTATCTTTAGGCAGTAATATCGTACGTTGATTAAGAGTGATATTTTCAAAGGTTCCTTCGTTTCGAAGAGCTGAGCGTCCAGTTTAAATTTGATAAATATCCATGTTTTTCTACATTAATTAGAAGTTTATATAAAACAATACAAAAATTAATTGTCTGAAATTCTAAAAAAGGAAAAGGTTTTAATATACAACATAAACGAATATTAATCAAAATATGGTGCAGTCGTGTAAAACCAAACTCCAGAAAGTTTGACAACGCTACCATAATTTATTTGTTGTATATGCAAATGTTGTATGCAAAAATTCAGCTCCATGGAAAAGCTGGCAAATACCTCAAATTTAACTTTTAAACTCTTTTTTCTTGTAACAAGTGAATCGAATTCCTTTCATATTATACCTTTTTAAAAACATTATTTCAATTTGGGGAATATATTTACAAGTAATAGGCATCATTTTTTCTCCACAAAATAAGTATACGCGTGGATTCAAAAAATGCTATACTTTTACCTATTTCCATTTATTTAAAAACATTAAATACTCGATTGTTATGTTATGTTGAATTGTTTATCAGAATTCATGCTTTATCTAAATCATTCATTTTAGACTGAAAAAATTTAAAATACACCATTAAATTAATGTTAAGTAATAATTTTAAATAAGCGTAGAAGATTCAGGTCGTTATGTTTTTTGATTCCACGAGTATACATTTCTCGCATATTAATGGACTTTAATTCAATGTTCGATTTTTTAAGAACACATTGAAAGCACGTATGTTTTTAATTATTTTTAAAAGATGCCATAGAAACAAAAATTAAATGTTGCCTTATCTTTTTTTACTACATATTATCAATGATTGTACTACTTCAGCATCAAAATTATTAATGTATATAGATCTGACATTTTAAAAATCTGATATTTTAAAAATCAGTAAAATTTTTTGAAACTTAAAAATATTAAATTAACTACATATTTAAAAAAAAAAATAACCAATAACGTCGATGTTTTATTTTATAATCTATCGTATGTGTATAGATTTGTAAGTTTTTTTTTTTTAGTGGCAACTAGCTTATTTATAACTATTCAAAATCCATATGCAATTAAAATATCTATAAAATTTAAATTATTTTATTTTTTGGTATAATTATGTCAGTATAGATAAATTATGCTCTGGTTATGCCTTTTAAATCCACTTTTAACACAAAACATTCTTTATAAAATTATAATAAAGAAATAAGTATTACTTAAAGTTGAGTAAATTCTATCTAAGTAACTAGCTACATTGTAAAATGTATATTGTAATATTTCTTCTAAATAATTGTGCAAGATTTGTAATAATATATTTATAATAATTAACAAGATAATAATAAGACTTTGAATTTAAAAATGATGTTTTTTTAAGTGTAAATAAATTGCAATATTACTATTATTTTTTAGATTTATTTATTTTTATTTTTTTAAATTTCTATTATTTATTTTATTTCTGCAAAATTTAACACAAGAATATACTTTAAAATGACAAAATACTATTATTTCAATTATATAAAAATTTATTTACAAAATTTTAGCTCAGATTCATATTGTTTTACGGTGTTAATCACCAAATAATTAATTTAATTTATTGTGTTTTTTCCTATTTAAATGAGAATTCCTTGAATAAAAGTGTATAACGATACTTGAACAATTAGTTAAGATGACCAACTACATAAAAACATTCATATATTGTTTTAAAAAAGATTGATACATCTATGTTTGATAAAAGATAAATAAAATAATAAATATCCAAAACAGTAAATCATGAATCATCACATTATAATAATAATAATATTTATACATGTTGAAATAATATGTTAGGATGCTTTGGGCTTTCATTCATCGTTTATCATTGCCTGTAGCTCTCATTTAGACGATTGTTTTCTATTCTATTTATTTTTGCTGTTTACCTACGTTTGATTTTATTCATTTTGTTGTTAAATTTCATATTTAAATGGTTAAATTTTTGAGAGAAAAATTAAAAATTGTATTCAGACATTTTCCTATGAAGAAAATAGTAACTATTAATCATCGTCAATTCCTATTTCTTACGTGCGTAATTGACTTTAAAAAAAATAGTTTCATTGTTTTTGTTGGATATTGAACGCATATTTTAGCTTTGTATTATTTATTTATAATGATGAAAGTTACACTATCGTTTTAAATGATGGGCGTTGGTTGAATTCATCTTTATCAATGTCGCTATTTAAGTTATTACTTATCAAGTTTTCTCCGTACTTCATTTTGAGCTCGCTGTTTTAGTAAGGATAAATATAAATTTACATATAACATTTTAATTATTTATTTTCTCCAGATACTTCAAATACTATACAAGTATATTTACTTATATTGTACGAAATCATAAGTAAAAACAAAATGTCGCTCAACAAATTGTTATTATCAGATGCAAGTATTACAAGATACATTTGAATCCATTGTATTTTACGCTTCTTTCGCAACGAGCCATACTTGCAATGCACATTAAATTAAATGGTAGGATTTCATTTAGCTGTATATAACATAATGTTTAACTAAAACTCTTTTTAATTGATTTTCCGCTTTAATGTAACGCGACTGTGATTACATCCAAAACATAATTTATTTTTGAAATATGGAATATTTGCACAACATATTTTTAGAACACTAATACCATATGCGAATACGGTATTTCAACATAAAAGCCCATATTATTTCAACAAAATTCAACCTTACAACCTTCGATAAAAGTAATTTTTATATATGTGGGTAGCAATTAAACAAATTTTATGAAATATTACCTTAAAATTATCAAAATTATTTGTAAGAATTAACGATATGTATTTATAATTATATTATTTTTATTTTTAATTTAGATTAAAACAAAAAGTTTTAATTTTCATACAAAATATTTCTGGTTTGCGAATATAGCTTGGATATTCCATATCTCAAGATTATATAATGGATATTACTTTAAATTAAATTTTTAGGAATAAAATTTCATTCAAATAATTTTAAATTGGAATTAATATAAAAATATTTTTAGTACAATTTCATATTTCTAACCTTTCACTGAGTAGGTATAAAAAAATATTTAAAAAATTTTTATATTATTGTAGATATTTCATGAATAAAATAGTTATTTAATATGTAGAATTTTGGGTATATTATATGAGGGTATTTATTTTAATTATTATTATTATTCATATTAAATTTTTATTAAACATTCTTCCATAAAAAATTAATAAATTATATTTTGATTTCAAAATACCCGCAAACGTATATTTTAGGTACCTCATTCTCAAATACTTCCAATATAATCTAAAGTTACTTTTTATAACCCACATATTCTCAATTTTTGGTATTCAAGTATAACAACTCATTTTTGAATACTTATTATATTAATTTTTGTGACATTGTATACCCATCAAAAGAATACATCAAAGCTCTGAATATTAAATCTTGTATTTTTTTAGTATAACAATGACTTCATCTTGTCTTCTATTTGTTTTATTTACCGCTTGAGTTTCGAATCAGAAATGTACCGGATATCCGTATCTGCAGTTATCCAAGTGAGAATAGAGACACACTTATTTTTTCGCGAATAACTCAGAAACCTATTTTCATCGATTTATTCAAAGTATATACACAAGTTGTTCAGAAAATATGATTCCCCATTTTTTAGCAAATTTCCTCCTTTTAAAGAATTTTTTCAGATTTTGAGTATCTCTTGTAGTTTCCGAAGTTATTACCAAAAAACTAATTTACTTTTTTCATTTTAATTTGTTTATAACTTGAGCATTTTTTTATTTACTAATAAAACATTTATATTTTTAAGGAGCTATTACAAACACAAACACGTTTTTAAAATTGTCAAGTAGCCTATAATATATTCTGACATATTCTATTTATGTCGAATAAAGAAATGAAATTTGAATGTCACGAATACTTTAAAATGAATTTATTTGAACGATTCAAAGAAACATAGAAAAATCGTATCACGGCCTTTTAATTCATAAAAAAATAAATAAATAAAATAAAATAAAAGTAACAACTAACAGAGTTAATTCTTTAGATACTCGACATATAGTCGATAAATATTTTTATCTTCGATTTTAAAATGGTTTAACATGGTATAAATTCATTGGATCCAAAGGAACGATGTTAGTATTTACGAATTTAAAGTCACATTTTATTCGTAGGCAAACTTAAGACTACATTTAATATAATTTGATATATTCAATATGTCGAGTATAAAGACCAGGAACCAGAATAATTATGAAATAGTTCGGAAGTATTTGCACAAAAACTTATTATATAGATACAATTTTTATATATTTTTATCTTCACAAAAGTAATGGTAACTGATTATTAAATGGTTCGTAAAAACAGGTTGCTTATGACTAATATTTTATATAAATTTTATATTAAAAGTTAAAAATAATAATTAATAAATTGCAGATATTACAAATTAGCTAATGCAATTTTATTTAAAATTCACTTTCTTCTTAATTATAAAAACAAATATTTAAAAAAAATAAAACCTCAAATAATACCTACCAATGTAGGTACAATATTTGTCAATAGTTCATCAACAAAACATCGTCATTTGACCATTAATATTTCCGGTATAATTTTTACTTTTTACTCAATGATTTTGTGGTCAAAGTTGATTAATTTGATGATAATCTAATGTAATGTGTCAATTATGCAATTTGTACTCTATACTAATATTATAAAGAGGAAACATTTGTATGTATGTATTTTTGTATGTAACAAGTAATCTTAAAAACTACTGGACTGATTTGAAAAATTCTATCACCGTTGAGAGGCTATACCCGCCTGACGTAGGCTACTTTTTATCCCTGTATTCTCACAAAAATATGCGTGTGAAACCGCGAGACGCCCGATAGTGATAAATAAAAAAATATTATTTTATGATATAATATAAGAAAAATTGACTGTAAAATTTATTTCAACATTCAAGTTGATAGTCTTTATAATTATTATTTTTTATACTCTGACATATTCTGTATGTCAAAAAGTTTTATTTTTTAAAACAAACAACTTTTGTATGAAAAGTTTTTTCTTGAAATATTTGGATTCACCTCAATTTTAGCTCAAATTTTCAAATTTACCTTATAAAGACACATATAATTATATATATATATATTAAGAGGAAGTAAACTCCTTACATAAAGCACACCCCTTTATATAAGGATTGTGTATCTAAGAAGCTATTGACTGAAGTAAAATTGTATTCATGTTAATTTTCTTTTTGCTATGCATAATATTTACATGAAAACGGACATACAGTATAAAATGAAATTTTAATTTTTACCTTAATAATTTAGTTTCGAGAAAACTATTTGATAAGTCCTCCGTTTTCATGTCAATCAAATTTCATAACATTAGGATTAGTGTTTTTTTGAGTTATTTGTGTGCGAAAAATGAAAGATTTTATACTATATAAAGCACATAAAGAAATGTGCTTCAGTATTATGTTTAAATGATTATACATTATACTTAGCCATATGCCGAATATCCGAACAGTTAACCCTGTTGGTGTTTATTTTCACTTGTCTCATCTGATTTTAAATTTTTATAATTATCTTCTTAGTTATTTTATAGAAATACAAATTAGTTTACTGGAATTAAAAAAATCTCCAAACTCTGTCTTCATTTAGGCTTACAATAAACTATATAATTACGATATTGATATCAATGGCATACAACACAATTCCATGCTAGTATCGAGCTGTTAGAAAGCTATACTAAAAGTGATGACATATCTAATAAAAAGTTAAAAATACAAAAAGTGATTCAAGAAGCTTTCGAAGGATTAAGTAAGTTAGCTTAAGTCATTACAAAATACAAAAACGATTTTTTCGAGGAACAAACAAGATGAAAAACCGTTATATAAAAAGACTAATTATTCTTGGAATATCTGAAAAGTTCCAAAATTGTTAAATGGAGGAATAGAAAATAGAAAATCGTGTTGAAATTTCAATTTATAATTTGGAATTGCTTCAAAACTTGGAACTTTTCAAAAAAATTAAAGAAAAATTGATTGTTTAAACATTTCATTTGAAAAATCATTTTTATCAACTTCTTATTGCGGGTCTGTAATAATAACTATCAAAATTTCGACCTTATTTGAGCTTTTTTGTTACAATATTAAAATCGCGTATTCGTATAAATTTTTTGATCAAAGACCAAGTTTCAATTTTCAAAGCAAAATTTTGAAACTTAAAAAATTCATTAAACCCAGAAATTTTAACCGAATTCACCAAAACCATCGGCAATTTCATGAGTTAGTTGTTATATTTTAATTTTATCTAAATTGTCGGTAAAAATTTTTATATATGACTTTTGAATCTTAACATCTCCAATTAACCTCGAAAATTGATTACAACGTTTTTAATTAATATCGAATTTTGAAATGAGGAATATCGAAAGTTATGATAAAAATCTACGCCACTGTTGTTTATCGTGGTCATTGATAATAATTAGCTGCTGTGTACCGCGTATAGATAGATTTAAATATCTGAGTAAGTTACTATTACAAGTCAATAATATTGTGAAGTAGTATCT
This sequence comes from Chrysopa pallens, assembly GCA_020423425.1. Lineage (NCBI taxonomy): Eukaryota > Metazoa > Arthropoda > Insecta > Neuroptera > Chrysopidae > Chrysopa > Chrysopa pallens. The sequence goes on along the minus strand of CM035591.1, from coordinate 90,493,504 downwards.
ACCTCCTAGTGTACGAGACCTACCTGTTGAAGAATTATTAAGAAGAAGAGGTAAATAACTATAGTATGTACACGATGGTGATGAAGAAGAAGCGGTGAGGTTCCGGTAATGTAGGTTATATGAACGTGGGGGATGTAGGACGACTATATACATCGACATCCAAGTCATAAACACTTCAGTGTGTTCAACTTCCACAAGTGATCTTTTGTATTATTTATCTTTTAATTAGTCGAAGTTAGTTGTTATTTTTTTTTATTAGAAAAAACGCGGTTAGAATACAGTTTGGCGCATTTAAAGTGAAGTGGTTATTTTTTCGCTATTTAATTTGGAGTTTTTTTTTTTATTAATAATTTATTGTTTTAATTAAAGGTTAGTAAAAATTTCGTAAAAATAATTAAAAAGAAAATTTTTTATTAAATTACTTAAATTCATTAAGAAAAATAGAAAAGTCAAAATCGATTTTTCAAAATTTGAAAAAAAAATCAATTCAAATAAAATCATTAGAATTAAAATCTTTTTTTTTTTGTTCAATGTGTATTTATGAATAGTATAGAGTGTCGCAAAAAAAGTATAAAGTGAAAATTTGCGAATCTGCGTTAGTTAAGGGAGTCTTATCAAAATAAAAAAATTAAGAGAAATGGCTTGCTTACATGCATTAAGTTTCTTCCCTTTATAGTATTAGAATACACATGATTTACTTTTCGGGATTCAAATGTTTGTTCCAAACATGCAGCACAACTTATGTAATAAAAACTTTAGGAAATACAATTTTTTTATTTACTAGATCGATTTTTATTCTTTAAATTATTTAGGCAATATTGTTTCGATATAATCATTTAGTCATACAATAATGAATTTCCACAAGCTAAAGCACTCAACAAGCAATCAAATGTACCTAATACTGGAATGGTAAAGTGTAAAATCTTATAGCTTAATGTATATACGACTAAATATCATAAGCGGTTTTCAGTCTAGTCAACTAACTCAGAAAAAAATTCCAATGATATGTTAGTTTTTCTCTTATTCTAGGCATGATTTCAAAAGTTTTTGTGCTTATATACCTACCCTATTTTTATACTATTATATCAATTGCTATATATCACTCTGTATATTTATTATTTAAACAGAAATTTACCTGTTAATTAGTAAGCAAAGAGTAGTCATATAAAAAAAAATAAAATCATGTTTAAGTTGGCCGAGAATGAAATAGCTTAAAACAGCGAACAATGAACTTTTTAATTTACCAATGGGAAGTTCTGGTAATGGAACGGATTTTATGAATCCCGAATTTGGACATATTATCTCTACGTTTCAAGGTCACTCAAACCCAAATCCAATATTTTTAGAAAAACGCCTTTATGTGTATTGGTACGAATGTATGTATGTGTATTTGTAATTTTTTCTTCTCGATCTTGTGGTACGTGGAACCACTTTCATTCGACGCGTACTTACATAACTTAAAACTAAATCGCATTTCAGTAAAATCGGTCCAACCATATTTTGTTGCGGTTTAAAAAAACTAACAAAAAAGGCAAAAAATAAGTATATTCGAAATAAAGAAAAAATTATTGTTCTTTTATCCTCCTCATTAGAAATTCGCCGTGTGAACCGTGTGAGTCGAGAAAAATGAACAAGTAATCAATTAGCCACTTGTGCACTTAGAAATAGTAACGAATCAAACTTTTCGAATCTTTCCTATCTTAATTTTTGAATCCAATCGTGTAGAATAAAATTGTGGTAGCTCAAATATTCCTAGTTTTGGATATATTTTACCTAGAATTTTAGAAAAACATACGCTGCATATAAATTTAGATATCCGTATCTACTCTTCGCAATATTATGATAATTAAGAACTTCTGAGCATCGTTTTAAATACCTTTATAATAGTCTTAATTACCACAACATTCTTAAACATATCTGATTTAACAATTGCTGATAAAGTTACTTGATCGAGTAAATGAAGTGAAAAGATAATTTACTATTCTAAAAGCTTCCAACATTTTCTCATTGACGAGTAAAGAATTAAAATAACAAAGTTTGTTTTTTAAAGATTGTTAAAAATGTACTCCAACAAATGTAAGAAAAATTTTGACCCCTCCCCATATTCGGTATAAAACAATCTTATCAGTAATAATAATAAGTTTTATTGAACTATTATTTCGATTTAATTAGCGTTAAAAGAAAAAGTTGTTACAAGCGTAATTTAAAATACATAATTTTATAAATTGAATTATTCAAGATTAGAATCATTTTATAATTATCCATAAACAAACAATAGAGATGTATTTTTTTAACACTGAATTTTTAATTATATCATTTTAAAAAAAAAACACCGGAATAAATTAATTATTTACAATAAGGTAATTAATTTATTGTTAATTAGATGGATAAAATTAACTTTTCTTTGTTTTTTTATCGTTTTTGTAGTTTAAATTGTGAAATGTAGCGTTTTATTATAAAAAATCAGTAAAATTATTTTTTTCACAAAAACCATTAATTTCATATATATGAATGCTTCCTTTATTAATAGGATATTGAATGTAATTTAGTTTCTTTACAAGTAAAAATTGCAATATACTCTTAATAGAAGCGATTTTAATAAAAACTCTTGGTTTTCAAAATTGAAATGTGTTCATTGTCTAAATAGTAATCGTAATGTTCATATATAATTATCAGAATTTCATTGCAATTTTCACTTTGTAATTCAGCGACGTTAAAAGCCTTGTTAAATCGTTTTAAGGAGCTTTATCTCCAAAATAAACTCTTACATTGGACCATTAATAAGAATACCATTTACGAAATACTAAATTTGTGTATCATTGTGAATAACTTAAGCAGCTTTAAGAAAATGATATTAAAGGATTTTAATCGGGAAATAATAATATTTATAAAGGATCCAAAAATAATAATCACTAAAAAACCAAAAATCAAAATTTGTGTTTTAATCTTCACAATCACTTTTGAAAAACTAAATTTTTAAATAATCAAATTATTTACAATAGTTGACACAAGATAGACAATCTTTAATATACTATAATGTTATACACATTGTATTTTTTTCAATTTTCGAGAAAAATCAAAATTTTTTTTCATATTTAGAAACGATTTTTCGCGAAATACTCGTCAATATAGTTTTCATGTCAAGATTGTTCATACAAAATTTCATAACATTTGGATAATTATTTTTTAAGTGCCAAAATTGCAAAATAAGTTTTCATTTTTTGTGTCAATACTTATACCTCTTAAAATTAATAAAGGGCGCAAAATAAAATTTGTCATATGATCTAAGCCACAGGATGAATCTAATCATATTTACATTCACATAATCAAAAATATAGATTTGATTGTTAATTAAGTTATGTATTATCTATGATAAATTAATAGCATCGTGCTATTAAGAAAATATTTTATAAACTTACAAACGTATCAAGTTTATATTTAAAGGGGATCGTTACCTCTGTAATAAGCACAATTCTGAATATAATATCTTTGAATATTCGCAGACAATTAGCTTAAATAATAATTATTCAAATTTTATGAAATTTGATCGAAAAAAAAAATTCTAAGGTAAAAATCAAAATTTGGCAATAAGAAATAATAATTCGAGAAAATATTTTCGACAAGCTCTCCGTTTTGATGACAATATTGTACATAATAAATTTCATTACATTTGGATAATTATATTTTTAGTTATTTGTGCGCAAAAATTGAAAGATATTACATTAATTAGTGTGCTTATTACACAGGTAAAATAAATTTAAGACGTATCAATTTTGTATGTAAGTGAAAGTTAACATCATAAGTGAGTAATGGTCTTTTTTAAGAATCAAATTGATATTAATTTATTATATTCATAATTTTTTCATGATATACCTAAATATTATATTTAATTACTATGAAAACAATACATATTTTTTTTAAACAAATTATTACTATTAAATTATTTAAAAACATATATAATTCTAGGAATTAATATATATTCAAATTAATATATTTTCATAATATTAAAATTTATATTTTATCAAAAAATTCATATTAGAATTATTTATGGTAAAAATTAATAGATATGTAAATTGTTTATAAGTATCTGCTTAGAAAACTCTGAAATTAATAAATATAATATTTTTTTTTTACTTTTTAAACCCCCGTTAGATTTTTTAATGAATTTTATTTTAATAATTTTTTATTTCTGTATTTACTAATAAATTATTCTTTTTATACAAATAATTACTAAATTTACAAATAAATTAATGAATATTTCCCTCTACCATATTTTAGTCATTGAATTTACAACTTTGTATTTTTTTATATATCTCACATTTTTAAAAATTGTTTGCAAATTAACATCAATTATTCGTTAAAGACTTACAACTATTCATAAAAACTGTTACTCTAGATCTCTAAATACTGCTAAAATTTTTGCGAAAAATTGTTAAATCATTAATGAAACCAAAATTATTGCGTTCATAAATGCATAAATAGGAAATGAAAAAGTCAAGATAATCTTATAATTCAGAGACTGACTGGGTACTACAGAATCACAAGTAGACAGGACCTGAATGGACTTGAGTAAGCAAAAATAGAGCATCGCATTCTGTCAATGGAAGAATGCTGATGTTGCCAGACCATTTTTTTGTCCAATTGTTTCTTGGGACCACAAAACGGGGGAGTTTGATGGATTATAAAGTTTGGGAGTATTTTAATGATTATGTTCATTTTGGTTTATTGACAAAATAAAACACTTTAATTATTATCATTTTTTTTAAATTCTTTGTTTTCGTGCTATAAGCGATTTAACTTCGAAAAACCAAAATTCTATCAGGAATTATTATATAAGCCATTAAATAATAAATCTATTAAGGATGGACAATAAAGATTAATATTATATCAAAAACTGGTAGTTTTATTCTAATATTAAAATTAGCTTTCTCCATTACTATACGCTCATAAACAATTAAAATAAATAAATGTATAATTAAAGGATATATTCAGTTAAATACAAATAAAAAAACCCGTTATAATTTGAAGGTTAATGATCGTTTAGTTTTTTGGTAATTGTAGGTAGCTACAACAAATACCTACTTACCAGCGTATCGTGTGGTCTTCTTTTAGTCACAATCATCATTAAATATTTGATGATATTATTTTGTTGCTCTCTTATGATGATGACGATGAAGTTGCAAAAGATCCAAATATTTAAAAAATTTATTTTATAACTGTTTTTTTATTGTATTTTAATGAATGAAAAATACGTTTGTATGACAGATTGAAATTCACAAAAATCAGTGTGGAATTTCAAATAAATTTTATCATGTTCTGTACCCTGAATAAGATATTTTCCCATTTTTTAGAAACTTTGATTAAATTTCAACAGTCCCGATACATGGTTGTAATCAAGTCTTACAAACAAATTGGGTCCGTTTTCGGGTATTGAGTTGTTGAATATTTTGTTTTTTTAACGTTTCAAAATTGAACTCGTTACAGTAACATGGGTTCAATTTTAACGACTATTATTTCAAAATAATTTGAGGAATTATAATAAAATTACCTTTAAAATTTCTAATTAAAACGGCACATAGTTGGTATTTTGGTGTTACGTGTATGATTTTTTTACCAATGTAAGAATGGGTGAATAAGTGAAGTTTTCTACACCTTTATAAAATGTAACTATTTCACAGTAAATAAGCAATTGTTTGAAGTAACGCATGCATTTTCATAATAAATAAATAACGAATGATGAATCAGAAATTAGTTCGAATGTCAATTTATTGTAAATAATAATAATTTCAACATATAATTTTATAAATTATTACAATTTACCGTCGTCTCCACCAAATAATTCTAAATCAACTATATTTCACGTTGTAATTTCGGGAGTACAAATGGAATTCTTAGAATCATATAGAAACACAATAAAATTAAAAGAATTTCTGTATCATGTGAAAAGATAAAAACACAAATTTTTCCGAAAATTTCTTTATTTGACATTCAGTTTTTATGTTTATTATATTCCAATGTAATTTATTTTTTTCTCTAAAATTGTTTAAACTTACTGAAAGTAATTTTAACTTTTCTGAAGTAAGTAATGTTGAAACTGGCAAATATCTTAAGACTATGTGTATATTTTATTTGTCGACAATGGATTTTCAACAAGTTTCCAATTAGATTCATTATAAAATAAATTAAATCATTACGAAACACATATTTTATTTATGTATAAGTGAATCACCTGTCATTTGATGATAGATAGTAACTAGTAATATGCAAATAAGGTAATCACATTAATAGACTTTTTATATCATTGGTATCATACAGAGAGTTTCAAAAAAATATTTATAAAAAATTCTATTGTAAATTTTGTTAACGAATTCAATTTGATTTGTTTATTTTTTGTCCAAACGTTAGATCGATTATCCATCCCACCGCTAACTTTGGAATCAAAATTTATTAAATCGCTTAGAAGTTAAAGTTTTCAAAAATAATTTTAAAGGTAGTAGCCATAAAAATACACATATAGAATTTTTAGACTTTTATTTTTCAAGCTTATAACTACTACTGTTGTCTATGACATCGTACTATCTGTACGGAAAAGTCTGAATGTTATTTTTAAGCATAAGTTTGATATATATCTCTAATAAAGTTCTGTTAAATTTTTATTCAGTTAATAGTTCTCATCTGAGTCAAGTGTCTGAGTTCTCTACGGTTTCGCATCTTTGCAGCGAGATAAATGAGTTTATTTACAATAGGTTGTTGATAAAAATTAAGAACAAAAAACATAGGTAATATCTAGCAATTTATGGTTCTGCAGTTTTTCCGTTTGTTGCCCAAAAAATATTACAATTTATTTTCTATTATTCATAATTCGATGTTAATTTTTTTTTTAAGTTAACAAGAATTTTATCAATTGAATTCCAGATCATAGAGATAGCAATTAATAAAAATTATACTGATATGTTCAAAAATATTCTTATAAACTTCTTAAAATTTTTATTAAATGTTTATTTGAAAATAAATGCATGCGTATATGTTTAACGTTAAAAGAAAAATAATGCTAACATTTTTTTGAACATTTAAAAAAGATATGTTTCTAATCTTCGTTTCTGTCTAAACGTGCCCTAAATGTGTTTAAAACTGTAATGAAAGTCTTTAAAATTGTTATAAGCGTGGTGAATTATTTTTATGTTTTAAAAATTTTCCATAATATTTGTTTAAAATATACCAAAATAACTTGCAATAAAAAAAAAAGACTGTAATAAAAAAGTTGAAAATTAAAATTCTGGTTGTGTGAGTCCTTGATACAGCCAAAATATTCACGTAGATATGTTTATGTATATGAAAAAATTCGAGAAATTTTAAGAATAATAGGAATTAATGTTTCAAACAGAGTGTTTATTGAACACGGGTTGATGATACGAAACATATGAAATATAACAATATAATGTGACATTTAAATAAGGTTTTTAGGATAAGGTAAATCTCATTCAAACTGGCTTCGTTAACTTTTGCACCATCAGATGACATGGTAAACACACTAGATTAATGTTGATTTAATAGAATATCAAACTTACCGACTTCGTTCACTTAAGTAGCAACAAATGGTGCCAGAACATACGCTCCTATTCACAAAATAATTCCTAGTAAAAATGAAAACAAACATATTCACGTCAAAAATGCGCCCATTTCAAGAGAAATAATCGCACATTGAAGCTCTCTGTAGTATATAATAACTAAATACTTAAGTATATTCCGTGTGCCTATTACACACTTCTTATAAGTATCATAATAGTAATAATACTATAATAAAACAAATATAAAAATAAAATAAGAACTAAACATCTGGGTTAAATTATTTTTATTAATTTTCAATATTTATTGTCTAAAGTGTTCGTTCGTTCAATAAAATATAGTAAATATATTATGGATGGACATTCCATTGTTTTTTGAAGAAACATTCATCAATATAGATAGATTACAATATTTATTTCATATATATGCAGCAACATTAGTCTTTGTTATGTCAAACGTGAATATAATATTTAATTAACTATATTGATAGTAAATTCTTTTGTGTAATTGGTATTTTAAAGTATGTTATCGAATTTCTCTTGTCATATTTTTTATTGTGAACTTACTTACACTGCAGGTACCCGGATTGTTTTCATTTTTTAATTTTTACAAAATATTTTATCAAAAATTCATAATTTAGTTATACAATTGATTAGTGTTAATTGTAAATTATTTGCGTTTTTATTTGACTTAGGCATTATGAAGATGAGATTGGTGTTTAGCCTATATTTTTCAATTATTAACTATAAACTATAACTTAAAGCTCTTTTCCACGATTCACAGACCTTCTTAGTTATTCCAACAGACAGAGGGAGCAAATTAGTTCAAAGATTGAACACGAAGTGCAAATCACACTTATGTGACGCGTTCTATTAACGATGTACTCTGCTTCAGGACATCGATTCATATGGTCATCGAATCATAACAATCGTTGTTGAGACTCTTTTGTCAAATATCAAATAAAATCATTTATTATTCATTATTTTACTACTATAATAACAATAAAAAAGTCCAAATTTCTTAAACTACGACCAGAAACTTACAGAGTATCGTAAATACGGCTTTCGGGACAGAAGGCAATGGACAATAAGTTGTTAAGGTTAACTTAAAAAGTAATGTAAAGCTTTGGGATTCACAGATGGGGAAAAGTCTGCTTTTTATATTAAATTTTGCATTATATATAACTGTACTTTTCGGGATCTTGTTTCAGTTCCTTTTATCCTGCATATATATTTAATATAAATGAGGACAGTTAAAATTTAGCTAAGATATACAGCACATAAAATATTGAGAGGACTTTGGTGTAATTGTTCATAAAATCACTTAATTGTTCCCTTTTGGCCTTTTATTTTAAACTTAAAATATATAGATAAGAAAACCTTGGTTAGCCTATTTTTGAAGAAATATTTTTATTTAACTTTTTTTAATAAAAATATTATAATTTTCCAAAGCTTCCATAATATTCATATTATGGTACATATTGTAGTCGTTTCAATATCATTTTGTAAGGTTAAAATAATTTTATTATGTCACCCAAACATTATTTAACATCTTCAGTAATATTTTTAATAAATATTTGAAACATTTAAATAAATTTAAATATATTAAATGTAATTTAGAAAAACCTGTTTTTTTTTTTATTAAATATTTACTTTAATTCAATACAATGTTATTTATTTATCTGATTTTCTTATCGGTTATGTTACCGGGAGAATGACCTAAAATATTTTGTTTTGACTTAATAAAAAAATCAAGATTTTCATTTAAACGCTTAATTTATTACAATTGAAAGGTTTATAAAAAAAATAACTAATATGAAACACTATCATTAGAAAGGTCGTAATTAAGCTTGCAATATACCACCAAAAAACCAAAAAATTATATATTAATGAAGAAAATGATCTATTATGTCTGTTTTAAGTTTTAATAACAAATATATTAAACTTACTTTAAAGTTTGTAAAGCTAGCAAACATTGGAGACACGAATATCATTTTGGTATACGAGTTCATAAAATAGCCTAATTAGTTCATTTCCACCCGTCCATCAATTTAAAGCTTACGTGTTTATGTTAAAGTGCTTTGTTAGAATAAGCTTTATGAATGGTCCCTTATTCCTAGTTTGAAATGAATGTGTCATATTACTAGCTGAATATTCCAACAATTACCTAAACCTGTAAGTTGTTATCCTCATTTATTTTCATAGTCAATTTTGTGTTGTTTCCAGTACAGTGGTCATATATAACTAAAATTTTGTTCTATTTTTTAATGATGAATTGCCATAAATTCTGGATTCCTATCTCATATCTGCAAGTATATACGTTTTATTTGTTGAAAAAAAACAATTAAATAAACCAATAAAGATTAAATTTTCTATTCGATTTTGCATTATATGGCGGAAACGAGCATGAAAAAACGAAATATTCATGAATAATGTTTAATGTTACTAATTAACTGTTTCCATAACTTGTAATACATGCATGCTTTGTTAAACATAATATTATAAACTTTATTATGTTTAACAAACGATAGCGAATAGAAATTTATAATTTAAAGCTGAATCTTAGTTTTCACAACTGGGACCATTTCTTGGGAACTCAGTATATATGATTTAATATACTCACCACTATTTTGTTTGTAAACAATTACAACCAACTTGTCGACGTAATGACTATATCGAAAGTAATGAGTTCTTTTTTGGAAAGAAATTGTTTGTGCTTTGATTTCAAAAATTATTTTACATATGGACGTTTGGAAATTTCCATTTCGTGTCTGCCTGCTGTCTATTTAGCGTTCTGCCGATTTGACTGTTGAACTCGTTAAGACGAACGAACATAGCTCGAAAATTACTGAACATATGTTTATAAATTGTTGTTAAACTTTATTGGAGGTGATCTTGGATGGTCCCATTTTACCAACAACTCCCCAAATCAATTGACATTCTGGAAATACAGATAAATACCTATATATTGCGAACCACGCATCCGATATTGAATATCTTTTTTCACGAAAAATTAAATTCATATACTGTAATTTAATTTTTCGTGAAAAAAGATATTCAATTATAAATTTCCATTTCGTGTCTGCCTGCTGTCTTTTTTCACGAAAAATTAAATTACAGTATATGATTAAGATGTAGCAAGTGCTTTTTTCACTGAATATACGAAATTCAAGTCAATGTGTGAAGCCATTCAGGGCATAAAGCTATTTTCAAACATCGCTAGGAAGTTCAATATTCATATTGGCAGTATATTCTGTTTTTGTGGTCAAATATATTTCTCTGTTCGAAATATTTAAAAACATGGGAATCTCAAATAATCTTCATTTGTAGGTCGTGTCTGAAGGGCCATGAAACATGTTTTCACGTTGTTTGCACCTGTAGAAATATTCAAGGTGTTAGGTATAGTCAGTTGTGGTCTGAAACTATGGATCCATACATCATGGAAACAATCTCGGTGGAGAAGCTTAGGGTTTTCTGCGTGGCTACTGTTCTCAATGAGATCTTTTGCTTCATTTGCTTTGGATAGTCCTTTCACGTTACCTTAGCCTTCAAGTGATGGAGTGTTCTATAGGGGGGTATAGACGATTAATAGGTGTTAGTTGGAAGGGACACAGCTGCGTTTCCTTTATTACTGTTTTATTATTTTAATTATTGTTATATAGAAACATAAGTTGAATATATTTTAACATTCTGTACAAGGTTACTGAACGAAGTAAATCGTGGGTGATCTTTATTCTAAATTAAAACAGATTTTTTTTTTGGGCTAAGATAAATAAAACAATAAAAAGATTTATTATATAGAAAGAATCATTATTAACTAAATGGCCTAGTTCAAAAACATTGTATGGAGTAAGATATTCCGGTACCAAACAGAAACATATCCTCAAACTGACTTAAAGTATGTGTTTATTATTATTATTTTGTACATGCTGGTCACCGGAGGGCTTGACCTAGATCATCGTTAAAAGAAATACATAAGATCTGTGTAGTAATGTTAACTTTATAGTCGAGCAATGACAAGTCAATAAAACAACATAAATAATAAACATATCAAACAAAATAACTGCAGTGGCAAACAACATCATGTCAGTCACATAATCGTGACACTTAAATAATTGTGACTTGAATATAAATTTTGATTAAATAGTTTCAATTTTTCTCTTATTAGAATATGTGATTAGATTCAAATCTTGATTCTTGACCCCGTCAATCAATGTAATCTAAATTTCATTTATTTTATTTGCCACTAATTCAGAAAATATTATACATTGCATGTACATTACCCAAGTAACTACTTTGTAGCTGAATACACTGAAGGTAACCATTGAATGGTTATCTTCATATGATACTCGACATATGATTGAATATCAATGTTTGAATAATTTTTAATGATTAGCATTAATAAAATACTCTTAATATGCTGCCCCATAAATTATAAACACATATAAATATTATCTTATTATCTTAATTTATTATCTTAATTTGAGCTGAAATTATTTCGGATCTAAACAATTTACGAAAAAATGTTTCAAACAAAAGTTGTTTGTTTTAAAGAGACTGGCAATATTTGTTCTTATATTTTTTTTGCATCTATTATAGTATGGTCATGGTTTTTTTCTATTTTTGTAAAAATTACACATAACAAAAGTAGTTTAAAATGAATGATAAAGGAGTTAAGCAATGAACATTTTCATAGTAAATAAGCTTTATGGTAGGCTTACAGAAACATAAAATTTGCAAAACTGAATAAAAACATACAAATTTGTAGAAATAAATTGAGCTCGTTCAAGTAATTTGTAAAATTTCTGATTCTATGACTTTATAAAATTTTCTTGAAAAATATTGGTAATTAAATGTCCATTTATCTTACGATTATCGACCGCTAAAATATTTTAGGAAATCAGTTGCAAATATATTACCATTTTTCAATTTTCTAGTAGAAAAACTTTCTGGTACCAAAAGTGTTTGTTAAAAAATATTATTAATGTACCAGGATTTTCTATTCAAAGTCATCTAACAAGACCATCTAAAGAAATTAAGATGAATAAAATGTCAATTTTCGATGATTTCTGTTTTTTTTTTTTTTTTAATTATATTACCTCAACTCTTTACCCACAAAAAATATCTAGATCTTGTTTTAATAATCTGACCTAAGTGTACACAATAATTGATTAATAATACATAATAATTTAATAGTCAATAACGCAAATCCCCCAAGCGAGCTGGAGAATCCACAAAATACGTTACCAAATACATCGAAAATTCTACCCATATAATCGATCAATTCAGAAAAACTTAAGTTGATAGATGATGAATTTACAAGTAAGCTGTATCTAGCTCTAGACATAGTTATTTAATTTTCATAATAAATTCTAATTATTTTTATAACAATCGAAACGATTGAAAGAAACTTTTCTAAACTACAGTTTGCAATTTCTTAGAAAGCAATAACATTTATAATATTTTAATAAAAAGTATTTTTAACTCAAGATTTATAATTACGTGTTCTTGTTTATTTTCCGAAAGAAATCTCTAAGAAATTTGCATGTAGGCCGCCTAATAACATGCCACTGATTAACAGTCTAAAATTCTTGTAAAAAAATTCAATTATTATCTTAATAAGTTTTAGGGAAAGTTAACGATAATATAAATTAAAAAATTTTTCCAAACTATTTTATTACCTACGTGTGAGAAAAAATACAATAAAAACTAAATTAATGGGTAATCATCAATACTATATTTAACTGAAATTTAATTTATGATTACACCTGATGATTGCTGATTAACGGCACCATAGGGCATTTATCTTCTCATCTATTTAAAATTATAATAATTAAATTACTTTCTCCACAAAAAGTTTTAAAATTTCAATTATACTCGCGTACAAGCAATAAAAAAAAATTCTTACTAAATTTCTTTTTCAAAAGAAAAATTTTAATAGATGCGCAATCACATACAATAAACATTATACTTTCAAAAAAATATTTAAAAAAAAAAAAAAAAAAAAAAAAAGACAATCATATGCTTTGTAACAATTCACTTCCTTCAAGTATTTATTTTTTTTAATAATTGATTTAAAATACCTTTCATGGGAAAGTATTTCAAAGAATTTCATGGTATTTAATTTAATACGTTTGAATACATTAAAATATTCTGATGAACGAGGTGTATTAATTTACTTCTCAAAATTTTCATACGTTCCTGTTTACAATTTTATTAAAAATTGAAATCTTTTATTAATAGCGTTATATAAACACGGGTTAAAATTCGTCAACAAATATATTATTTATTATCATAAATTTATATGAAATAATAATTTTTGTTTTACAATTATAATAATTATTTGTTTATATTTATAAAATTATTCAGGAACACGTGTATAAATGTTATATTAATTAAAGGAATGAATTCGATAAGGCTTGGGATAAACAGGACAAATATTTAAATAAATAGCCAGTTCCAATTATGTAAAAAACAATGATAATTTTCCTGGATCTTTATAAAGTGTTGGATATAAATCAGGTCAGAGACCGTTTCGAAACATTGTTCGTAAACAGAGTGTGATAAGTTGTATCAAGCATATAAATAACATAAGTTGGTTCGCACAGTCAAGCGGGTATAGGGTGGCGTATAATTAACGTTATTTTTAATTAACGAAGTTCTTTCTTTTATGATTTTATTTAGCGTTAGAATTTATTAAAATTTAGAATATAGTTTGGAAATATTTTCACATTATCTTTCGAATATAATATCTGTCAATTATGTTAGTACCCATTGTTTCCTTCGACCTGACGTGTTCTTTCCAGAACATATTCTATAATTTTTCTTAGAATTTCAAGTCTCGGAGCCCTCAGATATTTTAGGATATTAGCCTTGGATGGTTCTTGGATAATTTATAGCACACACACTACCCTTTATTAAAGAATAACGTTACTATTGTGCCACGCTATATTAATTGAAACAAATAAGTCTGGAAAAATTTTTATTGATTTGAATGTTAATGAAGAATTTTTAAGTGAAAATTTAATTAAACTTAATTTTAAGTACCAATTACGGTGAGTTAATTAAATTTTTGTAATTATTTAAATTTTCTTTTTAAAATAATTGTACGAGCCGTTTCTACTAGAAAAAAAACTTTTTGGAAATGTATTAAGATTGTGTGTTATTTTTGTGTTGGATATAAGAAGTCTGTTGCAAGTTTCGCCTATGCCTAAACAATTTGAGCCAATAATATCAACTAAACTAATTTAAAAAGTTTAGTAAGTTCTTTCTTTAAAGTACTGATTTATCCTAATTTTGAGTAGTACTTTCTTTGTTGACCGTAAAGCTTGATAAAGTGGCATTTTCTCTAAGGCTTATCGAGAACCTACCAATCCAAGGCTTTTACTGGATATCAAGTTAGTATTGTATATCTAAAACTATTTAATAGTGAATAAAAAAATTTTCAATGAATCGAATTTAAGTAAAAAACTACCTAGTTGTTTCAAAAATAAACTTTAATAATTAATACCAAATTGACAACAAATCTAATAATGAAAAAAAGTCACAGATACTATGAGTATAATCAACACAACCGCAGACATCAGAGTTCGTTGACTTGTCAGAAGAAAATCCGGTCCACTGCTCATTTAAAATACTTATAAAAAACACATACAACTAGTGATGATCAACACAGATATTTATAAGTAATTATAGCAGATAAAACATATCACAGTTAAGATGAATCTTCGTTCTTTATTACTACGAAGGTTTTAAGTACCAAACAATCATTGCGAGGTGCTTCTTGGTAATTTCTATATTGCACAACGTCTTCTGTAGACGAGCAACACTTGAATAATATCAACAGTAAAATCAACTTTTAATTCAGAGCAATTAATTGTTTTTATTGTTTTTTTTTTTATATATAATTAACGTGTTACCTTCATTAACAGCCAACCATGTTTGTACGATAACAGATATGTATTTATAATCAGACAAAAAGAGTATAAAGAAACCTTTATATAAGTGATTTGTTGACCAAACTACAAATCATGTATATTAAATGATATAAAATATTCTTGGAATTAGTCAATTCAAGAAATCGGCGGAAGAAAAATTTTCGGTCAAAAATTTTAAGTACTCTTTTATAAATAAAAAATTTCGGTCAAAAATTTTCTTGTATTTTGTACCAAAATTAATACAGTAGTGAGGGATGTATTGATTGATAGTGACCATTGCCCAAAAGGACTAACTATTCTTTCGGTACCAAAATTGAGTAACAGAAAAAATTTGAAATATTTTTGGTACCTACAAATTCTTACTCTATTTAATTTCTCCAAAAACTCACTTTTAAAAATTTAATTTAAAATTTACTATAAAAATTAAAATTTTGAACAAATAAGAAAAATTTATAGTAGTTATAAATAGGTTCAATTAGATAATGGTAATTTTTCTGTACCAGAGCGCCTTTTTTAGAACATGTACAGTAAAGCTAATTACAGTTAAATTTAAAAAAGAAATTAATTTGAATCTTTTTCATTTCAGGTATACAATCATGTTACGAACACTGGTGCTTCTAACATTAGGGGCAATTGTTGTAACTGCTCAAAGAAGATTAGCTTTACCAGATCCAAGAAGTTGTGCAAACCGTAAGTAATATATATAACTAACTGGAAAAATAGCTTTGAAATTAAATTAATATATACCATTTTTCGAAACCAAAATTTAGGAGTACGTCATGCTACATATAGAGATGCTCGCGGTGTTGCACACTCATATTTCTTCAGTTGGGAGCATGCGCCAACAAGAGCATTAGAAGTTGATTGGTTAGATGCAAGAAATATTTGCCGTAGACATTGTATGGATGCCGTTTCTTTGGAAACTCCACAAGAAAATGAATTTATTAAGCAACGTATCGCACGAGGAAATGTAAGATACATTTGGACTTCTGGTCGCAAATGTAATTTCGCTGGTTGTGATCGTGCCGATTTACAACCACCAAATATAAATGGATGGTTCTGGTCTGGTTCTGGAGCAAAAATTGGACCAACCACACAACGTAGTTCTGGTGATTGGAGTAATACTGGTGGTTTTGGACAAGCTCAACCTGATAACCGTGAAGCTGCACAAGTAAGCAATTATTACTTTTAAAAACCACATTAATGTAACTTAATCTTTATTGAACATTGGCGAATCAAATCATGATGAATCACGGTGTAGGTATATCTGACTGATCCAATTTCGTCACAATTCTTAAGGCTATCAATTCCTGTTTCGTTTTTCGACAAAAGTGAGAAAATGCAGTTATTTCAATTCAAAATTTGTACACCAATAAGTATAATATTTTAATATACGTGTTTTTCTCCATTGGATTCTCCAAGCAGTTTCCCCCAAGAACTAAGTTAAAAACGAATTTTATGACCTATTAATTAGCTGAAATCGCACTTGGCATGTACTTGCCATCACAAGTAAGAACATTTTCGGCGACTTATGATAACATTGTGAATATAAATATTCTCAATCAAATCGTAAAATTCCATAAACCTTCAACCTTATCACCGTCAGGCTTCCTATACAAACCCAATACGTTAGAAAACAAAAATTTGTTTATAAAACTATTTTACTACACCCAAATTTTAGCTAAATATTTATTTCTTTAATTTGCTTTCAGGGTAACGACGAATCATGCTTATCAATCTTAAATAACTTTTACAATGATGGCATCAAATGGCATGATGTAGCTTGCCATCACTTAAAACCATTCGTATGCGAGGACAGTGAAGAATTATTGAATTTCGTACGTTCACGTAATCCTGGCATTCGGCTATAAAATTAAGAAGCATTCTACACTCACGAAAAGAAAAAAACAAAAGAAGAAAATAATTAAAGATAGAAGAGATCTTTCAACACATCCACTCCATCCCTTCCTTTTTCCATCCCCTCCAAATACCCTTTCTATCGCATGTGAATAAGCTCTGTTCCCCTCGACAAAAACTGCCTTATTTTAATGTATTTCTGTCAAATTTAGTATTATTGTACAATTAGTGTTAATTTAAATTAAAACAAATAAATTTATTATTTTATATATAAATTAATGAACATTTTTTATTTTTAAATTCCCGACAAAGCAAAAGCATGGAAAAATCCATAGTATAATGATCCATCGATTAGGTAGATATGAATATATTAACTTCTCACTGTCTTGCTTATACATATGCATAATAGATTGTTGGTTGAATCAGATTATAGTACGATTTTCAAGATATCCACTGAAAATTAAATATTTAACTTTGAAAATGAAGTACATTTTACTGATCTTAATAACGCACCAATATACCTAGTTTCAATTTGGGGTAAGGTATTTCTTGCCATTAATTTACTCTTCAATATATATTCATGAATAATTCGAAGTGTCTATGTGCCAAATGCTAGCTGCCATCTTGTTGAATTAAAAAAAAGGCCCACACACTTCCAGCATCAAAAACATAATCCATTTATTTTATATGGATGTAACGAAGTGTTATGATTTACATTTGGTTTTATAACCATTTAATTTGGCGATCTAGCTATAAACGGACTATTAAATTATCAAAGTTAATTATTTAACAAGTTGTACATTTACAGCCCTAAAAATTAATAAAATAAAATTTAAAATTAACCCAAATGTGTACATTTATTATTTTTAGCATATTTTTCCTAACATATCATCAGAACAAATTAGCTTATCAGAATAAATTAGCTTGTACACTGTCTTAAGAGAGATTCATGGTCACGGAAATAAGAGCAAAAAAATTATAGCTTCGACTAAAATTTATCAGTAGTTTTTCTTATATGAGACACTCGAATTTTAATAGTCAGTTTTCGTGGTCACTATGTCAATTCAGATTTAATCGGCTTGATATAATTTTACTTCATCTTCTTATACTGGATCATATCGATATTTCTTCGTAACTTTCTTGTAAACTGGAAAGCTGCCGAAATCCACAGTTTTCTAGACATTTATGAATAGTTTTACGTCGTTAACTTTTAATTAATAATGTCTTAACATTAAAATTTTATTGCTAATATCTTTGAAGGTTAAAAGTTAAATGTTTAAAGTCTTGTTCCCTCACATTGATCAAGTAATTTAGTCAAGTCACAAATAGTTTAGTACTTAACACTTGATCATCAAATCGTTTCTGCAGTCTTATGAGGTATGATGTTTTGTTTTATACGAATAATTTGTTATATTTTGAAAATTTTAATATAATAAATTCTTGAATGGTGCAATGTTAAATATCATATTTGATCACATTATACCTCACTGCCCAGTAACAAGGTAAAATTAATAACAGGATAAAAAGGGTAATTTGCCTTTTTTTGGCTGTTATTGAAAGCATAAAATTTTTCACAACTTCGTTTTCATGTCAAGATTTTACATACGCAATTTCATTAAATTTTGTACGCGAAAATTAAAAGAAATGTATTTGATATTAGAGATTATCTCATTGTTTCGTCAATTCCCCTAATTCAGGGGAATTTATTATTTAAGGAAAAAATAAAAATTTGCAAAGTTTTTTATTTAACATTTATTTTTTTAAATACAGTTTTCGTCATATTTTTTAAACATTAAATTAACATGGATTTACATTTAAAATTTCATGCTTACATGTAGAGGTATCATAACTGAGATGACATGACTTCATTATACTAATCACGCCAAGATTATGCAAGAAGAGATTAATATAACTATTATGAAGACCATGTACTTCACTGAATATATTGATGAAGCCGTGTCACAGATATTCCAAAAATCAATTTTTGGAAATTCAGGAAAAGTTGGATGCATAATTATACATATAATAAGCATGTATATTTATTAAACATTTATAATTTCAAAAAGCGGGGCCTAAAATTAAGCCTTTCATTTATATTAGTATTTCAATCCATGAAATTTTTTCCAAAAATTTATCAAATTTTTTGATTAAAAAATTTGTATTCTTATAAAGGCCCTAATATTTTGTCTCCGGTTTACTAGGCCATAATTTATAAATGGAACGTGATAAAGTGAAAATACAAAAAAAAATTTTTTAATACAATAACAATATTTTAAAGCTCATTTTCTTATCATATAACAACAAATGACAAAAGGGCGGAAAATTATTTATTTTCTAGTTTTTTCGTCAAGTACCCAATAAAGTAATATAAATCAAATTTTTATTTATTTACAAACATTTTTTTAAGTAAAAAAATCCTAAATATTAAATTTACGTTATTTAACTATATTTAGTAAGTCCCAAAAACGTTCAATATTTTTTGTAGTTCAATATTAGTCAAAAAAATAATCGCATAAAATAGATCTAACTCGTCTAAGTCAAAAAGTCGAAAAGTCTAAGGCAGAAAAGAGGTAATTAAAAACTGATTTGACCTATTAGACGTCTTTAATTGTAGAGTTTACATTACCATAATTATAAGCTGAAATAGCTTTTAATTTTGGCTCAGGTACATTTTGAAAATTTACCTGTGGGGCAATTAAACGGAGGGTTATGGAAAAAAATACCTTAACAGAAATATAAAAATAACTTTTTTTCCATTTGAAAATTTAAAATAATTAACCTATTGTATTATTAAAATTATGTATGCTAATAATCAATTTGCTAAAATTACATTGGTTATTTTAACTTCTATTATGGTAATGTAGAGCAATAGAATTATTGATATCTAAATAAGCCTTAAGGGAGGTAAATTAATGGCATCATGTTATACATGATTTGTCTCCTAGAGCCACCTTTCTTACTTAAATTTTGGAAAAAATGATAATGCTATTTCCGTCAATATTTATGTTATAGACAATCATCACTCGGTCAGAGTTTGTTTTCAAATTTTTTTTGTATACAGAATAACACCGCATTAGTAGAAGGTAGTCATGATATCGCAACCAATATTGAAAGGAATTATGATGATGGATATTTTACCAAAAAGTGCAAGAACAATATTTGAGGTATCTGGAATAAATTTTAAAACCAAGGTATTTTGAGTGATGAGTTATGGCTTGTTATGAATTTTTTTTAAACCAATAATGATTTTTTAAATCATTGACTACAATCATAGACCAGTAATACAAGCTAAAATATAGATACAAAATAGAGCTAATTGGTAGCAGGAACCAAACAATGCTAAACGATGGAAAAAATTATCTAAAACAAGAGAAAAAAAAATCGGGAATCTGAAATTTCCAGAACGAGAAATTACGGAGCCAAAAAAGAGTTTCAAGTTTAACCTTACTCTTTTACCTCATAATTACGAGTAACGAATAGTGGACAGAAGAAGAAATGGCCTTCTTGTAAGACTGCTTTGAGTGCTATATGGGTGGCTCCATGTTAGAAAGGGGTCAATAGGAATCGGGCTTATATGTAAGTAAAAGAGGCGTCGGGGGAACTGCATCGAGGGACATATCTATATATGTTCAGGCAGTCAAGATTCTCGTAAAGCTAATTTCTCAGCCAAAAAACGTCTTTTTCGAAATTGCTTACCGGTGACTACTGACTCTTAAAATACATCTATTCCACAACGCGCTGAAGGATGATACAACCTACTCGAACATCGAAGGGGCGAATGATACACCATTTCACGTACTTGCGAAATGCCCTAGCTGGACCATACTGAGATATATATCCTTCTGTTTGACCAAAATGGAATAATTTATGGTAGCACAATTAAAATGGAGCTCTGTTCCACTTTTCCAAAAAAAGCTAGGTTATAGGTTGGGCCAGTGATCGTAAACTAAGAGTGAAATTACCGGATCCACTAGAATGTGGAAGAAAGTGAGAGGGTGGATTGAATAGGGGATGGTAAAAAACGTCAAGGGTGGCCTACTTTTCTTAATTAGAGCCCATGAAATAAAAAAGAGGAGTTTTTTAACAACTAAAAACAAGATTAAATGCTGACAATATTAATTCAAATAAATAACATAAATTTTGAACGTCTAACGACCACTGAATGAATCACTTACAAAGTGGTAAAAAAATCGAACGAATTTGATATTTACCACAAATGTAAATTGTTTTATATTTTTAATAAACCCTTGCCAATTATTCTAATATATAATTCCCATTAATTTTTTAGTCTTAAAATTTTGTAAACTCTTGATAATTACAAGATTATCATTTTTTATATTTTTTTTCATTTGTAAACATAGGCACTACAAAATATTTTTTTTTTTCGAATCAAAACTACAAAAAAATTACGTTGGACAATTTTGTCGTTATTAAATTTTTTTATTAGAAAATAAATAAATCTAAATTAATACCACACAATCAGTACTGAAAATCAATACTTCCAATCAAATTATTTTGATCTTGGTTTGATTTGAAATAAAGTTTTAAAAATATTCTTTTGTCCCCAAACTATTCTAAATTTTTCCTATAAATAATATTCACAGCACATATAAATTTTATTTGTAATTATTTAAACCTATGAGTTTATTTACATGTAACGTTAATATAGTAAAGAATATTATTAAAGAGAACTCTAGAACTCTTTTTCGAATAATTTCAATTTTTTCCCATAGGTCATTTCGTAGATAAAATTTTTTTATATTTTATAAAAACATATTTTGACTACCAAGTAGTCATCATCAGTATGAATTAGCTTGTCTAATGATTCTCCGAGGAGATATTACTCGTTGCTAATTTGGTGAATCCATCTCAAAGAATCATTACGACTAGAAAATGCATACTGATGATAACTAGTTTGTAGTCAAAATACGTATTTATAAAAAACAAAACATTTTGATCTACGAAATTGTGGCAAAAAACCGAAATTTATTATAATTGTTAATAATTTAGAATGTTTGTTTAAAATTGATAAATCCTATAATATTAATAATATATATAATAATATTTTACACATAGAGATAATACACATTTTATTCAAACGTTATATTATTTTCGGTATTCATTCTCGTAACTCGCCAAGTCACCAATTAACTTTTCAAAAATTCCCTTCCTGGGCTCAATTGATCGTTATTACTAATTCTCGAACGTTTCGCGTATTCTAGTGTTGCTTAAGCTTAGAGAAAAATCGACTATTTAGTACAGTTTATTATTTGGTATCTAGTACTTAGTTTACTTTCGCCAAAACCATTAACAATTTTCAGTAAATTATTTACTATAGAGAGTTAAACAAAAAATTTAATACGATCGTTACATGAAAATAAACCTATGATTCACAAAATAGGAATCGCTTTAATAAAAATATATTTCAAACAAGATTTTTTAAAAGTTGAAAATCTTATTTAAAAATATCAAAAAATATCAAAAACGGCAAACATTAACATATTTTGGATGTGAAAAGGTTTATATTATTTTTCATTAATTATAAGTCTGTTAACTTTGTGAAATGGACTTTTGAATTAAATGCTATAAAATGATTCTATAAAACCTAAAATAAACAATTTTTGTAATTTTTCAAGCGATTTAATTAACCACGAACAAATATTTATAACTTTCGAGGTGATGTCATCATCTAAGCGTAATATTTTCCATAATTATTGTTCGTAATTAATTATGCGGCAGCTTTCAAATACAATCTTCAGAAACATATGGCGTGGAACTGAGAATATAATCATACAGAGACGTTTTAAATAGATAACATATCTACAACAAAATCAAGTCTTAACAGTAATGGAGCATCCGATCCTTGATTCATAATAAATTTACCTCAATAAGTTCTTTATGAATGCGTTTATCGAACAGAAAATGTTAGAAGTCCGTAAGAGTGTGATTTTAAAAAATAACGTTGGATGTATATGATCGAGGTTCAGAGATCTATTATTAATTTTTATCGCGACTCACTTTCAAAGTTCAAATCTTAGCTTTACTTTTTGTAAGTCATGAAAACATTTCCAAAATTAATGAAAACAAGCTATTATTAAAGTATCTAGAAGAAACAGTCAGTCTTCAAATAAAATGATGAATATAGAAAATATTTGATGTTGAAACCCGTTATTCTAAGCCATATGGTTATTTTACGGAATCTTTATTAACGTATCCATCAAGCATCCGTGAATTGATTCCCAAATAATATACATGAAAAGAACTAAAATAATGATTCCAAGCACCATTATTACTTTTTTAACTGAGATACGAGATATCTTTGACTTTCCACGCAAGTAGAAGTAGAACGTCAAAATTTAAAAGAATTCTGAAAAATTTAAAAGAAAAAATCGGTTTTTCTCCATCACTGAATTAGTCTAAAAGTTCATATTAAACGAAGTAAAATCAAAAACATTCATGTGATGAAAATACCATTCTTCAATTGTATCCAGACTCATTTATCGTCGAAAATTAATAATTTACAAACTAAAAGTAAATCTACATACTATATGGCGAATATGATATTGATTGTATTAAATCATATTCGGAAATACACACAAACCGAGTTCCTTTTCGTTCTGCGTACGTCGATAAACAATCTAGTGAATACTCATATCCATTAAAATCATAATTTTCAAATGGCCATATAATTTCAATTTGATATGGTACACCTGAATCGAATGTCACTGGTTCACTTAATTTTACTTGTAAACTAGAACTATTTGGTACGGTTGTACGTATATTTGTATCTGGAATCACTTTAGTCTTTGTACGAGAATTTGTCACTGAAACAGTAAAAGTCTCTAAATAAACATTATTCGCTTCATTGTTTGAATGTGTAATCCAACGTGGAACTAATCGTGTCGGTAATGTAAAACTTGAGACTAGAACACGCCTATTAGCTGTAACAAAAGTTTTTACTGTTGTATTCAATGAATTTATTCTTAAAATCATAGCGCCTTTTAAAATCCAACGTGTCGCCGTATAAAATGGTAACGCAACACGAAATCGTTGACGTTTTTCAGAATTGAAATCAAATAACATATTATCTTTTGCGGTTACAGGGTCGTTTATTTTATTTATATGTTGAAGAACATATATTTCTGTGTCACTTAATATTTTTGATAAAACGGCATGATTTAAATATTCCACGGGAAGAGTCATAAAACGTAACTTCGACATAGCACCAGCCTCTTGTAAGACAGCTCGGCGATTTTTTTGTGTAATTTGTATGTCCCGATATTTGCATTCATCTTCACTCCATTCAATAGCTGCACAAATTAAGTCCCATTCTGAAACGTTCATTGTATTTTGATCCAAAATTGTAGTTAAGGTTTGGGCCCCTACATGGTAATCACAATTTAATACTTCAGGCGTATACTTTTTTAGCATATCAATACACGTGTTTTGAATTATGTTTTCGTCGAATAAATTCGCTAGCTCATACGAAATTAATACAGTTGCTGCGCTTAAATTATTGATAATAAATTCAGAACATTGTTGTTGTAAAACATGGAGAAAATACTTTTTAGCGGCGTATAATAAACACCATGCATTTTCAATGGACTCAATTATGACAACGTCTGTGTAAATAAAGCTTAACAATTGTTTGAATTCATTAATACCCATATCTGTGATGGGTATAGTATCTTTATGTGCCATTGGTCCATATAACATAACTTCAAACACAGGGCTACTTGTTGCTAAAACTAATCGATGTGCGTTTACAATGCTGCCGTCAATATTAAACGAACAATCACTCCATTCGGCGGTTTCATATAATCGTAAAAAGCGATTTCTCAAGTTTGATGGTTCTAATACATTCCGATTTGTTTGAAAAAATGGGGTTTTAGGCTTCTCCATCTAGAACAAGAAAAAAAACATTTTTAACCAGCTTTTCCAAATTTTTTATTTTGAAAAATAATTTTAATTATTCTTCTAATTTTATTTTGTAGTAAAAGAACTCTTAGTACAAATGGCGAATTCATATCAAAGTGGCAATCATAATTTTTACACTTCATTGGAATGTGGCATCGCCACTTCCCTTATGAATTACAGTTATTAGCGAAAATAGTTTTTCGTCGAAATCTATCCTGTATCCATTACCCGATTTGACATGGAAGACTAAAATCATTATTATAAATTTATTTTAAAATAAGAAATTTATTTCGAAAAATTTACAGTAAAATAGAAAAAATACTAAAACCCATTTGTTTGATTGATTAAAAAAGATCTATGAAAAGTTCCAAATTGAATATAATTCTAAAAATAATAAAAATAAATATTCAACGGGAGTTACAATTAAGTATGAGATAATTATAATAAAAACAATACGGTAATAATCCCGCATATTTATTCTTACTTTTGCGCAAAAATAACTATGAAAAAACGAATCGTTTAATTTTTTATACGATTGAGAGATTCTACAACTTAAATACTTTAACAATTTTGTACCAAATACAAAGATTATCATGACTATATGCATAGATAGTGAGAATGGAGATATGACACATAAAAACAATATCTGCAGTTAACTACCAAACATTTCTGATGTATTGGTTATCACACCCGACTAGTATTTCGAAAGCCTCGGACTTGATATCCGACAGATATATAATTTTTTCAATTGTTACTGTCTTTTAGTAAAATAAAATGATGGGCATTTATTTTTTGAGGTGCAAATGACGTTTCTAGTTTTATAAGCTTGGTATGATATGTTAATACAACAAAAATTGTTAAAACTGTGAATATTAAAGTTGTAGGATCTAACAATCAAATACAAAATGAAACAAGTCGCATGTATTCATAGTATAGTCGACAATACAGTTAGAACCATGTTTGTAAAAAATCATACAAAATAAGTGAGACTGAAGCACAATATTTCCAGTGTATACCAAGCATATGCAATGTTGCTGCAAGCACACCCCACTTTCAGTTGGAAGGCCCCGAATTCGATTTTCGGCAGATATGAGATGTTTTCAATTCTTTCTGTCTTTCATGATCATGTTTTTCTAGTATAATCATACGATACACTTCATTTCTCATGCGGTTGTCCTTGTTCATTGCAAGCTTTTAATTGTAATACCTATTTTCATATTTATTTTACATGCGGCAACCAGAATGAATAAAATCAGTCATTTGCACAGCTTTTGTTTAAAATGATTCTTTTAAAATGACACTATTTTAGAAATAAGATTTAATTAATAACATTGAATTTTAATTCTGAATTTATAATTACCATTCTAGAATGAAATCATATAATACTTGTGTTAATTAATAAACTTAATCATTGAACTGGAATTTTTCTCTAATTTATTTCAGAAATCTATTTAAAAAGCAAAACGTAAATTTTTTGAAAGCTAAAATTAATACAAAGAAACAATCATTTTAATCAGTTTTGCAACATTTCTCATTCCAATTGCTACACTACTCCAATTTTCTACTTTTTTCATCTGTAATCGCAAAGTCGGCAATTCCTAAAGCTATATAAAATTTTGCTGACAATTATAATGTATATAAAACAGTTTTGCCAATTTTTTATTTCGATAAATTTCATAATGCAGAACTATGTATGTTTATTCAATTTTCAAAATGAAAAACCAGGTAAAAATAAATTCCTTTAACTTGCATAATAAGAGGGTAATGAAAGAGGACAATTGAAAGTAGCTCAGATGAATTTTGTTTACATTTTAAATAAATGAAGTTTCAACCCCGTAAATAAGCTACATAAATTTTTAAGTAGTTTAATTGTACAGTCAAGTACGACATAGATAAATATATTTTTAATCATAAAATTATTGATAAAATGATACTTACATTATATAAATATTAAATGTAATATAACAATTAATTCGAAATACACTGATTCACACACCTGACGCGACTTAATTGTTATTAAACAACAAATCTGTGAATACACAAATCCAACAAGTCCCTGAACCGACGTTTCAAGGTCTCACTTGTGTATTTATTTTATATTTATAAAAATAATACTATGGATGATTATAATTCTTTGCTCAAATAAAAAAAAATATTAATATTAAACGCCATCATTATTAAACTCCTATATTTTTTTATTAAAATTAACCTGTAAAGATAATATTTTTTTATCTTTATTTAATCAATCTATTCATAATTTAGTTATCTTTATGATGAAAAAGTAAATAGTCAATATTCAAAGTATATGACATAACCTTATTTATATTTTGACGTAATAATTTATCATAGGACGTTAGCACGCGAAAATGAATAATTTAAATATTTTTACACAAATTGTTAAATTATTAAATACGAAAAATATTTTAGAAACAAGTACACAAGTTCGAAAATATGGTAATTTTTTTTCCTTCACTTTGTTCCGTTTTTGTTATTTTTAAATTTTCAACCGCTTAATTTTATAGAAGAGTATAATTAGAAATAATTTATTATTGAACCAAAATTTTGGAGGTTTGACGCGTTTTAAAAAAGAAATGGGTCCTAAAAATATGTATTTTTATTGTATACATTTTTCTAGAAGTTCAAAAATGGATTTTAAACAATCGAAACACTATTTAAAAACGAGGTCATTTTTTGTAAATTTTAACCGGTTTTGAGTTAACTTATCAAAGATTAAAAATTTAGATATTTTTATCAAAATCGTGAATAGTTATTACAGATAACTTCATTCCTAAAACTTTATATTTTATTGTTAAGAAATAATGTAATATTTCCATATACTTATGTTATTGTGAATACCGAAAACGTTTTAATATATTATAATCTATGAAACCTTCGTAATTTTGTTAACATCTAGGAGTGAGGATAGGCCGTGAAGACTTATCATTTAAAAGTTAATTTGCCTAGATTTGATTGATACTTATCTAAGATCGATGACACCTCTTTAGAGGGCCATGAATGAATCAAGCCTAGCAAAGGAACAAGGTCAATGTAAAGCTATGTATTTTGATTAATATTTCTTTACATTTTACTCCAAAATAAAATTTTACAGTACTTTGTCTCAGTTGTGTAATGACAAGCGATTATTTACAATTTTTTTGTTACTTTATTCTATCTCATATAATAATTATTTTTTTACTTATGAATTTTATATGTTTATACGAACTTTCAATCAATAATTTTCTCATGCTTCTTTTCTATTTTTATTTTTGTATAGTGAAGGTAAAAAAAAAAATTTTCATCAAATAAACCCTTGCTAGTTATGCCAGCAAGTTGAAGTTTATCCCTTTACATTCATATTAATCGGTCATTTTCTTAAATTCGACCACACGTGACACTTCAATCGAAAGATTAATTATATTATAACACACCGTTCCAACCCATTCTTATATACTAAAATATTATTCGAAATAGGTTTCCTATCTTTTAATAATTTAGAATAAAGGTATTTGTCAGCTTAGAGTGTAAACCTGCTAACACTGTTTATTTATTTTATATATATATATATATATATACATGAGAAGCAAAAAACATTTAAAATTTGTAAAACTGCTACCTCCCATACATAAACTAGCTATCTATTTGTAAATGGCCATTTGGATGGAGCCGGCCGCTGACTTTAGTCAAATCATGAATTTGCTTGTTTTTCTACTTATCAAGCGGTTTTGTCAATTTAAAATTAAAATTCACTGTAGCTTTTTTTCATAGATTGAAACAATATGATGAATATATATAGCGATTTAATTCACTATTGAAAAAAAATTCTGAAAAAGGTTATTTTCTTACAAACTATTTCTTTCTTTCTTTACAGCAGTACGTAAACGGTTTTATCGTACAACCGGAATCCTCCATAGTGGAGGTGATAAATATGAAATCACATTAGATCAACGTAAACTAAAAACACCAAATGGAAACTTATTTACTGTGGATAATGAGTCATTAGCTTTGGCTATTGCAGCAGAATGGGATGCACAGAAAGAAAATATTGTACAAAGTACAATGCACTTAACAGCTTTATGCAGTACAGTCATTGATAATCCGAATCATTTAAAAAATACTGATATTGTAGATTATGTAACGAATTTTATTGAAACTGATACTGTTTTGTTTCAATCAAACGTAAGTAGTATTATTTTCTAACTATTGTGGAAAACTGAAAAAAGAACAACTAATTGAGGTCGTATTGGACAATTGTCTATTTATTACAAGAAATACCGCGTAAAGTTTGGAATGAGCAAAAAGTGTATATGCTTGATCTTAAACTGTATAAAAAGAACAAGAAGAAAAAATGTTAACAATAAAATTTTTAGTTTTTTATTATGGCAAATATCATACTGAATCCTATCATTCCAAAAGGGGAGTGCCTCAATCTTCCATTAAAGTATTTTAGAGGTTATTGCAGCCAACGAGGTTGTTGACTAACTTTTTATTATATCTTTATTCGAATCGTTTTTACCTCACGACGTAGTTTATTATAAATTGTATATATGTATATTTTTTAATAAGCAATATATAGTATTTTTAATTGTTTTCAACACCCCTCAAACCGCAAGGTACTAAATGGATTTTCATATAAATAACCACATAAAGCGTGTAGCAGCCACTAATAAATGTTATATACCCATCGTGTTAAAGAAAATCTTGTCATTGTCGTATTGGACCGATCCAACTTTCTACAAGTAAGATAATAAATCTTAATAGACAATCCTTCCAAAATGATAATTGGCAAGCAAAGCATTTTTAAATTTTCTAATGTTCAACAAAGGCTACAAAGAAAAAGTTTTGTATTTTCGATGGATACAAATTTGTTATTGTTTGTACCATTTTCCGGTCTAAATTGAACAATTATTCTGTATACAAAATAATCATGGAAAGGAAAACGGATATTAACGCAAGCCAACCTCATTACACTTTACAAAACTAAATTTCCGTAAACATTTTTACATACCGGAATTTTAAATTATATCTCATGTTAGTGATTGGAAATAAATTTGA
This sequence comes from Chrysopa pallens, assembly GCA_020423425.1. NCBI lineage: Eukaryota > Metazoa > Arthropoda > Insecta > Neuroptera > Chrysopidae > Chrysopa > Chrysopa pallens. The sequence goes on along the minus strand of CM035591.1, from coordinate 90,463,176 downwards.
ACAACCGTTTATGTTTTTCAATGAATTTTCTAGTTAAAATAATCTGAAAAAATTAAATTTTTAAGGACAGTGAAGAATTGTACAAAGTACAGGTTCAAGAATGGGATCCAATAATTGAGTGGTTCAATAAACGATATCAAACACAAATTTTAAAAACACGTTTTATCGATGGACCGGAAATTAACGATAATGACAAAAACGTGATACGAAAACATTTATTATCTTATAATTTCTCATCGTTGATAGGTAAAATTTATAAAATTGTCTTTACGTAGAATTTTTCCATTAACAGGTTTTCTTTGTAGGTTTTATGTTTGCGGTGGATACGCTAAAATCTCCAATATTAACGTTAGCATGTGTGGATCGACATTTAACACCGGAACGAGCAGTGCTTTTAACACGATTAGAAGAAGAATTTCAGCTAGGTCATTGGGGTCGTGTTGAATGGGCACATGATTTAAATCAACAAGAATTACAAGCTAGGTTAGCCGCAGCCATTTTATTTATTCATCTAAATTCATCATCATCGAAGATATTTTCAAAATCGGTGGCTTTGTAATAAATTAGTTATTTTTAATGTCGTTATTGTATATAAGAAATAAATGGTAAAGTTTTCGATGGAAAGTAAAAAATTTTATTTTCTTTTTGTTACACATTTTTAATTACCAACTAAATTTTACTATTAAAGAAATGTCTATAACTGAGTCAAGCTATCAATATATACAATCAATTCAATTAAAAGTTACGCCTTTATACAATTTTTATTACCAAAAACACATTTCAAAATTTCGCTCTTACACTAACCTGAATTAGTCTAAAATATAAACTCCAAAAATGCTTGCTAAATATTTTACTCAAAAAATTTCAAAACATTTGGACAATAATTTTTTGAGTTATTTGGGGGGTGAAAATTGAAAGAAATGCAATGCATATTAAATGACATATATGCATTGTATTTCTTTCGATTTTCGCGCCCAAATAACTAAAGAGGTTATGATATTTGGTATGCACAATATTGACATGAAAACGGAAGGCTTATTGAAGAGTTTTTCTAAGATAAAAATCAAAATTTAATTTTTATTTAAAAATTGTTTTCGAGAAAAACTTTTCGTTAAGCCCTCCGTTTTCATGTCCACATTGTGCATACCAAATTTTAAAACATTTAGATAAAAATTTTTTTAGTTATTTGGACACTAAAATTGAAAGATTTTCATATAATGGAGGGTGCTTCAGTATTATGTTTCAAGCCCCTACTAATGTAAGTATATCCAAATAATTTTGAATCAGGAGTCATTAAGTTTAATTATTAACTCAAAATAATGACAAATATATATAAATACTAAGATATACTTTTATTTGTTTAAGAACTTAGTTATTAAATTGAATAAAAAACACATATATAATTTTTTGTCGGTTAAAAATTTCGAAAAGAATATTATGTTCGCTAGCATCTTATATCTGTATTTATAATACTTAGAGATATTAAGCATAAAATTTTGGCTTACAAAACTTATAACATTGTAAAAATATACAATTCACTTATTTTCGCGCGCACATAACTCAAGAAATACTTATGCAATATGTGAAATGTTTTTGAGAAAAAACATTTCTAATTATAAAATCTAGAGGAGTATTCTCAGCATGCCCTCCGTTTTTATGTCAAGATCGTACAATTTCATTACATATGGATAAGTATTTTTTGAGTTATTCGCGCGAAAACAGTGTGTTTATTATGGAGGTCTTGGGGTATCTAAAAGATACTCATTCACCGTTGGAATTTGTTCATATCTTAGGTAGTTCTTTGAACATCAATCATTTATTACAAATTTTGTGGTGGGTCGAAATCTACTCCATTATCCTTATCCATTTTATAACATAACTGACGTTGACATAATCATCAAATGTCAAAGTATGACGTTTGTTCGTACCGTCGCAACTGCCACTTTTCTAACCTCACTGTTATAACGAAAAATGTTTAAGCAAATAAAGTTTATTAAAAAATATTCAACAAAATTTTTTAACCATCCGGAAATAACTTATTCGATATTTAATTGTATTTCAAAACGTCAATATTGTAAAAATAATGATGAGGCAACAAAAATCGATTCTTCCCACAATCATACAATTTTTGAACCATACGCGTTAAGCAACACTCAAAGTATAATATTAAATCGTAAACGTGAAAATTTATATGATATATTAAATGTCGGGAATCGCGAAGGTTTTGATATTGTAACAGAATGTCCAAAATTACGTAAAATTCCTTTAAGTTTTTTAAAAACACGAGTTAAATTGTATACAGATAAAGGAGTTACTATGCAGATTTTATTAAAGTATCCTTGGCTATTAACTCTTTCAGAGGATAAAATTAGACCAAAACTACGGTTAATAAAAAAGTTACCATTGTCATTTAATGAATCAATTTGTTTTCTACGACAAAACAATATTAGGATTTTAACAAAAGTGTGTTATTTATTAGCTAATGAATACGAACAAACAAAAATAAATAGAATGCAATTAATCGCTGAACAATTACAGGTGAAAATATTTTTATTGCAATACTATAGTTTATTAAATAAATCAAATGAAATGAATATTGGCTGATTGAAAGTGTTGAACGGTATAAATTTTCATAATTTATCAAGTTATCAATAGCCAATGTGGGCTATGCTGACCAAGTACTGAATAAGTATCTCAGCTTGTTGAGCTATAATTTTGTATTCTTATTGTTTATAATAATGATATAAATTCAAATCGAAAGTCACTGCCTCCTGCTTTAATAGAATTTGATCAGTCATTATGATAAATCACAAACACTCCATTTTTTTATGTTCAACTGTTACTTTAGCAGTAAATAATGGTTTACAGTACTTAAAATAAGTTTGTTATTTTATTTTTTAATGAATTTTTGTATAAGCACAGTGAATTATCAGTCAGTGGATATGCACTAAAATTAAGATAGCCACACCGTCGAAAGTTAAAGTTTATGTACATGATATCACAAGGAATAAAAAATTGAAATAGTTTTTCCTCAAGTAATTCTAATTAAATGTTTAAAATAGATTTTAATTGATTGGAAAATTAAATTAAAAATATTTGTTTTTTTCATTCTTATTCTTCCATTGATAAAATTTTGATAGAATTTGAATAGGATTGAATCAAAATAGCTGAATTTTTTTCTGATATATCTCAATAGCAAATCTATGAAGGTTTTTATTACACAGTTACGCCTATACCTAAGTTAATACAGGTGCAATAGTACTTCCACAATCACGCTGAGTTGGACGAAGAGTATTATTAAATATTGTTTCATGTTAAACATTTTGAAGTTTTTTGCAATATATATGTTTCAGTATGTATACCAAAATTATAGTAAAACATACACATATAAGATCCCTAATAAAAAAAGTTATATTCAAATTGAATAGGATTTTATAAACATTGTTTATAAGTATGGTCATAGATTTACAAATTTTTATAATGAGGATCTGGAAAGGGGAATGTTTCGTACCTATTATTCTTAAAAGCTCTGGAATATTCCCTCCATTGTATATATCATTAAATACAATTTAGGAATGATAATTGTATAACATTCTTTAAGCATCATAGGATAATAAAATTATTTTGTTTTTAGTGTCCAGTTGATGAAGTTTGCTATGCAACTGCAAAGTATCATTTTTTTCCAGGATTGCATATTGAGCGCGTGAATAGCATTTTAAATATACTTAAAAGTAAGTAAATTGTTCTGGAATGTGTGACATTTTTTTAAAAGTGGAATTAATATACTTTTTATAGACAAAAATGTACCCACTGAGCAAATTTTAAGAGATTTTTGGATATTTAAATATAAGACCCAAACGGTTGCTAGACGTTTAAATGCTGCTAAAGATGCGAATGTTGTAAATATAAGGACATGGATGGTTCGTTGTAAATCTACTATTTATAATCGGTAAGATACATTACAAAAATTGTTTTCCGCTTAGTTAATAATTGGGTTAAGTTTTACATTGCCAAAATAAAATTTAAATTACGTACTCTGATAAAAAAAGTTCTATTCAATCCTATAGAAATTGTGTTCAATTCTATACAAAATTTGAATAGGAAATCTTTTTTTTAAATAAAATTTTATATTCAATCCTATTGATTTCCTATTCAATTTCTATAGGATTGAATAGGACTTTTTTATCGGGGTAAATAAATTTAGTAATTTTAAGTAGTATTCGTTTTAATTATTTAAATGTAATGGAATTTAGCATTTATGATCTGAATATAAATGCGGAGAGGTTTCCTTGTTCACTTTTCTCTTGGAAAATTTTTACTACAAAAGTTAACTTTTTGATTTTCGTTTTTACATTCAAAAATTTTGCATACCAAAATTTATTGAATCTGGAATTATTTTGGTAATGCAGAACAATAAATTAGTGGACTTTCTAATCTAAAGAATATATAATAATTCTGAAAGCAAAGCACCTGCCTTGTTACGCCAATCGACAAATATATGTTTTATTTATTCTTGATAAATTTCTACCCCATAATTTTAATTTCTAGTATGTGTGGTGATTTCCGTAATTTTTTAAAACATTAACATTTTAGTTTGAAATATTTATCTCATTTTAAGACATTGAAAAGAAACTAATTTTGTATTTTTGTTCCCAGTATGTTATCAAGACATCGCCTGAACAAACAAGTATTAGGAAATTTACCGTCCATTACTGAATATTTATCGGATCGATTGAACTTAAATATGTTATATGCTCAAGCTATCACCGAAAAACATCCAGAAATTAAACGAATGAACATAACAAAAGCGAAAAATGTAATTGATTATTTATTCGCCGAGGAATATACACAAATGCATATAATTCGTTCCCCACGCATTCTTTGTTGTAAACTGGAAACAATACAAAAACGTTTACAAGCTTTTAAAGAAATTGATTATAAACCATCATCATTAGTTATTTTTTGTAAAAGTCAAGCACAATTCGATAAATATTTTAAAATGATTTCTAACAAATTGGGAAAAGAAAAAAATGAAATTACAGATGTTAACGGATAAGAATTCGAACGAAATATTTTTGACACATTTGATTAATTGTTTTAATATATAAAAATAAAAAATGGTTTACACTTGTTCTTTGTTTAGTTAATGTTCCTAGACCAGAAAAAATCTCAACTAAGTTATAAGAGTCTGTTTATACTGTCTGCATAAAATACTGATTGATAACTTTAAAAACGATAAAAATAAGTTTTAATACGCAAGTTGAAAAATTTAAAAAAATTCTACTCAATGCTGATTTTGAAGATTATATTGAAGTTTGTACCTCGATCTTATATAGACCGTGATTTGAGTTGTATATTCTATAGTTTGAGTTTACATGAACTTTATAATTTGGTATTAAATTTGTTTCTAAAATCATTATTTACCGAGTGATGATAGACCAATAAATTTACTAATAAATCAGATTTAAATAGAAGAATTATCAACAGCTCTTAGAATCACAATCTTTTATGTGAAATAATTCAATTATCTTATTTTTAAATATAAAATCAAATTGTTTTATAAAGAAATCTCTTCGACAAGCACTCCGTTTTCATGCCAATATTGTGAATACCAAATTTCATAATATTTGGATGTTTTTTTTTTGAGTTATTTGTGCGCGAAAATTGAAAGATTTTATATAAAAAAGTATGCTTCTAACAACTGTCGATTACCCCTATTAAAATCTCATTATATTTGGATGTTATTTTTTAAGAGGGGTCATGAAGTACACGCATTTATGTAAGGAGTATTTCTTTCAATTTTTCGCGCACAAATAACTTAAAAAAATACTTATCCAAATGTTATGAAATGCGGTATGCATAATATTGAGATGAAAACGAAGGGCTTACCTTAGTTATTTTCGAAAAAAAATCAAAATTTGATTTTGTATATTGAAATTTTTTTGAGAAAAAATCTTTGGTAGGCTCTCCGTTTGTTTTCATGTCAATATTGTGCGTACCAAATTTCATAACATTTGGATAAATATTTTTGAGTTATTTGTGCGCAAAAATTGTACGATTTTACATAGTGTGCTTCTAACAACTGGTGATAATCTCTTAAAATCAGCCCCTCCTTTTCATGTCAATATTGAGCATACCAAATTTCATAACATTAAGATAAATATTATTGAGTTATTTGTGCACGAAAATTGAAAGATTTTACATAAAGGAGTCTGCTTCTAACAACTAATTCCTCTTAAAATCTCATTACATTTGAATATTATTTTTAAAGAAGGATATACATAAAGCACACGCCTTTATGTAAGGAGTTTGCTTCTAATAAACTGTTGATTTAAACTACATGTAATATACATTGTATTTCTTTCAATTTTCGCGCACAAATAACTCAAAAAATACTTATCCAAATGTTATGAAATTTGCTATGCATAATATTGACATGAAAACGGAGGGCTAGTTTCTCGAAAAAAATCTGTATTTAAATAATTTTAATACGTATGAAAAGATTAAATAATGATATTATCTCTTTTTATTGAAATTCATTAACAGAAAACTATAATTCAGTCACATACATATTTTAATTTCTTGACGTTTATTTTCGCGAAAAAAGACGCTGAGCCTGCGGACTAATAGTAACTTTTGGTAATAAAAACAACAAAGATTTTTGAGATCATAAAAATTTTTATAATTTATATAAAATTAAAAATTTAAAACGTTAAAAAATAAATATTCTTAAAAATAAAAGCTCTTAAAATACATGTATACATTCTAAAATTATTCTGATGGAGTTTTACTGAACGCAAAATGACTTAATTTTGATTGTTTTTTAACTTCTTGATTATCGCCATTTACAGCAGCTTCCTCTGGTTGTTTACGTTTGATGCCCAACGTGGAACCGAAACTTTTTTGCTAAAATAATATAAAATAACAAATAATTTTAAATGAGGATTTTTAAGTAAAATATTACATAGTTAAAATACAAATATTCAAAATTAAATTTTGTTATTTATTTTTATTTATTAATTTACAAATATTCCACTTTTACATTAATATTTTATAATTTAAAAAATTATACTAATTGTAACAACTGTTTCGTCTTTATTTAATATATCTTGTTTGATAATGTCTTAAATAAAGACGAAACAATTGTTATAATTATTTTATAATTTTTTTAATTATAAAATATAAATGTAAAAGTGAAATATTTACAAATAAATAATATATATAATAAAATATTACAGTTTTGACAGAAAAAAAGCTTATTCTATGCAGGAAATGAAACTACTTTTACCTTTGATTCTTGAGCATGTTGTTGAACTACACTACCCGATACGTCAAATGGATTTGGGTGGCGCCTAAATGGTGCTTTACCGTTTTTACTAAATGGGTTACGTTTATTTTTTGAATTACCAATCATAGACAACAAAGATGGTGGTGTGTCTTGCAAATTAGAAGATTCAGATTCCATCTAAAAAATGATTTAAATAATGCAAAATTAATTACAGTTTTTATAAAATTATTATCTTTATTTTCAGGAATTAAAACTTTTTGGAAATTAAAAAGAAATTCATGTTTTTTATTTGTAGTACTGAGATACTAAGTTTAAAATAATTTCGTCCAAAATATCAGATAGCACTTTGCATTTTTACTATATAAACATTACATAATCAAAATATTTGTATACTTTTTGAAAAATGATATTGAAATTCAATAGTTTCGATTATTTTAAAAATTACCTCAGACTCTGCTAATTTGCAGCTAATGACACGATTATTTCCATCATGTTTTACTGGAAGAGGTCGTAGAACATTTTCAGGCATAACTTTATCGTTTCGATTTTCTTTTGTTGATAGTGAGCACATTAACTCTTCTCTATTGTCACGTATACTAGAAATCTGTAATCAGAATTTTTAAATTCCCACTTATAGGGTAAATTTACATATAATTACCATTTCATTATCAGACAATTCATCTTCCTTATCTTCTTCACTCTTTTTTTCAATCAGTTCTGTTAATTTATCAGCTAATGTAATACGATTTCTTTTAGACGCATATTTCCATGCAACTTCAACAAACCTTGGTATACTTGTTAACATTTCAGCTAGTTCGAATGAACGTTGCTCGAAATCACATCCAACAGCCATCTAATAAAGATTTTGTAGAATAAAATGATCGATTTAAAATAGAATTGGATAAATTTTACTACCGTAAACAGTTTCAATGCTGACTCTAAAATAGTTCCAGTTTTATCCTGTGAATGTAATGCTCGAATAAACGTATCTTCAATTTGTGATTTATCACTTTCCGGTTCACAGACAGGAGTAAAAAATCTATGTTCAGACATTATTGGTTTTGGTGTAATTGGCGGATAGCAGGAACCTTTGCATGATATTGCATTAATCCATTGATTGATTTCATCAATACTTATAACAAATAAACCATCAGAAACACCTTTTCGCTTAAAAAAATTTTAGAAAATATTTTTATTTTTTCCTAACAGTTTCATCAAAGGAATATAATACACAAAAAATTGATCAAAATTTTAATGAAATTATTATTTTTTATTAACCTTACCACAATCGTGAAGTAAATTTTTTTCAAGGTACCTATTTTCTAATTAAATTGCAGAAGGGTAAATAAACCCCTGTATGAAGGATTTTAAAAAATACTTACATTTACGGAATGATCATAAACAGGATGCCACGCTGTTGTTTTTGGCGAAAATATTCGCAGCATTCCACTTGAATCATAAGAAGATGGTGATCCTAAATTTGTAAATCCTAACCAAGCCAGTGAAGATCCTGGTGACAAGGGTAATTTCATTTCAGTTGTCTGCATGCTAATTCCTGAAGAAAGAAAAAAATATTTAAAGAACATAAGACAAATAATTTTCAAGCATCCAATATACCAACTCGAAATACCAGTTATACCTAAAGATACAATATTCGTGCAAATTTTGGGCAGTTTTTAAGATTGTAAGGCTTTTCTCAATCAAAAAACTAAAACACCCATAGACATTTTAGCCTTCTTAATTTTATGTGAAGCTCATGAAATATTTTTAATACATACTTTCTTTCCAACATGAATTTTTTGAAACGTGATTTGTTAATTACAAAAAAAGAGAATCTACTTTTGTTATGCTTTTTCCAATTAAGAACGCCTTTACCTTCTATATTTTACATACCTTTGATATTAATTATCATTAACATGATGTTTTGATCGTCTCCAATACCTACACAATTATGATAGGCTACAATTATTGAATTCGCTTTGGAAGCCACTGCAACCATTGGTCCAGGTATACAAATTATATCACGTTGAGTTCCATAAATCGAGAATATTCGTAGCATTCGAGCATCAGTAGCAACGGATACATGAGTTTCAGATGCTGTCACACATATTATCTCTTCTCCGTCGGGCATATCCATTTGCCATTCTTTGTTGCCATTTAGCGTAATACAAACTAATTTACTGGGTGCTTCACAAGCTAACGCTAAACAACTCGTAGACAATGAACTCATAGTATGACCCAAAACATTACGAAAATGCATTAAATGGTGTGTGTTAATATCATGAAAATTAACGTCGATGAATGATGGATTTATATCATCACCAGCAAAGGCGCGGACCACCCCCACATCATTCCATACCAAGTAACGTTCATTCAAATGACTTGGTGTGGAACTTGGTTGAAATGGAGCTTGTAAACGACTTAATGATGAGATTAATGGTACATCAATTGAATTTCGAGATTCAGCACGTGATGATTCTAAAAAAAATTGAGAATTAATCTTATTTTCCGTAACTCATCACAAATTGAACAAACCTTTAACAGTTGTATCATCGCCTATATCGCTAAGAGCACCTTCGACTCCTGATCCAAGCGTTGTACTAGCTTTTAACTTTTCTAAAGATATTGCATTTTCATCATCCTCATCATCACTAAGTCCGAAATTTGTTGGAATATCTTCAATAGTTTTCAGCTTAATATCCGTGTTTTTTTTAATGTTAGATTCATGCGATCCATTACATCCCTCTACAGCACCTAACTGACCCGTAATATCACAGTAAACGATTTCACCATTACCTACAAATTATGATTCCCGGATATAATTTTTCGATTTTATATATGAACGCATTCAAATATTAAGATTTTAATTGCAATAAAAAAGGATATATTTGAGAAGATCTTTACCTAATGGATTCCAAACCATTGAACAAACGTCATGTTTGTTTGGGTGTGGCGTACTTCCAATTAAATCTCGTGACGCTACATTCCAAACACTAATACAACCTTTGGAAGTAGCTGCAGCTAGGTAATTTCCACAAGGTGAAAACGCGACCACACTAAATGGTCCTTTTGCAGCTGGATCACTAAGGGATACAAATTTTGACCAATTTTTTGTGTCAATAATAACCACTTCAGTTACATCTGGATATGCAAAATAATGACCATTTGTTGGTTCGAAACTGGTCCGACCTAAAAAGTAATTAAAATTGAAATAAGATAAATTAAAAAGAAAAAGCTATGATTTCCGAAGTATCAAAAATATTGCACATTCTTTTACATTTTATTCTCAATATTTTCTTCATTAGTTACGTGTTTCCAAAAAAACAATTCTTTAATATTGTTATTATATCAATAAATACTCAGATAATATCTTTTCCTGTTCTATGGTACCTATATCATATGTATAATTCAGGTGATTAAAAATGAACAATTTTTTCACATTTTTTAAATTTAAAACGTATTTTTTCTTAAATTTAAATAACTACACAAAAGATAGATTAGTAAAAAAATTTATTTAATACAGCAAGTAAAAACCTATTCTTGACATTACTTGTTTTATTTCGCTGGCTACCGGTTAATTATTATTTTTATTGATTCGGAAATCACTATATAATTTTGGTAAATATCTCAAACAACTCACATAAAACTGTTGCACTTCCAAAACTGTTCACACATGGCACACAATTAAATTCTTTCAGAGTCTTTTGGTCACTAACTGACCATATTTTTAGCGAGCCGTCGCCAGAACTTATTGCAATATGTTTTCCTTCAGGACTTAAAGCAACACTTAACACAGGTCCTTCAATATCAGATATTGTTTCAATAACTTTATTATCATCCAAAGATATTACATGAACAGTCATATCTTCACTTCCTGCAGCTAAAAACTAACAAAAACAAAATATTACCTTAAAGAAAAACAAAATAAAATAGAAATCAGGCTGAAATCATACTTTTCGTGTACAATCAAACGCAATATGATTAACATGAGCTGAGAATTTTGTTAAAATACCCATACGTTTTCCTTCGGGAAATGATAAAATTTGTACACTTAGCCCATCGTTTGCTAAATAAATATTATTGCTATCATCTAGCAAAACACATTGGGCATAATCTCCAGCTAATAATGAATGTGGATCATCATCTTCAACACCTAACCAAATTCGAATATCTCCATCTCGACCACACGTTAATAAGTGTCTAAAAATAAAATTTTACATGTATTATTTGAATATTTTTTACTAGATAAATTTGTTACTAACTTGCCATCCCTAGAGTAGCAAACATCGGTATAGCCGTTAGAATGAGCATATCTTAAAGGACACCGTTTTAGTGTCATATTTTAAAAATTTACTAACTTTAAAATTCTTTATTTTAACACTTGTTTAAAATCACAAATGAATTTAAAAAAGCATTGAAATGTCTAATAAAAAGGCGCCAAATCTTGTTTTAATTTGTATATATCATATGCTGCGTACTATTTCTTCGTGTTACATCGTGCATGTCTGTGTATCATACATATTTAGCGAACGTACCATGGAATATATTACTGCACGATGTCTAGATTCTAGGGTACTTTCAAACGAGGAAAACACATGAATCTTAATTTTTGTTCGTAACATAGATTATAATAATATCAGATAAACAAAAAATCAGATAATATATCGTCTTTTGGTTCAGATAATATAAAAGTCTTTTGGTTTAAAATTTGATTTTAAATTTACGAATGATTTTCGAGAAAAATGTTCAACAAGCCTTCCATTTTTGTGCACACCAAATTTCAAAACATTGGATAAGTCATTTTTTAGTCATTTGACAGATTTTTACATAATGGAGAGTGTTTCAGTATTATGTTTCAACCTTTCTTTAAGAATTTTACTACCTTAAAATTATACATATTTAAAAATCCCTACAAACACCTATAAATAAAGGTTTTACATACGAGCCAGATACCATCATTTTATTCACTTACAGGAACATACCTAGGTACCCCTGATAAAAATAATTTTTAAAATACTATGTTTTTATAACGCATTAAAATATGTAAAATACTTCTAATTTCAAACGAAAAAATAAGGGGCGCATGCAGCAGCATTAATTGAGCTATTAATGTATCAATTATTTTATACTTTTTAATTCGTTATACAAAACATAGCACATTCTACTTTTTAGGGTTATGTGAATGAAATTTTTTGTAGTCAAAAAATATATTACCTAACGGAATACAACGTTCCCTTGAAACGAAATTCCAAATCTAAATTATCATTTCTATCAATCGTCTTTACGATTGATAGATATCTTTGACTTTAGTTTCCTTAGTAATGTAACATATATTTCCAGATAACATTGAAATAAATATTTTTATCAAGAATCATCTATTTCGCATGTGTCATCATATTGTCGTTCTTACCTGCTGCTGCATTTGGTTCTGATATCGGGAATCGAGTCTCCTGGGCGAGCCAGGCCCCGTTACACATATTTCTCCTGTTTTTATTTCTGCTGTTTTGTTATCTTTTTTTTTTTTTGTATTTCGTTTTCTTCATCTTTCGTGCAAGCTTCAAGTATTTAGCTCATCGGGAAGTTTAAAATCAATTACAAAATTTCAGTCGGTCAGACATACAGGAAAGCGAGTTAATAAAAACATGTTCAGATAAGAAAATTGGTTTCAAAAGTTTTTATTCAGGAAAAATTTTTACAATAACAAATAAAATACCGTAATAACTTATAATTAAGCAAAGATTTTCTCATCCCTACGTTTTTTCGGTTGGGGTGGTGCTGCTCCCGGACGATGTTGAGCATCTGGATGATTTAATAGTTCTGCAGGACAAGTGGATACGGGACTTGCTTGCAGCATTAAACGTAGATCATAAAACAACTGCGAATCATCTTTCGTACAAAAACTGATAGCAATACCAGTTTTACCAGCACGTCCTGTACGACCAATACGATGTGTATAATCTTCAATTGTTTTCGCCATATCGTAGTTAATAACCATACTGACATCTTTAATATCGATACCACGACCAGCAACATCCGTTGCGACCAAAATATCTTTACTACCTCCCTTCAAACTAGCCAAAGCGTACTCTCTTTGTTCTTGACCTTTACCACCATGCAAAGTACATGCATTGTACCCTAATTTTTCCAATCCTTTAGCCAAAACATCCGCACCTTTCTTTTGATTAACAAATATGATAATTGGAGGTTCAACTCCGCGTGATAAGATTTCCATAAGTTTCTTTCGTTTATCGCCCTCACCCATAATATGGACAATTTGCTCTGTTCGCTCTGTTGGCTTACCAATTGAGCCAATATAAACAACAGCCGGACGACGTAAGTATGTTCGAGCTAAACGTTCGACAGCTGGAGGCATAGTGGCAGTAAACATCACAGTTTGTCGATACTTTTTCTTAGTGTTATAATTGGCTAGCAAAACTGTTGTATCTTCGGCTTCTTCTGTATCCGGTTTTAAGTTGGTAACTGGCATGTATTCTAAAATTTTTTGGACATCTGGTTCAAAACCCATGTCAATCATCCGATCAGCTTCGTCGAGGACAATATATGTACACTGATTTAAAACTAAGTATCGATTTTCTAGAACATCTATTAAACGACCTGGGGTTGCAATTACTACTTCGCAACCTAAACGTAAACGAAAACCTTGTTCTTCACGGCTAAGACCACCAACTACAACTACAGTTCGAATACCGAGAGGTTGTCCGAATTTATTAGTTTCATCTTCAATTTGTTGGGCTAACTCACGCGTCGGAGCTAAAATTAAAGCATACGGGCCTTGATCTGAATCTTCAGTTCGTTCTAGTTTTGGTAAACTTTGAATCCATGTTAACAATGGAATAAGGAAAGCTAGTGTTTTACCCGAACCTGTTTCAGCAACACCAATAATGTCTCTGTTTTGTATACCAATTGGTATGGCCTGTCGCTGAATTGGAGTTGGTTCTTTATATCCAACCTTTTCAATGATATCCAGAATTTCTTTTTGGATTGCAGATTCTTTCCAATTTCGTATTGGATCTGGAATTCTACCACCCTTAATTGTAATATTATAATCTTCACGGAATATCCTCCAATCACGTTCAGTCATTTCTTCACGTCGTTTTTCGCTCCAATGACGGTCGTCCCATTGTTGTTTCTCCTCTTTTCTGCGTACTTTTTTCAATCGAACTTTTTCTTGTTCTTTTTCAGCTTCTGTTCGTCGTTTTTCAAGTAATTCCCCATAAAATTTAGATTGATCACGTTTTTGGGCTTTGATATCAATTCCAGCCAAATTTCCACGTCCAAAAAATTGTACTTGATGACGTTCTTTGTATAAAGGATTATAATCAACGCTAGTATCTTCCCCAGCATCCCAATCAAATACAAATTTTCGATCGTTTAATCTTCTTACCCGACGCTTCTTCTTTATAATACCCAAGTAACGTTCTTTGATAGCTTCACCCTCTTTTTCCTTATCTTTATCCTTATGTTTGTCCATTAAATCTTGATGTGTGGGTCGGCGAAATTCTCGATCATCATATTTACGTAAATCGTCGATTTTCGACATGGATACTTTACGATCTTCTGACTGTTGTTTTCGTAGATTGTCAACTTGCTCTTGACGGCGTTTCAGTGCTTCAGCAGCACGTTGCTCTTTCGTTAGAAATACTGGTTTACTTTTAGCTTCTTCTTCAGCTTTTTTTTTTGCTAAAAGTTCTTCTAGCGATAAAGGTTCTCGTTTAGTTTTTTCTTGTTTACTTTCTTCTTTAATTTTTTTCTCATCTTTCACTTCTTCAGGATCAGGTGTTGGCGATTTTTTATCCTTAATTTGGCTTTTATGCTTTTTATCTTTATCACGATCACTACGATCCTTTTCGTAATATTTATCTCGATTAACTTCTTCATATTTATAGTCACGCTTACCGTCTTTTTCACGGGATCTAGAACGTCTCCGTTGGTGTCTTGCATCACGTTCTTTTGAGCGCGATCGAGACCGTTTGGAACGGTGATCGCGATCTGATCTTTCTCTAGATCTAGATCGACGTTTTTTTAAATCTCCAGCCATTTTTTATTCACAACAACAAATTAAATAAGTTTCTATTATAATCCTCAATTTAATCTCATCAAATCATATTTTTATAAAACGTATGTTTACGTTTTTTGACAATTAAATGTTAGGTTAATTATAAACGTTTGTTGAATTTCATCTACAAATTTAAAAACATTTTTCTAGAGTTAGTACAAACTCGGTTGAGAAAATATAAACATAACTACTATATTAAAGAACTTGCTCAAAATCGATTGCGAAATAATTTTGTTTTAAAAATTATTTTTAAAATGAAAAGCTGTTTTTAAAAAGTTATTTTATTATTTTTATCATTTTAAGCCTATTTACGTTACCATTTAATGTTTTCACTTGATAATAGTACAAGAGCATAAATGAATAAAAGATTATTTTCCTTGATCAAAATGATCTGTAGTTTACAATTACGTATTTCGACTACAAAACCTCGGATTAGCTAGTCGTAATGATGCTCCGAGGAGATACTACTCGTATATATACGTAATACTATACGTAATTATAAAATTTATCGTAAATACTATACGTAATTATAAAATACAAAATATTTTGATCTAAGAAATTGGGGCAAAAAATCGAAATTTATTAGTACAATAGCGTATCTTAAATCTTAAATGGTGAATATTGTCGAAAAACGTACTTTTTGTGATTGTTTTAACTTGAGACATTTTTTTCGATTGTAAAAAACCATAGAAAAGTAATATTCTTTTTCTCACTCATTTAAGAGTTTTCTAGGATAATTTAGACATAAAAAAAATTCAAAACTAATATTTATTTTACGACCGGTCGAACTTTTTGAGATATTGCATGAAATACATCCGCTAAATTGGCCACAGGATCGAATTTTAAGTGATATCTGAAATCGCGCAACCAATCGTTAAATAGATGGTATTATTGAAATCTACGGGTCGTAATATTCTAATGAACGTTTCAAAATCGGATATTAAAAAAATGTTTTCCATTTTTCGCAATTTCGATACCTCTTTGAAAATCGAAAAATTTGTTTTGGATGAAATATGTTCTAAGGCATTTTTGACCCTTGAATTTCAAAAATAACATCTACTTAACGATTGGTTACGTAGTTTGTGATAAATCGTAAGAATTCCGATCCAGAGGTCGGTTTGTCGCAAGTATTTCATGCAATATATCGAAATCTTACTTTATCTCCATAACATACCTAGCTGCCCATTCATAACATCAATGTTTCGAAAAGCACAAGAGTAGGCACTGGGAATTCTGCCGGGGGTGTGGCTGCTCCTACCGGTAGAAGGAGTTACTACTATAAATCGAATTTTTAAATTTATATGAGATATTGTGTAATTAATTACTTGTTTGACCCCGGACTGACGTAACGTAATGACATGCATAGACCAATCAATGAAGTTAAGCAACAGCAGTCACAATCTGTATTTGGATGGGTGACCACCTAGCAGTACTGTGTACTGTTGTTGTATAAAAAATAAAAATCCCCTTTAGTTAATGCCTGTATAGCTGAAAGTAGCTAAAGCCAGAAATTAAAAAAAAATAATAATAACTTAAAAAATAAATATGTTTTCACTAAATAATGAATGTTGTTTGGGAGTATTTTTTGATATTATAGACATTGAAATTTTTATTAACGCGGTTTAAATTATTTTAATACTTTAATATTCTGATTAGAAAATCTGATGGTGTGCGCCTAGCATCAGAATTTCTTTTAAGAATATCTAACGTTGTTATGTTATATAGGCCATCTGTTAGTTAAAAAAATAATTAATGAATTTAAAATATTTGAAAGTTCATTGGTTCATTGTGGTTCGTTGTACATATCCGATGATATGCGCTTGCTTAAAATTTTTGTCTGAAGTAACATCAGATTTTCTGCTAAAAATTCCGTATGGAGCTGACCATCAGATTTTCTGATTAGAAAATCTTACGGTGTGCGCTGGCTCTTAATTTATAACTCCAGTATGAACATCAGCTATAAAATTATAAAGTTGTTCTGATTATAGTAATTCATGATATATCCGTCGGAAACCATATTAAAATGGAAGACTTCCCAATACATTTTTCAGACATACATGAAGTGCAATTTGAGAGTAGTTTTAAAATTTTCTAAAGAAAAATTTTGCAATATTTTTATTGTAACTACGTAAGTTCATAGAAAATAGATCATTCAAAATCCCATACAATAACTAACAGAATAAAACAATGTTTTTAATTTATATATTGTTCATGTATTTAAATAATTTATACATTACACAAACTAGATATAAATTTTATAAGTAAAATATAAAATACTAACTCAACATTCAGAGAACATTTTGTATTTTGAAATAAAAATTTTCCAATAAATATAATTTCTCTACTTAAATGAACAAACTATGAAAAACGTAGTCATAGTAATTAAAGCAGTCAATAAACAATTTAAGGAAAAATAAAATGTTACTGTGGTGTTTATAATGATCTCATATATTTCGATTATAAGAGTTGCTTTATATATTTCGATGATTACATAGTATAGACTCACTATTTGTTTATCCATATACTACAGCTATAAATACGTTATTTTTGGAAATCATAAAATTAGATTCACAAATAATATAGCAAATTATTCGCAAAGAATCATTAAATAATCCATCACAGTAACACATAAATTTATTTTGGAAAGACCATTGATGAAAAATATACCATTTAAAATGAAAAACTAAATAATTTCACATTTATCCAGCTGTATACCAATCATAATCACCAAGAAAATTTCTATGTCCTCGTCGTTCGTTAACTAACATTAAAATAATGAGTCACAGATATTTACATTTTTGTGCGTAAAAAGAAAAATTAAATTGCAAAATTTATGAATTACTAAAATAAATTCAGCCTCTACGCCATTATATCCAATATTAGAATATTAATCAGTAGTCGCCAATTCTAGACACGAAGAGTAGACGATCATCCTTTTAATATTTAGAATGTGAGAAAGCATCACAATTTCGGTAATTGCAAAATTACCGTTATAGAAATAGATTATAATGCCACAAAGTTATTGTAAACGTAAAATTTGATTATCAATTGTGATGTAACAAACGTGTATGGAGTTTTTTTTAGGTTTTTTAGTTCTTTCCTAAAATTGGAATCTCTTCTACATAATATGTATGACAACAAACACAGAAAACTGCGAAGATTGGACTGGCCAAGAGGTTTGAATATTATTCACTTATTTAATAATCATTTTATAAATTTAAAACAAACAAAAAATTAAGCTTTACTAAGTAAATGTTAATTATTTCAAACAATACTAATGTTGTAAATTTAAAAAAATAATAATTATGTTCGAATACGAAATAATTAATTATATGGACAACATTAACGTAGAAAGCTTTAATGTTCACAGATGTATCACTTATTCGCCATTGTAAAAGTGTGTATTTTTCAGCTATATTCGAATACTTCTTTTTTATTTTTCAGCAAAATCAGACGACAAATCTTTGAAAGTATGAACAATAAAATAAATATCAACATTCAGGCTTACAAGGGATTCTATTGCAATATTCTCAAAAATAGATATAAGCATGTAAGTTTCCGATAAGAATACTTTTATGGTAACGTGGATTTACGAACATAAATGCTTTTAAAAATAATTATTTTTTGTTTATTAAATTTAATTATTAATTTTATTTACACTAATAATTAATGAAGGAATGAAAATGGAAGTGGCAAAGTTATTTTGAAAATGAATATTTAATTTTACTTAAAAATATTTCGAAATGTTTTCTGATCAATTTTTTCACAATGATAATTATTAGATTAAACAATATTCAAAGCGGATGATTGGAATTTTAATAATACCTTTTGTCTTTGACATTTTAAAATGTTTTTAAGTTATAGTAATTTTAACATGTGTGTTTAGAAAATGTAAAAAACAATTTTTTACCAGGATCCTACAGAATTTTGTTTACAAAATATTACAGGATTTGATGGAAATTTTATAAATTGCACTAGAATTGAATTAATTCACTCTTAATTTAACTTTTGGTATGAAAAAATTGTAATTTTCTTCTTCTCCGTTTTCGCATAAAAGAAAAGGATGGAGAAATATATTATTTTATATATAATTTTTTGTACATAAAATATTTATTTATAATAAAGAAATATGGAGCAAATATAGTAAATATTTCAGTAGAAACAAAATGGTTACGAAATTTGTATGAGCGGCAAGTATTTAATCAACTTTAACAACACTATAAATCTTACGAATAAACCAGAAACATGCAAAGAATCCAATTGTTCCTGTTAATAAAAAGAATAAAAATACCATAATCATTGTATAGCCAAAATATAAGAATGTTGATGCAGTATCTTCAATATTTAATTTGTAAACGAAATAGTGGCAACAATACAGGAATAAATATATTGCTGTAAATCCGGATGTTAAGAAAGATCTGAAAACAAAAAAATATTTTTTAAAATACATTAAAATTAGTTTACGATTGATATCCTGTAAAATGGACAAGCCTTTGTGTAATGACATTATTTAGAGATTATATTTTTTTCAAGGATTTATGTAAAAGATAGATTAGTTAATTATCTTTTAAAACAAAAGTATAAATATAATTCAAAATATAATTATAATCTGCACTTTTAATTAAAATCAATAGGAAAAAATGAATTGCCTATTTTCCATAGAATAGCCCGTGAAAGGTTAATTCAGTTGACAAAAAGATCTTAAACTTCTACACTAAACCCACCGACAGTTTTTGTTTATCGCAGATTTAAGAATATCACATTTGTAATGAATATTGCATTTTGTATAAATTGTAATGTTAATTTCAAGTTTTGAATGTCTTTAGCTCTAAAATTTTTAATATTTCTCTTGGAATTTAATTACTCTAGGTTCTGTTATAAAACAAAGAAAAAGCACAAAATCAGTTAATGCTGATGTTATAAAATTTTCACTTGATCGACATTTCTGTAAGAATGCCTACAATTTTAATGGAGACCAAATAAATAATGGTGATCTTAAAACACCTTACCGATATTCCGTTATGTTTCCAAATACTATTTATATATTACAGGTATTTATATTTCAAGAATGAATTTTGTAGCCCACAGAAATGCACATTTAAACCAGAAATAAAATATTTATAACCTTCAAAAAAAGAGTCATTACAGACTGTATATAGTTTAAAAAAAACAGAATATACTGTCAAATATGTATATTCTCAATAAACAGAAAAAATATATATTCTAGTTAAAAAAACGCTTAAATCTTTCAATATCTATATTTCGCCTAGGAATAATAATATTTAAGATAAGATAATAAAAAGACAGGGACCTAAGCTGCGGCCCTTACACCTAGACCTTTTGGTCCTCTACACTCTCGTTTAGAACACAATCACCTGAAGGCAAGGATCTTATCGAGGCGCCAAGAATGGACACGCAAAAATCCCAAAACTTCTCTTCCGGAATTGTTCGCATAACTGATGGATCCAGAGTTTCAGACCTAAACGTTCTATTCTAAAACCTTGAAGATTTTTATAGGTGTAAATGACGTGATTGGAAGTTTCATCGTCCTCTAAACACGACTTACAAGTAGAATGAATCGTCTGAGATACCCATATTATGAAGGCGATAGTTCAACCTACAGTGCCCTAATAATCAAGGTGCGGTTGTTGAAGCTAGTTCTTAATACACAATATTAGAACATTTTTCAATAGAAATAACAGTGTCTGTGTCGATCCCAGTCATGCTAATGAATCCACTTCCTCAATCTTTTTTATACAATAATAATACTTACCGCCACCACCAATGATAATCTTCAGCACATAAGTGGAAATAGCAGAGAAGTATTGTTGTTTCTGAACATGTAATTAAAAGTATAATAAATACTAAAAATAGGAATCCAAACATATAATACATTTGAGACGACCACAGCGAATTCAATATAAAGAATAATTGTATGAAAATACATCCAAATGGTAATACACCACCCATAATTACTCCAGGTATTGGCTGAGTGTAGAACGATTGTTCTGGTATCTGACGTGGAATTTGATTTGTTCTTACAGGATGTTCCAAGGCCTAAATATATAAAATAATAATTTTTCGAAAAGCATTAAAAAATAAAAATTAAACTTACGCGCTTGCTAAATCCAAAATATGAGCCAATAAATGTCAATGGAACTGATACTCCAAACCAAAGAGCTAATAATGCGAGTAAAGTAGTAAACGGTACAGCGGCTGAGCTTGCATGCGCCCAAAGTACTAAATTCAGGAAGAAGAATACTGAAAACACAAGTCTGAAACAGAAACCAAATTCATTGCAATGTTCCATTTTTATAACGACCTATATTATTTACCCTGGGCATAGCATAGAAGTTAGCAAGACATTTGATTTCCATTTTTCTCCACCAAAGCTTTTGTATATACGAGCGGAAACATAACCAGCTGGTGTACCCAATAATACATATAAAATTAATGCGCATGTCATTAATGCTCCACGATTTGCTGGGCTTAGAAAACCAAGACAAGCGAATGCAAGTGTAATTAATGTCATACAAAATACTTGAACACCGGAACCAAGCAATACAGACAACAACATTCCTTTACGTGGTGGGCGAAATACATCACCATGAACTAATTTCCAACCAAATTCTTCTTGAGCATCTTCACCGCATTCCATTTGGTTATACCGTGCAATATCTTTATGAAGAGTACGTAATAATATCATAGCTACCATACCTAAGAAATAACATTGAAACATTTAAATAGTTCGTTTTTAGGTTAGTTATTTAACCTCTTTAACGGTGATTTAAATTTATCTATACATATTTTTATTTTATTCCGAAACGTAATCTTTTATATGGAATGACTTGTTTCCACTCAAGCTAGATTGAAAAGGTTTCAGTTTTAAATAAACATACAAAATTTTTTAGTAGCAAAAAGCATCTATCTATCATTACTTTTCGATAAAATGGTATCAATAACTTCTAAAATTATTAAAGCCACCATTTCAATTATTGTTTTGGTTCCCAATTATTGAGCCAAGAATGTCGAACCTCATTTGCTTTCTTTGCCTTATCTAACATATGTGAGATATAAATATTTGATGCAACTACCATTTTGTTTTTTGTTTTATAGCCCAGGAATCAATTAAAATTTTAAAAATATTCTAGTAGTTAAAAAACAACTATTTTTAATTATTTGGCAGTGTGAGCTTTGTAACTGTTTTTCATATACTACAAAATATTGTGTGTAGGTACCTATTGTAAAAATGTATTATAAACATTAAAGAGGTTAAGTTTATTAAAGAATATTTGTATTACCTGATAAAAATAGCACAATACATAACGAATTTACGATACTGAACCATTGAATATTTGCATGGGGCATCGATTCAAGAATATAATCCCATCGTGAAGACCATTTCACTGTATTATTCATAAGAAATGTAACAGAATACGAGTAAGTAATCTCCAATGTCTCATCTGGTCCCAAATCTTTGTTAGACAAAGTCATTGGATCATCCCGCTCATCAGGACTTTTACAAGTTATGTTTCCTTTTTTATGAGCAATAGACCTGGGTATAACTTTAATCGATATAATACGACCTTCATTCTCATTGCCTACAGCCCAATCCTCTTTTGCACCGCTATGATACGAAATAGTAAGATCAACATGATTAAACAGATAATACGTATTTCGTTGATTGTAATTAATATCTACTTCACAGATACGTTGTGGTGAATAATCGGGAAAACATCCCATTGGAAAACCAATATTACAAAAATGCCGTCCATCTGATATTGGATAACACCACGTCACTGGCATATTATCCACAATCCAATGATGTTGATAATTTAAACGCATTCCTTTTTTCAATCGTTCTAAATACTCTATGCTTTGCTTATCATTTCCGGAATACTTTATTGTACAAAGCTGTTTACAGGATTCATTTTTTAAAAATTGAATTTGATATGCGGATGGTCGTATTCGTTCTCCAAACACTACTTGTCCTAAATTTTCCACTGGAGATTGTTGCTCAGTTTTTGGATTACAAAAGCCAAAATACTTATATTCATAAGGTATTATAGACTCTTCCGTATTTAAACGATTTACGAATAAGGGAACCTCGGACTGAAATCATAATAAAAATTCTTTAGAAGACATCAACAAAACTATTGAACGACAAAAATTTTGAGTAAAAAATTATACAATCATTTTAAAATTTGTGATTTCTTCAGCTAATGAATAAAAGAAATTCAAACGAAAATTATAATTAACCATAATATTTTAAGTTAAGTCACATCATCTCAACGAATAGTCAAGTATTCGAATTTGACTTCTAGAATCATAAAAAAAAATCAATAAACAGGATTCAATTTTTTGAAGGGAGACAAAGGGAGGATATATAAACAAAGGTAATTGCGATTTAAACAAGTCTCCTTGTACGGAACGATGAAGGTTTTCAAATATTTTTCATTCAATGAGAAAATGGCTCCCCGAGAAAAATTTACTTGGAGACATAAACATTGTATTTGATACTTACTTTGCAGGACTCAGATTCTCCTGCGCTACCTTTTTGGCAATAATTGACAGGAGCTAGGCCCGGCAAATAAAAACATGATGCATTATGACAGATTGTTAATAAAATATATATAAATAGAGTTTTATAAATCATTATTATTTAATTTTTAGCACTATATAGTATTAATAAATATATTTTTAATAATATTTTAGTTCAAAATTTTTTTTATTTAATAAACGTCATCACAGGATTTTATCAACACATCAAGAAAACGCTCACATACAATTGGTAAAAAATATGCTATTACCAACTGCGTTTTTAAAAATTGAAATACTTAATTTGTTAGTTTTCATATCATTGTGTCTAAAGGCTGTTTTATATTATTTTGTTACTTAAAAATATTTTTTTCTGTTTACGATTTTATTTAAATTATTCTCTCAATTTTATGTTTAAGAGTATTCATATATTTAAGCGTAGACGCAAAGACTGCTTTGGAAATTTGGCTAAATTTTAAACAGATATGTTTTTAACTTAAGGTAGTGCTAGCGGTTTTAGAAATAACATTCAGAATTTATTGAAACTTGGTATATTGGTACATTATAATCAGATAATGAATTAATTAAATTTTTAAAGATTCACAAAAAATTATAAAAAAAAAATGATTTTACCATCCTTATGGGAAATTACAGATTTTATTTTATTGAAGTTATACTTCTTTAGGCGCGTTATAAAAAAATGATGAAAGTGAAATTTTAAGATGCGCGCGCATCACCGTCACATCAAATTCACAGGTTGAAGCTGTTGTTATGATTTATATTACACTTAATGTAAGAAAAAATATATTTATTTATTTAATTTTTCAAATTTAAACTGCGTTTTATTGACTGTGTTGACTATTGTTCTCCAGTCATTTTAATATTTTATTGTAATTAATTATTTGCATGCAATTAAAAATTGTTTTTAATTATGTCTAAGGAGTATAACTACCCATTTTATTATTTTTATTTCATTATGGATCAATGGTAAATTTATACTTTTTTCAATTACTGTATGTCTTTTAAAAATGTAATAATTGGTTCATTATCTTGTTATAATGTATCAATGTCCCAACTTTAATTAAATTCTAAACGTTAATTCTAAAATCGATAGTACTCCCTTAACATATTAAAAATTCTTAATTTTTTAATCGTTTTACAAAACGAGGTAGATAATGATTTTTTATTTATCTGATTTCCAAATTTCAACTCAATCCATCAAGCTGTTCTGGAGATATATAATAGTTATTTTGAATATGGGTAATTATACCAATATTTGGAGAAACATTCATCCAATTTTGAATCATCTAAACTGTGATTGATATCTAGAAATTGCATTTTTTTCAGTCATATACCTATATTATAATTAAATATTCATATTCTAAATAGTATAATTATTCATATTCTAAAAATTAAAATATATAGCAAATGTCAAACGAAAATTTTTAAATTAACAAAAAGATAATTAATTACAGTTATTGTGTTGAAAATTGTGATAATAAGGGAAGATATGTCAAAGTAATAATTTTAAAATATAAATATTAATAATAGCTTGTTATGACTTAATTTTTAAAACTTAAATAATAATAGCACATTAAAAAGATTTAAGTGTCGCCAACATGGAGAGATGCAGAATATATTTACCTCTCGCTTGAGTAAAACACACTAAACACATGTGCCAAATATTTCATTCACAGACCTACTACGATATGCAAAGTTTTGAGATACTATCAATAACACACCTACTTGAGCGATTGGGCTCGTAACACAAAGCACATTTCTTTATGTAAGGAATTTACTTCTAACTAGTTGTTGATTTAAATTCAATTAATATACTTTGTACTTCTTTCAATTTTTGTGCTCAAATAAGTCAAAAAATACTTTTCCAAATGTTATGCAATTTGGTAAGCATAATTATAACATGAAAATAGAAGGCTTGCCGAAGATTTTTTCTAATAAAAATTTCCAAGGTAAAAATGAAAATTTGATTTTAAATTTAGAAATGTTTTTCGAGAAAAACTCTTCGGCAAGTCTTCCGCTTTCATGCCAATATTGTGCATACCAAATTTTAAAACATTTTGATAAGTATTTTTTAGTTATATTCTCGCGAAAATTGGAAGATTTTACTTAAAAAATGTGCTTCAGTTTTATGTTTCAATCTCCCTTAAGTTTAACTTTTGTCGGAGCCGGAGAGGTGAGCGATTACAACACAAGCATTTTCTAAAAGCTGATTTTTTATATTATGACACTTTTATGGTATACACTAGAATAAGCCAGCTGTCCGACTTTGAATCCACTGAAAGCGGAATAATTTTAAAATAGTTCTGATCAAAATATAAATAAAAGAACTTATTAACTATTTATTTTGAATTTTTAACATTTTTATTTTCATCAGCTTTTCTAAATATACAAAGTCCCTTTTATATAAAATCATTTTTAATAGACTTGGCACAAAAAATGAGACCCGCAATATAAGTATAATATTGACATGAAAACTGATGGGGGGGGGTAGCGTATCGAAGAGTTTTTGCGAAAAAATATTTCTACAGTAAAAATTAAAATTTTATTTTACATATAGAAATATTTTTTCGTGAAAAACTTTTCACACGCCCCTCGGTCTGCATGTCAAGATTATATTTATATTAGGGGTCTTATTTTTTATGCCAATTCGCTTAAGATTTTATATAAACGAATGTTTTTGTACATTTTGAAAAGCTGATGAAAATAAAAATGTTACAAATTCAAAATAACAAATAGTTAATAAGTTCTTTTATTTATATTTTGCTCATATCAGAACTGTTTTAAAATTAATCCGTTTTCAATGGATTTCGAAGAGTACTAAAAAGTTAATTTTCCCTTAAAAATTAGTAATAGATAACAAATTATATAATTATAATCATTCCTAATTTTCTTTTTAAATAATATCGAATAATTACACATTTAGACCTTTTCTACAAATCAAGTGTTTTTAACACGCTTTTATTAGCTTCACTCGTATGTTTGTTTGTCTGTAGGTAACTCTCTGAAGTTGGCTGCAGAACGCATCTGAACGGATCCTTTGCATGAGAGTAATAAAGATAGAGCTAGTGCGCGAACTACGCATGCATGCGTGTTTTTTTAGTTTTTTTAAACTATTATATTATTTAGTATGCATTTAAAAAAAAATTACTCAAGATGAAATTGGATAATTATAAAAACGGGATTCTACATATGACCACCGTTGCTGCTCGTTATCCTATAGGTAAAAAAAATTATGTCTTACGAATGTAGCTACAAAATACTTGATGAATTAGTCTTTAGTCATTAAACTTTATTACCTATAAATTTTACACAATGATTGTTATGATATTAAAATTTGATAAAAAAAATTTCATGTCGCAACAAATTTTTAATAACAGAAGTAATTTAAACAGGAACAAAAATATATTCATTAAACTGAAGATATATAAATGAAAATTTTCTTAAAGTACAAGGACAAGTACATATTTATAATTTTTATTATAAAAATGAGTAAAAAACGAATTGCCATACATTTTTTAAGGATCCGTCCTTTTTATACAGTCTATATACTTTGGAGCTAATTTAAGAACTGGTTGAATAATTTCAAAATAAATCCATTGTATTTAAGCTACTATGAAAACAAATCTATTGACAGAATGCGGTGCTCAATTTTTAAAGTGCATTCAAGTCCATCTATATTCCAAAAACCTTCATATATTTTTAATATGTCGGGTAAAATAGGAAAGCAGTGGAATGATTGTTCATTAATACAACTGTAAAGTATGCCGAAAGCGTAGGTTTTGAACAACAAGTGAATACAACAACTAACAGAGTTAATTGTTTAGATACTGTAAACATGGTTCAGCATCAATGTTTGAACTATTTTTAATGATAAGCATTCATTAAATACTCTAAATATGTTCATACAGTTATAAACAAATATATAATAATAGTATATATTACAAGTATATGTGCTTATTAGTTAAATTTGAGCCGAAATTTTGACGACACTAAACAGTTTACGAAAAATTTTTTTTTTACCTTTTTTTTTTGTGTAAGCATTTTTTGTTTTTGAAGTTTTCTTCAATTTTTAGTGGTTGAAAAGTTGGACCGATTTTGCTCATTCACAAATTTAATCTTACTTTTTATATCTAAAGTACGTCATCAAAATTTCACTTTGCTATCTAAATTTTGTTTGTTTGTGTGCGGTCAATATTTTCTAGGGTTACGAACTTTGGACTAAAATGAATATACTTTATTGTATATATGCCGAGCATACAAACTGAATGCGTTAATTTTTTTTGTCCATTCTATCGCCCTTAAATTTTTTCTACTAACACTGAATTGTTTTTGCGTCATAATGCAATAATATCAACCGTAGTATATATAGAATATACTAGGGTATATAAAGTTTAGTCATGAGTTTGTCACGTTGGAAATTATTGAAGGCACTGCCAAATAGGTAGGAACGTTTATAGAATCACTTAACTAGTCCATTTTTGTATGTTTGTCCGTTCGTCATCAAAATCACTCAAAAAAGAAAAGATATGGTGAGTTGAATTTTTGATGATGTATTCTAGGCTTAAAAAGTAAGCTCAAGTTTGTGTATGAGCAAAATCGGCGCATTGGATACAATAGACCCATGACCTAACTCTTAAACCATAAAAGATTTTTGCGATGTCACTTACCATATCCTAATACGTCGTTCTCGGTCTTTCTCTATCTCTTCTGCCTTGTAATTTACATTCCATTATCTTCTTTGAATTCGATCGTTGAACCATTGGTTGAACCACGTGGCTGAACCATTTCAACTGTTTTTCCTCTATCTGGGTTATTACTTCAATTTGTCTTGTATCTTGCTGTTCCTTATTTTGTCTTTTCTGGTTTTTCCCATGACTCTTTTGAGGTGTTTCGTTTCGGATGTTTGTATCAATTGTTTTTCTCGGGATGTTAATACTGTTGTTTCTAATATTAACATTGTATATTAACATTTTTGTTTTTGATTTTGTTTTTGTTAGTAGTTATCATTGTAATAAATTTGACCTGCCTTTGTAATCCTATTTTTTATTTCAGTATTGATTTTACCATCTCGATAACTTTCGTTCCCAAATAGCTGTAAGTATCAATCCATTCCAATGTTTCCTGTTTTATTTTGATAGTTTGGTTTATTTGTTATAGTTTTGAGTTCACATGAATAACTTTGCTCTTATCTTCATTTATTTTCATTTCCTTCTTACTGAAGGTTTTGTGGTTTATGATGACTTGGGCCTGCGGGAGTGTGTTGTGGATATATAATCAGTTGAAGTTATCCATGGAACGAATTCATTTCGTTGCTATGGAAGGCATTGACGTTTTGTTGTAGATTAAATTTAGAGAGTTTTTTTTAGACAGTTTTTGGAATGTGATGTTCGGAAAATTAAAAGGATTTATATTTTGTATAATTTATGTTCCTTTAAATCACAAGCTATTTCGGCATATTAATCGTATTAAGTGTGGCCTCGGCGTATTAAGGTGTTAAGATGTTATAAAGCGCTGTATTGGATGGGGTGATGTGCTGTGCCTGAGGAACCAGGGGCACATCGCGAATATGGGGTCTTCTTGAAACCTGCCAATTTGAGGACTGCTGCCAATGCTGATTCGTGAAGTTTGAGTTGGGAAGTGGAGATTTTTGCCAACGAATTGCGGATGGATTGGGGAGTCAAGGATATGGAGGACTGACGCCAATGCCGATTGGGGAAGTTTGGGTTGGGAATGGTGAATTTCGCCAATGACTTCCGGATGGATTGGGGAGTCATAGACATGGAGGTGAGGGAAGACTGCTTAGAGGGAGGCCGGCTTAATTGGATAATATACAAAATTGGATGAATACGTGTGAGATGATGTGAACATCATGGGGGCGTGTGGTTTATGATGACTTGGGCCTGTGGGAGAGTGCTGTGGATATATAATCAGTTGAAGTTATCCATGGAACGAATTCATTTCGTTGCTATGGAAGGCATTGACGTTTTGTTGTAGATTAAATTTAGAGAGTTTTTTTTAGACAGTTTTTGGAATGTGATGTTCGGAAAATTAAAAGGATTTATATTTTGTATAATTTATGTTCATTTAAATCACAGGTTTCAGTACAAATATTAATCAATGTTTGTAGCTTTTCGGGTGTATCTTCAATTAGTTAAATCGTCCGCAAATAATAAATTTGAGAGTTTTAGTTTGATTTTCGTCACATTTTCACCTTGCTTTAACCCTTTTTTGATTTCAAATTGTTCAGATTATTTCTCTGTGTTTTAACTTTTGACTTAACTGTTTTGTATACACTCTCGGTAGCTTGTATATATTTTTCAGACGTCCAACAGGTTTTAAGGATTCCCCATAGATATTTCTTCTTTACCATATCGAAAATTAAGATTTATAAGAAGTAAATAATATTTAAAAATTCAATAATAATTTTCTTCTGTAGTTTGTTGTGATTGCTCATTAAAAAATTATCTGCATTTTCTACATTCTATAAGACATTTTTGAAAGCAATTTTGATGAAATTTTAATGTTAGAATATTGTTGTGTATAAAACTTGTAGTCATAAGTAATTACAAAAAGTTTTTAATAAAACTTCTAAAATCTAAAATAATATAATAAAGTTATTTATAAAATCAAATATAATTTATTTCATCACAAAAAGCTTATATTGAAAAAAATTCCTCGTCATGACCTCGACTTTCACATTAAGATTTTGCAAGTCAAATCTCATTACTTTTGGATATTTGGAATTATTTCTTCAGTAATTATTTCCCGAAAATAGTGATTAAAACACAATCAATATACCAAAATAAATAATAGTGCAATTTTCAATAAATCAGGGCCTTAACAATAAGACTAAATACTATACTGTATAATACCAGGGACTATATCGGTATAAGTTTTATCTATAAAGTCTCTGATAATAGTATTTATAAAAACAGTTCGTTGAAACATTTGGTAACCACCCTACGCTCCTGGCTGAAGCGTTTGGATTCTATATTTGCACTTCCTATCTATGTTCTGTGTTAAAAGTATTGTTAAAATCTACATAGTTTCCATTTTGCACTAATAGGTGGCGAGCTTATATATGAATATGATTCATATTTTCAGTACCAACCACATGTGATGAAAAACAAATTATTTTTAAACTTCACGTGGTTACATTATGAATCATATCTTGAATATATGTTATCATTTCCTGAAACGACATTATTGTTGAAAAATTTAAGTAAAAACTCCAAGTTTCTAGAGTTTGGCAGCACCATTGTTTAAGGTTTATTGTAATTTCAAAAACGAAAATTTAAACCATAAATTTAATTGTGATACAATTTTCTTAATTGATTATAATTAAATTGAGACTCTGAAGGATAAAAAAATATATTTGGCACGCTTTACCTATAATAATATAATTCACCTAAAAATAACTTTCAGCTAAAGCATTAATACTGAAGTAATTCACAATTGATGAAAACAATACGGTTCAAATAAACGTACATTTTTCCTTATTATCATGTAAGAATAGCATGTTCTTGGCGTGATTATGTCAACGCGCGACTATGACCTTAAATATTATATCGTTTTATCATTATAATTTTTGTATATTCCATGCTTGAACTTGATTTTACTTACATATTGGGGAGAACAAACTATTATTTAAAAAATTTAATTTAATTGCTCTAAAATAGTTTGGTTTGAATTTGATATTAAATACTAATTGATATTGTATGTGCCGGTACAAAATTTTTTGTTTTAAGTACTTTACTAAGTACTTTAATTGATTGATTCGAAGACCCAAAAACAAACAAAAAATTTTCAACAATAGACTTTAAATGTGTTAGGTTCAAATGTATCATTACTCTATGATACACATTTTCATATAAAAAGTGTTTTCAATAATTTAATTTTTATATTTTCCAAAATTCAGTCAGTTTCTAGTTTGTTTTTATTTGCATGAGTAGGATATGTATGCTAACCGACATCTTCGTTGTTTATGACATCACGTTAGACATGGAATTTTTGGAAAATAGATATAAAATCATTAAAAAATAGTTTTTTTGTAAAAAATAGAATTGATTCCTCAAAATTGTCTAAAATAGTAAAATATAATTTAAAAATATAACATTCTATCAAGAATTTCCTTTTGAGGAATGAAGTCTCCATCATATTATTAGCTAGATGGATTTATTCACGCGCATTTTAAGCGGTTCATAACGAACTTATTGATACTATTTTGTTTAAAATTATTTTATACTTTTTTTTGAGAATTTTATATTAAAATTGATTCTTTATTTACAAAAAAAGAAAAAAAAACTGCAGAGATAGAAATATTGCAATTCTGTCATTAATAAAAATTGATTGCTTTGTATAAGTCTTAATATAGCTCGACTGTTTAATAAATTAACTAATTGGTATCCGAGAGTACAAAAGAGGTAAGGAAAACTTTGACTTTGCATCGGGCTCCAAAAATACCCTGGTGGAAAAAATTTCAAAATTTTTATTAGAAATTAGTAAGTCAAAATAAGTTTCGACAAGTGAGAGAATAACTTTTCAAAATTCTTAATAAGTCTTATATTCTCAGAAAATTGGGACTTTTCTCAAAGAGTTGTTTAGAGTTAATAAGACTTCATCAGAATTTCATAAGAGTTTTTAGACTTTTTAAGAGTTATTTTCAAGATATTTCCACCAGGGTATTCTTATTATACTACATGTATAAGAAATATTTGAGGCTATAATAAATTTTATCTACTATTTGGAACGAATGCTACAAATAATATTGAAGGTATTAATAACATTTTGATTTAATTGTTTAAAGAATCACTTTATTGGTTCACTGGCTATACCCGTTCCGGCTTCGCCACGAGAGAGAGAACTCTGTTATTTATTATCTTAACTTGTTTATTATTAAAGTGTAATCTTTGACAATGTAAAATCTTATACAAATATACATATAAGTACAAAATTTAAAGAACACTCCGCTTCCATTTTGGTGTCTTGAAGATGTTTAATTTTTTAAACTAAAACTATTTCAAAAAAACTGCAAAAATCTTGCTTTGTATGTAAAAATTTATTTTAATTAACGAATAATTATTATTCATTTTTGTTTAAAAATTTTTAAAAAGTTTACTTAAACTCGAAATATTAAAAAAATTAAATAGTAGTATGAAGGACTTTAAACTAAATTTCAGAGTATTGTATTATACATGTATGAATTGTTACTGTTTTAAACAATAACATAATTCTTGTACGGTGTTGCTTATTGAATTCTTTTTAAAAAAAAATTACCAATTATTAATTTGAATAACGCAAAAATATTGCTTTACTCTATGATCTGCAATCATGTGTGCTAATAACAAGATACTCTTATTTGTCATACTACTACACGCTGACTGTAATACACATACAAGTGAAAAACGATGTTTGATTGGTCGCGTCTCGTGTATGATACTAAATACGATAATGTTATGAACAAAATGTTATAGTAAGAGCATTTTCTATCTAGTATTTAGTAGTGGTATTTGATAAATGGTTGTGTGAAATTGTGTGAATTTGTTGTGTGATTATATTAATTTTTTATAGAGAATTAGTGATTGTTATAACCGCATGCAGACGTAACAGGTACTGATTACTAATTTTTTTACGGTTTTATAGTTGTGTAAGTGCCCTTATTTTTTTTTTTTTGTAGAATTTTTCATGTAACCATGACATCAATTTGAGGGATTGTTGAATTTATTTATTCAAATAATGTGAACTAAAAACTTTCTTTAAAACCAATTGTTGTCATAGATTTATATAGTAATACAGTTTATATTGAATTAGAACTTTTTGTTATATCTTTTATTGAATGACCATATTATATAATCATGACATATTATAATTAATTAAGAGTCATTATTTGTGCTTATATACATTTTGGATATTTTTTAAAGTTGTTAACTCATTCTTTTCGAGTGATTTTAATAGAATATTTTTATAGGCTGGATTAATTATCTAGTGCTGCATGGAGAAATGTAGAATTTTAGGATTGTTCAAAGGCTTTTCGTATTCAAAGTCAACGAGTTTATTAAAGTTGAAGACTATTGTGAAATTTCATTGTAATATGTTTATTTTTAATTCTTTTGCGAACAGATACACTTACTTTTACATTGAGAATTCAAAAATATAAGTGAATTCCAATTCTTGATCCATTTTGGCATTTGTTTTATAGAGAGAGTGTCTTGCTTTCTTTTATGAAGTCTTAGTTATCGATGTTCTGTCATAGTGCTTTCTAATCTATAATTGGAAAACAATAGCCTGAAATCAAAAATCAGATTAATATGTACAAAGTAGTCGTAACAATATTTTGAGTTTGAATTAAAATTTATAATCCGGCAAAATACGAATCTTCTTGTATAATATATGTTATACCTACTATCGGTTTCCAAAATGCTTTTTTGATATATATTTATAAGATATTTTTACATCATTTTTCCGATATTTGACTTAGAAAAGTATTCGCGAAAATCTTGTTTCGCAAATAGCCGCATTTTACTTCAACCTCTTAAGTTACGTTTACACTACAGTATAATTTAACACAGAAACTAATGTTAATTTGAACGTTCGTTTTTTAAATACATTGTATTTAACTCAGCGTAACGTTGTTTTAAGCGGATCGTTATGTACATTTGTATTAAACTCAATGTAAATGAATTGAAAAAAGTGACGTTTAAACGTGAGTTTGACGGGAAATGTCACTTGCGTATAATTTATCAGCAGAAACGTATATCTAATTGCGTTCGACGTGCGTTTCAGTTTACGCTAGTTTATCCACAAACTAAAAAATATTATAAATTGTTTCATTGATACAATCTTTTTAGAAAGTATAGTTCTTTGTATTACAAACAATTTTCTAAGGATCTTTGTTTGTAAAGTATCATTGATAAAATAGAAAAATGATAATTTAAATTTTAATACAAAATATTTGATTGTAATAAATAAAATGTATTTCGTAGTACTTCCCTGTACTATATATTTTATAAGCTTTTACACTTAACAGGTTTTTTTTTTTTCATTCATAAATTTAATTTAGGGGACCGTATACATTCTATAATACTTACGTAACAAATGATGAAATTTTTACATTTAAAAACATAAAACAATTGCCAATAAAATGTTTTGATAATTTAAATCAAATTCTATTAGTCGCGTGTATCATTATTATTTAAAATGACTCATAATAATAATATAATTAATTCAAGTATTATTAAAATTATGAAGAACGATGTTAATCAAATTAAGTGCTTAGTAAATAATCCTCAAAAATGCGTTACATCGTTATATCTCAATTTTCTTTATATAAAACCATAAAGTTTTCGTTTAAATTCATAGATAGATATATATTGTTTTAAAGATACTATAATTGTGCCCATTTTAAATTATAAAATGTCCTTGATCTTAATCTATTAAAATCACCTGATTATCAATAAATGTATAATTCATATTTAATTTTATAATTTGCATATATATAATTTATCTATATAATTATATCTGCAAATAAAATTCTACCTCAGGCGTGGTATAAATGTAGAGTCAAAAAGGTCGTTTAGAATTGATTTTCAATTATTTTTTTAAGTTATTCTGATTTATGAATAACCCCTAATAAATCAATTTTTATATGTGGCAGATGCTTTTAAGAAGGCAAAAAAATTAGGTAGACATTAAAACGAGTAATATATAGAACAGGAAATTATTCTTTAATTTTGTAAACATAATTTTGTTCTCTAGTCCATGTCACCATTTTCATTATTTTGTAAAGTACTTTTTATTATTTAGTGTATTGTGTGTATTCAGTTTTATTATTTCAATCACTTGTCGCACTTATTAAAATATCTCTATCAAATTTCTGACCCTTTCTTCATTCAAAATACAGATAAAAAATACGTATATAAATTTCGTTATCAGGTGAAGATAGATTTTCACTAATAAATTAGCCCAAGCATTTATACAATTATTTATATATTGGTAAATAAAGTTCAAAGAACAGAAAAACTATTTTAAATTTAAAAATAATTGACTCTGATTGTAACCGTACAGCTATTTAGGACATTTGCTTATACTAATGTCATTCCTTTTTCTAATTATCGTAATGCGTTATGAATAGAAGCAGATAAATTTATAGGCAGACAATTTTTGTGATTTACTGCAATTCAAAGTGCAATGATTCTGCAAAGTCTTTCATGGAAATTATTTCAAAATTTTGAATTTAATTAATTTCCTTTCACAGTACACCTCTTCTCCCCTTTTGCGTACAAATTAGTTCGATTTCTGTTTAACTTTTCTAGTAGTTTATATTTATGTATACGCAAAACGGATGTTTAAATTAGTTTTAATTTCAAAATGAACAATTAAAAAAATCCTTTAACGGTGTAAGAGGATTTTTTTTTAAATGCTACCCGATGTAAAGATTTGATATAGATCCAATCTTGGTATCTTCAAAAACTACACATACATTTTCGGAACCACAATAATTGTTTTTTCAATCATCTTCAGTAGCTTAAAGCATACCTTAATCCATAAAAAAATACCAAAATTCACTCCAGTTAAAAAAATAAATTAAATTATCAAATAGAAATAAATGAGATATAAAATGTAAAGAAATTGAAAAAATCCCATTGAACCTGAAATGCAAAAACCTTGGTTTTATAATAAAATTTTCTGCTTTTCAGGTTCAGATTTTTTCAAAATCTTTACATTTTATATTTCATTTATTTTTTCTATATTTGATAATTTAATTTACTGTCTTTACCAAAGTGTATATATTTTGGTATTTGTTAATAGATTCAGCTCATTTAAACCGAAATACATATGTTTTTGTAAAATATTTCCTTACAAAATAAATAGCTAAAAACAATTCTAATTTTAATTGTAGTCTTTAAAACATAAAATTTGATAAACCCAATATTCAACTTGAAACATTTCCAGTTTTATACAAAGGTCATTGTTGTCTCCATTCCCATCTACTCGGCATTCCCATCTACATAGAAAATAATGCTTCAAAATGTTAAAAAGCCGATTTTCCAAAATTAGCTATCGACACAGCAGACAGGTACTCTGTCACGTTCTTCTAACCTTCGAATTCCTTACAGAAGTTGGTATTTGACATATGTTGTCTTTTGAGATTGATTTTGACAATACCTCTTCCTGTAATAAATCCAGTGGATATGTATTCCGGTGGTTATATATTGTGGTTCATTACTTTCTTTGTACGATTGTTATCAATTTTCGAGCTCAAGGTTTGAGTAATTGTCGTTTAAATTCTGCCACTTCATTTTGTAATTTTTTTTCCGTTTGTAATTTCATCGGTTAAAAATAGGTTTTGTTAAAAATTATAAATTAAAGTTGAGAATAGGAAATCATTAACTTATCAACTTGTGATTTTTGCCATACCTCGATTGACAATTAATTTGTTTGTGTATACACTCTAAGCGTTTTAATTTTGTATCTAAGATACAATATTAAAAAAAAAAATACGATGGTACATGATGTAGCCCAAAGATAATGAAAGATAAAAATTTCGGTAAATTTATTTTTAAAATGACTTACAAATAATTGAAATTTTCTTTTTCGTTTCAGAAACTCAACTTCATTTAAAAATTTTTTCTTAATATGGCATCACGGCTTAGAAAATTGGCTATCGGTGGTATCACAGGTACTGCCGGTGCCGTTCTAGCCACTTGGTTACTGAATGGGGACTACGATCATTATGTAAGTAATTTACAATTAAATAATCCAATAAATACAGAAATCCAAGCAATATGCATGATGACTATTTTAAAAAATTGTCTAGTTTTAATATAAACGATAAATAAGATATTTAATAAAATAAAATTATATGTTATGTCAATCTACCATCTTGATTGAAACACCAATCACGTCAATTTAAGAATAATGACGTCATAATGTATTAAAAAGTACCCAAGAAGAAAGATGGCATATATACTCTTTCTCTTTTCTTTGCTATTAGGAATTTACTACAAAATGACGTTATTGTGAATGGATTTGAATGAATTTTTTGTTGTTAAATTTCGAATGTCATATATACTAAAAAGTTTGACAAAACAACTAATTTCAGGCAAAATGCACCATAAATACGTTTTGAGTTATCCGCTATAAGGAATGCCTATTTCAAACTAAAAATTTTAAAAATATTTTTTATGAATATTTCGCAAATCATATTTAAAAAATACCTGGAAAAAAAATTCTTTTTCATCTTCGTAAATGCAATCAGTAATAAGCAAATTATAATTCGTTATGATTAACATTTAGTTCAAGCAAAATTTAACATTTTAACATTCTGAAAGTTATTCAAAATGAGTCATTTCTAAATGTTGAAATTTATCGCAAAGTATGTTCAGATTATTTTATGCAAGTGTCAAAAATAGATAAAGTTTTAAAGTTAAAAAAAAATTCTATTTAGTTTAAAGTTATTTTTTCGATTACTCAAAAAAAAAAAGAAAGAAAATTTTCATAAGTTAAGGATTCTAAGAAATTTTATTTTAGGCTCTTAAAATTATCTACAAAATGATTTTTTAGATAGCTGACAGATTAAGAAAGTTATCGTTGAAAAACCAATTTTGTTGTAAAAGTAATATACTATATTAAAAATATGATTATTTTCATGGACAAACAAACCCTTGCAGAAAAATACATTAAAAGTGGAAATTAATTAATATCTAGTAGGATATAAAGAATTCAAAAAATCACAATGCTTGCTGTAATTTAACGTCACTAGTATCGTTTTTGTGGTTAATTTAAATTAAATTAGAAAAAAAATTTGAATATGCTTCAGCGACATGAATCTTTCTTGTTTACTTAAAATAACAAAATACACGTATTTTTTTTCAGATTTAATTTTTTATTTATTTAAGCAAATCCTTCATTTTAAACTGATTAAATTATAAAATACACCATAAAAATATATGTTCTTTCAAACAGACGTGAAAGATTCGTATTTTGTTTAGTTTTGAGTGTACGTTATTAGGTTGTAGTAATATGTTTTTTTTTTTTTAAATTCTACTTGTATAATGGTGGTGCTTATTTTTCACCTATCAATTTAATCAAATAAAAATACCTTTTCAATTATATCATTGTTAAATATTATCCGATAAAAAATTATCGTAATTTTTTTTTATGGCATATAATTAATATATAATTAATGACGTTTACATTACACTTGAAAATTTTTGCTAAAAATTTGATTAAATAAATATTATCTTATCACAAGGAGGAAAATGTGGTTTTTAACGATTTTTGATAAAAATATGAATCTTATTAATTAACATAATATAAATAATAACGTGCTCTTTATAACATTTCCATGAATGCAAAACTTGCTTGAAAAATACCTTCTGTTTATGATTCTATAATACGTTTTCATTCTTCTTGTTTTGAAATTTGATACCCCATTTTAATACCTTAAGGTGCGGAAAAAGTTAGTTCATCATACTGAATTCGTGAAACATGAAATTGAAGTTGTTTGCAAGCGATATATAAGTTTAACACTGATTCGTGCACACACCGTTTCATGCAACTTTTGTTTCATTGATTTCAGGAAACTGGGTTTCTAGAAATTTGTTAATTCGGTTTCCTGTTGCTTCAGTTTCACGTTTCATGAGTACAATTGTATTTTATTATATTATAAAATAAGCTTGGACTGATTTTATTAATATTATTTGTTATAAGTGGATTCACTAGCTCTAACAAGCGATCACAAAGTGGCCTTGCTTCTTTGTACACGTTCCAATGAAACGTGTTTTCTTGAAATCCATTACATAAAACAAGTTTCTCCAGTGTGCACTAAGCCTTAATCATTTCTGGGTAGAGTTGCAAAGAAAAACATACAAATAAACCAGCAAGTTTTTAATTTAAATAAGGGGTGAACCCATAAAAGTTTTCTATATTTTTTTTTAATTTCTAGTTTATCTCTTCGTTTTTGAGTTATCTTGATGACGGACAGGTGGACGGGTATGCGAAAATGTATTAATTAGGTGATTAGTACTAATTAAGTGACCAAAATTTTGTTTCCGCGATCAATATTTTTTAGCGTTGCTAAAGTTAGACTTGCTAATGTATATACTCTGACATATTCTATATAATTATGCCGAGTATAAAAACAAAAGAAAAAGAACAATATCGTCTTTGAAGAGAGGAATAAAAAAGAGTAATTAGAAAAACATTACAAATAACTGATTTGAAATACGTAAGATTATTTTCAAAAATCGTTTTTATGAATTTCGGCTGATTAAGGAGTTCTATTAAAGAGGGGAGGGAAACAGGATGTATCCTAGTAAATTAGCTTCGTACAAAAATTGTATAATAATTAAAAAAGATGTATGTGTCGATGGCCAAAATCTACCACTGTCTTTCTTGCTATCGTTAACTCAATTAAGAATACAATTATTACAATAAAAAGATAAAATAAACCATTCCAATAAAGTAATAAAAAAGTTTAATTTTATTAATTAAAATTCTGTGTGATGAATTATTTATTTAGAATTAGAGAATGAAGGATCAGTAAAAACAACGTTGCGAAGTAAAAGCTTTGTTTTGATGTTTCCACTCATCCTTCATCCTCTAATTCTTATTAAAAAAAGGTTTAAAGGAATTTAACCCTACTATGGACATGTGCTCTTAAATTACGAAATAAGAAAAAAGTCTTGTCCAAAATCAAATAAAATGATAATCAGAGGATACTCCTAGTCGCATGCCACCTTACACTCTAATATTTATTGTTTTTAATCGTAATCGAGATTTAACGAGAAGTGTTTTTTTTTCGAGAACTAGGAGAGTCCTTTATCTATCTTAGGAATTATAATCTGTGGAAAAACCCTAATTATCGGATACTCTATATACGACCGTGGCTCTGCGTCACATAAATTTACATATATCATACTTGGATGTACCACCCGGTACTTCGTGCTGTGGTACCCAACCATGGAAAATATGCTCATAAAACCCTACTCTGGAAATGTGCTCTTAAAATTACGATACAAGAAAATAGTTTGTACGAAATGAAAAAAAATAATGTTGGAGGATAGTTTTAGTCACATGCCACCTTTCATCCCTAATATTTATTGTTTAATACAAACAACTTTTACTGAAAGGTGACATGCGATCCTCTGAGCATCACTTTATGTAATATAGTTTTAAGAACATATTTCTGTAGTAAAGTTTTAGTTTAAACTTATTTGTTTTATTTTTTAATATTTGGTGATTTTTTTGAAAACATATACCAATATAATTGAGGTCTTTTATTTCAAATCCAACACGACACATTTCAATTAAACAATTTTTGAGAACCCCAATGTTTTCGTTATAACATCCCCCATATTGATTTTGTCTATGTTTCGAAACGCTGGTAGTGTTACTGGCCTGTACGGTATGATATCATCAAATATGATATTTAACATTGCTAATATACAATATTGATAACAACATAATCATACCTTACTGTCCAGTAACACCATTATGTACCTTACTGCCCAGTAACACCACACGAATCGAATGATGCCTCATTCATCAAAATCGGTCCAGTAAGTAGTAAGGTACGATATCATTAATATTGTATATTAGTAATATTAAATATTATATTTGATGGCATCATACTTTACTGTCCAGTAACACCATCAAGGTTTTGAAACACAGATATTGACTGCTAAAATCATAACCCTACCTTTTGGCTTTGTCGTAGTCGGGTAATGATGTAACATATTTTATATTTTACAAGTGATAAAATATTTATGAATTTTCCATTTAAGTGAATTCATAAGCTGATGTTTGTTCAAACCACTATTATCTGGATTAATTTTTTTTTATTATTTAACGTAAATTAAATATTTATTATAAGCAGATAATGTTAATGATAGTTTAAAATAATATTTATTTTTATTCGTATATTGGACGATGCGCAACGTAATAAGGTATAGGTAACACTTTATTTACATAAAAGCTTCCTTTTGTTATTATCGTTGTTGAAAAGATGTCGTGCTATTTTATATCGTAATTTTGTTTTAAAGAATGCTGGCATTATTTCAAAACTATTTATATGATAAAAAAAAAGAAGAGGTAATTGTCGCACCAATAGTAAGCCAAATACTTAGTCTTTTCGGTATTTTTATTTTAGGTACACATATATTTTATTGATAAACAAAAAAGTTTGCGCCAATCTTTATTGATTTTTCTATCTAAAAACAGATGCCATTACATAATCAAAAAGGGGTCTAATGGTGGGTATACATTAACTTTTATGCAGACTGACTTAAATTAGAATGTATAGAAGGGTAAAAGTCTGTATCAGACGAAACTCACCATTACGATACAAACTTCTTAGATTGAATAGAACTTGGTCTAGAGTAGAGCCCATTGAGACGTTCTATAATAAAAACTCGCTAAAATTTTTCTCATTAATACAGTAGGTGCTCTGTCGTTTCCTTTCCCAGAAATTTTCATTTGTGATTCTCCATCTTTTAAGATTTATCTCGATAACAGAGTTTCCTATATTACGGACACAATAATCTTTGCCCTTCATCTTCTTAATTTTTCTTTATAATTTAATCGATAAGATTTTTATCAATATGATCGGTAATCACGGTGGACCTCAAACTGGCTTCCTTAAAACATTTATATTCATTAACTGCATGATTAAACGAATATGAAACGAGAGCTATTAAATTTTTTTATAGAACAAATAGCAATTAGTTTTCTTATTCTTGCTCACTCATGTGAGTTTCTTAAATTATTATTTGTAGTTAAATGGCGGCAATAATTAGCAAATTCTAGTAGGTAATTAAAATTTTTAAATTGAAAGTACGTCAAATGGGGGTTACGAAGAAAAATTTGAACTAATTTTATGGCTGGCTCCCTTTTACAAGACCGCAAATACCACATTCGGTTCGAAATTTTTGATTAGTTACACGCATATGTTGTTTGTGATATGGTTCAGATTTGTTTTTTTATTATAAAAGATTTGCTAGTTTTTTTGAAATCATGGATTTCAGTAAACAGTTAAATTTTATAAAAAATGCAATCAAGAATAGATTACGCTATTAAAAAGATATTAAACATAGCGTACACGAATTTATTGAAAATATGGACAAAATGGATTGTCATCTTTGTTGACATATTAAATACGGAAATCAGTCAGATTAACAGTTTTAGCAGATGAGCCATACCTGAAGTTAGTATTTTACTGAGAAAAGTAATCCCGGATACAATTTATCATAAGATATACAGGAGGTTCTCATTTTATTTCCACGTCAACGATTGGTTATTAACAGAGGTGTTACGGATCCTTAAAAATTGAGATCCCCGAACTAAACAGTGTTTTATTTCTATTTTTATTCATAAATTCATACACGGAATAAAACTTAATAATGCAAAAGATTCGCTAAAAAAGAAACGCATACGGATTCTTTTTCTCTTGCGTATATCTGCGGATACGAATACCCGACACACCCTTGGTTATTAATTACAAGTCTAAACCAATTAGCCAACAAAATCTTATGCTTACACATATTAAGATTAATAGCAAATAAAGGCG
Source organism: Chrysopa pallens (assembly GCA_020423425.1). NCBI lineage: Eukaryota > Metazoa > Arthropoda > Insecta > Neuroptera > Chrysopidae > Chrysopa > Chrysopa pallens. The sequence goes on along the minus strand of CM035591.1, from coordinate 90,419,685 downwards.
TCCAACATATCGATCGTATCACCAATTTTTGATGGTCGCTCTCGATGTCTTTATTTAATGATGGCTTCTCACCTCACGATACATGTTTTTGTCGGTACTAACTACATATAACTGACAGCATATGAATAAAACATTATATGTATATATATTACACAAGTGGACATACATTCCGACTTGTTTGCAAATTTTTTGTCACACCGATATTTGTATGCTCAGACATGATTCTAAATTTATGGAAATTTGTATCGTGTCTTTTTTAGAATCTGTGAATACTTTTACTTGTCTGTAAGTTTGTACTAAATACTTATTTACCTTCCTAATTTTTATTTACTTTATTAACTTATTTCAATTTTATATCACAGCCTGAACAAACTTTTGTAAGTTATGAGCTTGAAAACAAAGATAGATAGTTAAACGAAATCAAACAAAATCATCTAGTTATATTATAGCCCCACAAAGTTCGATCAAATATTAAAAAGTTAAAATAAAATTATGTGTCTTTCGAACTTTCTTTTGCGAACAAATGGTATTATCACTTGTACACTACAATTAGTAAAAAAAAAAGTTATGAGCTTGAATATTTAACACTATTAAAAGAGTTTTTTTTTTTATCGCGGCGTATAGTTATTAAAATTTAAATTTCATAGTTTTATTTAAATTTTATAAAATAATTTATTTAATTTCAAAAATAAAACCTACACAGGAAAAAGCGGAGCCCCATGATGGCCCAATTAAACTCCAAACAGTAAATTTTCAGAATGTGAAAAAAAACGTGTCGTCTTAATTTCATCGAAATTGGACAACGTAATCGAAAGTTACATTTGAGAAAACAAAGATAGATAGTTAAACGAAATCAAACAAAATCATCTAGTTATATTATAGCCCCACAAAGTTCGATCAAATATTAAAAAGTTAAAATAAAATTATGTGTCTTTCGAACTTTCTTTTGCGAACAAATGGTATTACCACTCGTACACTGCAATTAGTAAAAAAAAAGTTTCTGTGATAAAATATTAAAATAAAAAGATCTTATGTCTACAAAAGTTGGCCACTCCTAGACTAGACTATATATCAATAAAATGCATTATGGCATAATCATTATGAGACATCCAAAAATTTGTCTCTCAAAATTAAATATTATCAATATTTAATTACAAAGCATCCGTCAAATTTGTATTTTTTATTTTATTTTATTTTATTTTTTTTTTTTGGGTATGATTTTGATGACGTCTAAAATGTTATCATAAAAATTATTTCTATAAAATACTTGACCTAACCGACGTCTTGAAATCAAATAAAAAAAAAAAGTAATAAATAATTTGATAAAGACATAATTGAAGTCAGGCGTACTTATGACAATAAATTATTATACATTTTATTTATCTTATCACATAAGTATTGTGAATAGTGATAGTAATCCCGCAATTTGTAAAAAAATTTTAATTGATAATTGTATAATTATATAATGGGTTTTTTCCAATCACCACTTAGATATATTGATTATTAAGCGGATTTTTTTTTTAAAAATACGATTAATAGAAATTTTCAGCTAAAAATTTAACATTAATCTTCGGCATTACTTGATTTGGAATGGAAGAAGGTAATGACTTTGAGAGTGGGTTACACCAGTCGTTCTAACCTGGAGTTATCACTAGCCGCAGTTAGTTTAATACAATTTTCAATTGAAGTAACGCAAAGTTAGAAGTTGTCGAGCACAGTACCTCTCTGACTACAATAATTGCTTTATTAAAGTAAACACCTTGATGATTTCATCTTAAACACCTACTGAAAAAAGACCTAAAGAAAAAGAAACGCCTACGAGAAAAAATAAAAATGAAGTCCTTCTCTTTTAAGATCACATTCACGTTTTATAAAGTGTCAATTTTGAATAATTAAGTTTTGAGATTGTTATACTTGGCAAACATAATATGTGAGAACATATTAATTTTCGTCTAAAGTTTGTAACGCTACCTAATACTGACCGCACAAATAAAATATTGGTATAGGTGTTCATAGAAACAACTAATTAGTCCATTTTCGACTATCCGCCTGTCAGTCCGTCATCACGATAACTGAAAAACAAAAAGAGATAGCGAGTTGAAATTTTGGTATTCTAAACATAAAAAGTTAGTTTAAATTCATGAATGAGAAAAATCGGGCTATTGGGTCCAATGGATCCTTGACCCAACTTTTAAACTATAAAAGATAAAAGAAACGTTCAAATAAAAAAAAGGTTAATTTTTTTTTTGAATCAAACAACTTTAATTTGAAATATTTTTTCGTAAAACGTTTGTGTGCTCCTCAATTTTAACTCAAATTTGGCTAATAAACGCATAAAATAATAACAATACATGTTATTATACATGTATACATATATACATGTATAATAACAGACTGGATATTTATAGTATTTTATGAATGCTAATTATAAATAGATGAAATTCAATGATATGTCGAGTATTTAAACAATTAACTCTGTTGCTATCTTCACTTGTTTTTTGTTTTTATTTGTTGTGATAATTTTTATTTGATATAGACAGGTAATTTCTTTATTCTTCTTTACCAACCGACGATCCAGGTACATTCTTTGCTCAAATTAGAAATTAGATTTCTGAAATTATCTACTTTACCGTGCCAGTTGGTTAAACAAAAAACTCACATTAACCGACATCGAATCTGAAAGGGTCTAAAGTAAACGCTACTAAGAAACCTGAACCTCTTCTGTACGCTGTACGAGAAAGGGATAAGTCTAGATAATTGACAATTCGCCATGGTCTCGAAAGCCCCACGTCGGTACTTTACGGTAAATAAAAAGTTGACACAATTGCTTCATTTTTCATTACCGAGAATGACTCCTAAAAAGAGAGATTCCTGTAAAAGGAAATTGCAAATTCATAACAAGATATTTTATTATGTCCTATATTATTCTAATTAGATAATATTAATTAGTATGACATCATTATTCTTGTATTTTCAATTATTATTATATAATATTCTTTGAACTTGGTTTCACATTAAATGAATTGAACGGGGAATTATAATGTATAATATATAATATGCTACTGAATGGAGTATAATAAATACATAATGTATAATGATCAGGTGTTGTTTATTATTATTTCATCATAATTTCATTTAATTATTATTATTCTTTATTTCCTCTTTCCATTTTCTCTTCTTAAATATTTATTTAAAATTAGAAAACTTGTTAATTAGAAGAAATTTATTGGAATAAAAATTTTTCAAAAAAATATGGAAAACGGTTGACCGTAAAGGCCATCCCTGCAACTTTCCGTTAATTCCATACCTAAGCACTTAAAATTTAACATATTACAATGTTCTTGGCGGCGATTGACGCAGTTTTTAGTGCTTTAATAATTATTCTGTTTCACCAAAAAAATCCGAAAAGAAATGTCGGAGTTATGTTAAAAAACCACTCGTTCCCAAATATTTCGTTAACGATATCTTTCGAAACAATCTACCGATTTTCACGTCGCGATCGACGTAGTTTATCAAGGTTAACAGCTGATTAGTTTTTGGAGTAGGTCGATAGAGCCGTTTAAAAATTATTCCAAAAAACCATATTAAAAAAAAAAAAGTTTTTTCTTAGTTTTTATGAGATTTCTTAAAATCTACCACTCCGAATCGATCTTGTATTTAAAATCTAAGTTTAACCAAGCCTTTTCGAATGGCACCAACATGAAATCAGTCTGTCGAACCGTTCAAAAGTTATAAGCGGTTCACATACTTTCACACACACATACATACAGACATAGTGACAACCTCGCAGGGATAGTTACAGGAAACCTTATAACGTCGAGATCTGATGAAAACTCGATTTTTTCAAAACGGGGTAAAACCAACAACTTCCCGATTTTTTAAAATCTTTGATTTTCTTAGCGGAAAGTTAAAAAAAGAACGGGCTTAAAAAAAGCACTAACAAAAATTTTTAATTAAAAACTTCCATAAATAATTTCCTTGTGATCAATTACCTTTTCAGTTTGCGTCAACGAATCAAGTTTTTAGCTAAGGATGATGATTGATAATGTGCGCCGACTTCGAATGGTAATTGATCACAAGGAAATTAAGTTTTTAATTTAAAATTATTTTTACTTTTTATGCAATTTTTTTAATTCAGTTTTTTGAAGGCGATTCCTGTTTCTTAAAAAATTTTTATTTTCACGTGGATAAAATTTAATTACAAAAAACAGTTTTTGCGCCTTCTCTCCCCTTCTCTTTTCTTATAGTCTCTATGAAAATTTTAACGTTTTGGACAAAAGATTTTTGCCTATAATTTCAAGCATAATCGTTCGGATTTTACATTTCCAAATGTTGAAAACAACCTATGTGAAGTTAAAGTTCATTTAGTAAATGCTTCATTATAGTTTTCCTTTCGTCAGATTAAATACAATCTCCTAAACGGAAAGATGTGTATCGGCTTCGGATCTCGATTCAGTTGCGCTTCGAAAGCTTAGTATTAAAAGTATTAGAGTATTAAAAACGTGATATATTTGTATTTATTATTTAAGATACTAGATAAAATTTGCATTTTTCTGTGACAAATTATACATTTTATATTAGAAGTATCATTTTATATTAGAAGTATCATCATCTGATAGAAAATTATTGTTTTTATATCGAAAATCGAAATTTAAAATTGTATAATATTTATGTTTATGTTACCCATTATACTGTAGCTCCAAATTTTTGTAGTACATTAATAGTCCCTAAAAAAGTATCCACCAATTTACAGTATAAATTGATGGTGAGGTTTTATGATAAATTTACCCCTGATAAAAAAAGTCCTATTCAATCCTATAGAAATGGAATAGAAATTTTTTATCAGGGACCCTATTAAAAAGAGGAGACATTGGAATGGAAATTTGGAAATGCCATAAGCGGAGTTGAAATTGATAAAATTTTTCGATTTGTTGATCTTATAGATTTGTTTTTTATAATTCTAATATTTAGAAATCTGATTTTACAATTACCGAACAAAGGATTGAATTTAACTAGCGACGTGAACAAAATGGTCGTGTAATATTTTTTATGACTAAAATATTTGTAAAAATTACATAAAATAAATTTACAATTTGGAAGATCTTGGAACAAAAAAAAAAAAGTAAAAAAATAAAAATGTTAGTCATAAGCAAAATTGTAGAAAATAAATTTTACTATAATTTATCAATGAATACCATATTAATCAGAAAGTTGCTGAAAGGTGCATAAAGTCCAAATTCACTATGGCTTGTTTACAGAGGATATTCTACCAAGGTTGTGTGATCATATATCGCACATTCGTATATAAAATGATCACACATTACACAAGGTCAACATTTAATAAAAATGTATGAAATTTTTTAAAATAATATAATAATATTACGTCATCTGTAAAGTAGTGCTGGATTGAACAAGTTGATTTCAGAAATAGGCTGGTTGTCCAAAATTTATTTATTTTCTAAAGTATTGAAATGGTAATGCTAATTCAGATTTTTTCTTTGACACAAAGTCAAGCAAAAGACACCATTAAAATGCGTCAGCCGTTTAGAAATTTGTGCAACATCAAAATTACGTCACACTTTTAATATTATACAAAAAAAAAAAAAAGCCATAGAAACATAAAACTAACAAATCACAGTAGATTCTACAATTCCTACAGTCGTACACAAAATGAAAACAATTCGCTTGTATTGATTAGTAATAATATTAATCCACTATTCAGTCAATATAAAAAAATTTCATAAAAAAATGGTGAGATTGGAAACCTAGCACATACAACAAATATTTGTAGTAGATTAGCAAGCATCTGAGGTGTAGATCGGTAAACATCCGACTGGAAATTGAATGGTCCCGGGTTCGATCCCCAGCAGATGTGTAATGTTTCAATCACACTAAAAATTAACACAATTCGCTTGTATTCATAGTAAAATGATGATTCATAGTAAAAATTTCTCGGTTCCAAAAATCAGCCTCGGTGGATATATATTTTTACGCTTTATTCCAATGTTTTTGTTTGAAAGAATAAGATTGTCGTAAAGAATAAGATTGACGACAACCTCCTAATGTTGTCGTCAAGTCACGATCTGATGATAGAATATCAATGAAATCAAGGAAATTTTTCTTAATGTGGTTTACTTCAGAACGCCGTAATTTATAAACTGATTAAATAAAATTTCTTCTTTTATTTACAGATTGGTCCTAATTTAACCGATTTCAAAAAAAGGAGAAGTTTTTTTTGCTTCGGTTATATTTTTTATATTGTAATTTTAAAGACAAATTTTTAGTGCTTGATAATTATATCCTCAAAAGTAAAAACAAAAAATTATCGAAAAAATAGAAACGACTTCAAAAATAATAATAAAAGTAGGCATCTACGCGTTATTATAGTTCGTTAATATGTTTACGAAATGATCAATAAATAAATCTTGATTATAAAAAAAAAAAAAAAAAATAGTCAAAATTACAAATGATTCAAAATCTAGAAAATGGTGCACTTTTTGTGATTTTTGTAAATTAAAAATGAGGTTTGGTGAATTAAAATCAAAATGAATCAATTCTTCAATTGCAGTTGTTTAGCCCAACACCAATATAAAACAAAATACAAATCAATTTTCCAAACAAATTAAATAATAAAACTGTCATTTCCTTGTCACATGTTATCAAATTGAAATTAACATATCAATCAAAACTAAATATCCCTGAAATTAGTTAACGATACTTGAACATTATTATTAAGTATTTTTATGGGTATAGCCAAAAAGTAATAAAATTTTTACTTCAATTAATGCAAAAATACTTTGATAATGATGTAGTGAGTTAAAAAATAAAAAGTCCTAAATATTTAATAGGTACGGGTTAGATTTGTTAACCGTAAAGAAAAATTGATGTTAGATAATTTATGCCTTGTTAGAGGAGGGTATAAGAATATTTTTCTCCTGATTTGGAAGTAATTGGTACTAATACTTTTAAAATTCTTTAAAATCGGTATATACGATATATGCAAAGCATCGAGTAGAATGCGACTGATGAATTATTGGCTGAAATGTATTTTGAGAATATAAAAAAATCGTGACGCCATGGATATCGTAACCGAGCCTTATAATCGAACCGATTTTATTTATTTAAACATATTGCTAATATGAGATTTTAGGTCTGATAAATTTTTAATATTTTCTCAACTTTGTTGCAGTGGGGAAATGTCAATGCAGAAGCAGCTACAAAAACCAAACGTGTCAAACGTCCCTTACCACCTAGAGATCATCAAATTAAATCATTACAATCTGGTGAAGAATTTGATGTACTTATTATTGGAGGTGGTGCAACTGGTGCTGGATGTGCCTTAGATGCCACAACAAGAGGTCTTAAAACTGCTTTAGTTGAAATGGATGATTTTGCTAGTGGTACAAGTAGTCGTAGTACAAAATTGATTCATGGTGGCGTGCGATATTTGCAAAAAGCAATAATGAATTTAGATTATGACCAATATAAAATGGTAAAAGAAGCTTTACACGAACGGTCCAATATGTTACAATCAGCTCCCCATTTAACACATCCGTTGCCAATTATGTTACCTGTTTACACGTAAGTTATTTCTATAAAAATGAGGAGTAACAATCCAAAATAAAACCATTATTTAAAATTAGTTAACGAATAAGTTACACAACATCTTATTAAGGTGTGGGGACCTGGAACGTCACTTATTTTCGATTTACATTACCAACATGAGAGGTAAATAAAATGGATCGAATAAATGGTAAAGTAAAACACATATCGCGTTTCAACGCTTAGGTGGATAATCGTTTCAAAGTTTAAGAAATCTCCAAAAATTCATAGTTTGTGTGCTTTTTGCATTTTCTAATGGGTTAAAAAAATGTTCACTTATTAACTCAAAAGACAAATTTCAAAATGATTATTCAAACGACTATCTTGTTTTTATTACAATAAACTCAAATAAAAAGATGCTATTATTAATATTGGTATACCACTTTGAAATTAATATAAGTAATTAATTTTATTAACAATTAATAATGTAAATAAGCGGGCATATGAATCAAATTTCTGAAGTAAATAACCTTTATTACAGGTGGTGGCAAATTCCATATTACTGGGTTGGAATTAAAATGTACGATTTAGTTGCTGGTTCAAAAACAGTAAAAAGTTCCTATGTATTAAGTAAAAAAAATGCTTTAGAACTTTTCCCAATGTTACGTGGTGATAAATTATGTGGAGCAATCGTTTACTACGATGGTCAACAAGATGATGCTCGTATGAATTTAGCCATAGCTTTAACTGCAACTCGTCATGGTGCAACTGTTGCGAATCATATCAAAGTAACTAAATTAATAAAAACAAAACAGGGTGATAAAGAAGTTGTCTCTGGTGCTCATTTACGCGATGAAATCACTGGAAAAGAGTGGCCAATCAAAGCTAAATGTGTTATAAATGCAACAGGTCCAATGACTGATTCAATTCGTCTAATGGATGATCCAAAAACAAAAACCATATGCTGTCCTAGTTCCGGTGTCCATATAGTTTTACCTGGATATTACAGTCCGGAACAAATGGGTTTACTTGATCCATCCACCAGTGACGGACGTGTAATCTTTTTCTTACCATGGCAAAGACAAACAATTGCGGGTACAACAGATCTACCATGTGAAGTAACACATAATCCAAAGCCTACTGAAGATGAAATTCAATTTATTTTACAAGAGGTAAAAAATTACTTAAACCCTGACGTTGAAGTTCGTCGAGGTGACGTTTTATCCGCATGGAGTGGTATTCGACCATTAGTATCCGATCCAAATAAACCAGATACACAATCATTAGCTAGAAATCATATTGTACATGTAAGTGATTCAAAATTAGTTACAATTGCTGGTGGAAAATGGACAACGTACAGGTCTATGGCTGCTGAAACAATTGATGCTGCAATTGAAGCTTGCAATTTAAAACCAGAGCACAAAGAATGTCAAACAGATGGTTTATTAATTGAAGGTGCCCATGGTTGGACTCCCACTATGTATATTAGATTGGTACAAGATTTTGGACTTGAATGCGAGGTTGCTCAACATATGGCAAAATCATACGGTGATCGTGCATTTGCTGTTGCTAAAATGGCACAATTAACTGGTAAACGTTGGCCAATTATTGGTAAAAAAGTTCACCCTGAGTTCCCTTATATAGATGCTGAAGTTAGGTGAGATCCGTTGTTTCCAAAATCCAACCAAGTATTTTCTTTTCTAAAAACTATAATGTTCTTCAGATATGGCGTGAGAGAATATGCATGTACAGCAATTGATATGATTGCTCGTCGTCTTCGATTATCCTTCTTGAATGTCCAAGCTGCACAAGAAGCTCTTCCTGGTATCGTAGATATTATGGCAGAAGAATTAAATTGGAGTAAAGAGGAAAAAGAGGTAGTTTTTGAATGAAATGGTAACTTTTATAATTTTAAATATTATTTTATAATTTTAGAAACAAATAAAATTAGCCACAGAATTTTTACAAAATGAAATGGGATGGATGGTAAATCGTGCTTCTAGAGATAAGATACCAATTAACTTAACAAAAGACGAAATTCAACAATACATTAAACGATTCAGTATTATCGACAAAGACCGTAAAGGATACGTATCGATTAACGATATTAGACGATCACTTAAGGTAAATTTTCATTTCAAAACACATAATTCCCTAAATAATTCTGCAGGTAATTTCAACGAAATTTTTTTAAGAATGTTCCATACATAGACAAAAAATTACAAATTTTCTTATCTTTTACACAATTATAGATTTCTAAGAAATATTCGCAAATATTTTAATTTATTCAAAAAGTTTGTACTATTTTTTTTAAATCTAAAATTTTACAAAATACAATTCCCGTAAAACTGGCGTTTTATCATTAACCTTCATGAATAATGACAACAAATTGCAAGAATCGAAATTGATGCTTATTTATTTTGTTAATGTCACATACACCAAATTAAAACTCTTATCCAAAACTGACAAGGAGTGGGTGCACTGATAGCAAGCATGTTTTGAACAACAGATCATTTAAATATCGTCTGTAGTTATTTTATTTTCGCAATTAATATAATAATAGTAATAGATTAAAAGTTTTAACTAATCTATTATTTTCGCTTTATAAATAAATCTTTTCATTTTTTTTCTTTTTTTACGATTAATATGGACCTGATATGAGTGCTGGGTTTTAAACATATTCTGGAAAACTGCAAAGCTGATCAGTACCTTAGAAATATCTGATATTTCTAAATATCCAAGAAAGTGTACCATTTGCAACTACAAATTACTCCTGAATTAAACCATTCTGAAAAAAATCATTATTGCCTAGAAAAAGATATTACTTGTGATAGTTTGTGACTTATAGGGTAGATAAAGTGTAAAAAACACAAATATCCTCATTTTAAGATTGGCGAGTTTCAGAAATATTGCTATAAATTGGTACGAGATGTTATCCCGCGGATAGTTTGAATTTAGCGAGATATCTAAAAAAACCTACGCTTTTATCAAAGGGTTTCCCCAAGTGAAATAACGAAAAATCGGGAGTAGTTTTTTGTCTATAATTAAACAATTGAATGCAGTTTTTGACATATCTGCTTACAAGTGTATTCTAAGATTGGGATTCCGAACGGATTCCAAACGCTATCTCGAAAACTAGTCGTCCAATCGTTTAATAAATGTTATTTTTGGTTTTCTTAGATTTCAATTACTCTAGAAAACTCAAAACTAGTTAAGTTTTTTTTGGTTTTGAAAAAAAAAAACAAGAAGTTTATCATTTTAACAAAATTAATTATTTAATTTAAGGGATTACTGCATTAGTATAAAAACTCTGAATCATAAACAAAATTATTCATGCAGTTTAACAAGTATGGAACGTTCTTAAGTTAAGGTTTAATATTTTGTCCAAAATTTACACTAAAAATGAACTTTTTTTTTGTATACCCTTTTCCCATACCTATAACTACCAGACTTTTTTTTCTGAGGCCTTTCATACTTATTACGTAGGGAAAATATTACTGTACATTTGTTAGCAATAATTATGTGCCTTTAACCGAACTCTTGACGCTTAAATAATACAACGGTGTCTTCAGTCAACAATGAATCAACAAGAAAAATAAAATTACAAATGGATAATTTTTGGAAGAAATTTTTTCCAATTTCAGTTTTCTTCGTGATATTTATAAATTTATTTTCCTAGGGGATTGGAGTCAAAATTCATGAGGATGAAATTCATACACTATTAGGTGAATTAGATGTAACCTATAATGGCCATATCGAATTAGGCGATTACTTACAGGTAAAATTTAGGACAAATCATAGAAAAACTTAGAAGGGCGTCATTAATCGGTAGCTGAATCAACGCTTGTTTTCATCATATTTGGGAATAATTTTCAAATATATTATGGAGTTTGTAATATTTATTGAACAAAATCTCAAAACTTCATTTGGTTTTTATGTAATTTCATTTGGGTTTTTTATTAACATTTTTACAGCATTTTGGTGAAGAAGACATTCCTGGAGATGAGCTTCATTCAATTCTTAAAGAAATTGATACCAACATGAACGGACAAGTTGAATTAGATGAATATTTACAGGTATCAAAAATAAAAAGGAAAAAGTTTGGTCCTGTTCAATTTGCGCACAATTCTATGAAATTTGCACCTCCAATACTATTTAATGCATTTGTCTATTTTTACATTTTTTTTTCATAATTAATATTGCTTGAGTTTCAAAACTCCTTATTTTCATGCTCATTAGCACGATGATGTCATCCTTATAATCTTAAATATTGTCCAATCCAAAAAAACGCACCAGTCTGAATCTTCATGTTTATTCAAAATCACAAAATACAGGATTTTGACGGATTTTTAAGAGGTTAGGCTATAATTTTGTGTATCTGCGTTAAACGTTCATTTTAAATAAAAAAATTGTGTATTTTTTAAATTTTAAATAAATCAGAATCATTGAGGTCGGTGCGTATTTTGATAGACATATAACGAAATTTCAAATTGGTGATATTAATAGCATGAGTATATGAGATTTGAAATGCGCTTATTATGTGTGCATCTTAACAATCGTTTGAGTGATGATTAAAATGATCCGGACAGATAACTTCAACATCATTTAAATTACTTCAAATAAAACAAAATATTTTCTTTTAAACAAAATAATTTGGAAATGTCATATTTGCCATTAAAAAACAAAAATATATACAACAAAATTTGCATTCTTTTAGCGCTTAAAGTTATCAAAATGTGAATACAGTACTATTTGCATTGGCTTGAAAAGAATTGTTGAACTGTATTACGTATTGAATTCAAATAATCAATTTACTTATCACAAATGGCATTGGCTAACATTCTGTTTGGAACGCTTTAAACGAAAAAGAATCTTGATATCGGATCCGTTCTGATGAAATAGTTTGACCGGCAGCACTTGTTTTAATAATCACAATAGTTTATCTAATAACAATATACTTAGCGCACAAATGAATTTTATTTCGTTTAATAAAAATGTTTATATGATAAAATGATTGTTGAATTTTAGTTTTAATAAATGGAATAATAAATACTAAAAGAAAATACACTACTTAAAAATTTTGGAATCAATAAAATACCAAACTGTATAATTATATTTTTATTATAAACGAGGGCTTAGTTAAATCTATTAACTGTCAAAAAATACCGAAGCCGATGATAAATGTTTCTTCAAACATGTTGAATAGTTAAATGTTGAAAGGTTTTTGTAATTAGCTCTTTCAGTTTTCCAAGACAATTATCTAACGTGGTACAAGTTTATATTTGTGAAGTTTACTTTAAACATTCACTAATAAACAATGACGTAATGATAAAAAAATTGCATGCATTCAACTCATATATATTTACGAAACCGTGGAAAATAATTTTCTTTGCAATCTAAATATAGACAGCAACACGATGGATGCAGATATAACTGATTGTATTCGAAAGTAAAATTAATAAAACGTCAATATCTAAAAAAAGTAATGATTGAAATATTCAATTCAATTATCATGTAGCATACTACCTAAAAATTGTATGGGTATGATTATGATTAGTTACCACACAAGGCTGAAATAAGAAATGAAATTCATTAGTGGGCAGTGCTACTTAAAAAATTGCATGAATACAAGCATTTTATTTTAATTACTTTCGCTTTGACAAATTTGCAATGGATATTGAATAAAATTAAATATTCGTAAAAATATACGACTTTTCTGTGTTTCTAAGAAAAGTCATTGATTTATTCAGTATCTAATATTGTATAAGCTATAAAATTACTTGCTTTATTTTGAATACCTATAGTTAGTTAAGAAATTAAATTAAATACTAATATTAAGTTTATTTTAACACAGATGATGTCCGCCATTAAATCAGGACATGTAGCATATTCAAGATTTGCGCGTATGGCTGAGATGGAGGAGGCACATCATGAAAAAGAAATGCTTAAAAAACAGATATCAGTTGAACGATCTGGTGGTGGTTTATAAATATTCACATTTAGACATTTCTAAGTTAAACGATGCTAATGTAATCTTGACTGTCGAAAATTTATATCAAATTGTACAAAAATGTTAAAAATTAGAATTTTAAGTGTAAAAATAATATACAAAAAATTGGAATATTTATGAATCGAGTAAAAAAATGGTTTAAAAGCTCTAATTAACTTACTGAAGTTTTTGAAAATAAAGAAGCTTCTATTTTGTTTGTTGAAAATTGTTAAACTAGGACAAATCGTTAATCAATAGTTTACAATCTTATATTACTGACATTTCTTCCACATTTTTCAAATCTGAACATTTTAAAATACCTCCGCAACTTTTTATTAATATTAGGTCCTATTTCTGAAAAAAGCATAATGTCATTGTCAATAAAAGCAATATATTACAAAAATCTCAAACAAATGAACGTCACTAAAATTTAATAATTACACATTTTTTCTCAAGTTTTTTTCAATAAGAGTTTCTAGAGATGACCAATTTTTTTGACTGAAAACTCGTGAGTAAGACAGAATAGGTAATGGATATTTCTGTCTTTAGCTCTTATTGGAAAATATAGAAACTTTCACACAAATTTACTTAAGGTAATAAAAAAAAAATACAACGATTTTATTTTAAATGAAAAATCAATATTGAGTGCTTCGCAGAGCAGCTATTCAGTTGTTCTTTGCACAAATAAGAATTAAAATTATAAATTTTGATACAAATATTTTTATACTATTGTACAATTTATAAAAAGTCTACAAATTAGAAGCTCAAAAAAAAAAAAAATTTTAAATAATTTATTAATAAATAAAATAAAAACAGAACAGAAATAAAATGCAAGAAATAAATTATTATTAAACAATTTCATTTATTTATGTTAATTTATTGAAATATTATTATACTTAGATTTAATTTAATAAAATACATATAACTATTTATTTTCAATTATTTTTGAAAAATAATTATTTAATATTAATGATTGTTTTTTTTTTTTTTTTAGTTTTTAAATTAGTTAATTAAATTTTAATTTGTTAATGTGTTCAAAACTGAAATAAAAATATTTTATTTTGAATTTATTTTATTGAAACTTACCTGAATGAGATAAATATAACATTTTTAATTTTATGTATAGTCCTTAACTTAAATGGTCTTAATGGCTATTTAAAATAGGTTTTTGAAAAAAAAATTAAAGCATTTTTTCAAATTAACTGGAAAGCAGCTCAAAATTTAAAATTTTTACACATACACTTTTTTGTAGAAAATTGAATTTTCTATAGAAATAAATTTTTAATAAAAATTAATTTTTCAAAATATTCCAAAAACAAAGCTAAAAATTTGAGAAATATTGCGTTTTCTATTTTTTTTCAATAATTTATTCATTACTTTTTTGGAAGCATTCTAGCTAAATACAAATGGTAAATACAAAAATATAGACTACATTTAAATCGCCGTACGACCAACGGTTACTGAGATACTGTCATTCAAAGATTTATTCAGTATTTTAATTTTTTTTTTAAATTTTCAGCAAAACAATTGAAGACAACAACTAACAGTGTTAATTTGTATGTACTCTGCATTAATTTAGTATCCATGTGTGGTGTGTGAAATATTTTTAATCATTAGAATTCATAAAATACTCTAAATGTGAAGTGTAATAATTGAAATTAAAGTAAAGCAGATTCATGGCTAATATCTCAGTTGCAAAAATATAAATAAATATTCCCCACACTCTGCTGATTATATTATGTTTATAAACACGATTGTGTGTTTATATTACAACGTGTGGTAACATGTACAAATATAAACCAATATCCTCAGCATTCTTCAACTGATTGTGTTTTGCTTATAACACAACCCATTATTGTATTGAATTTTCGACATTCATGCTAAGCAAGTTTCTGACTACCGGTATAATTAAGAACTACCAATATCTAAACATCATATACATAAAACTTATGATCAATAGTGTTTCATAATAATGTATTTTGTTTACTATATTATAATAACTAATCGCATTTTGGTAGTAAAATAATCAGCTGAGTGTTATTAGTAGTTATTATTTTTTCTACTCTGGCGTTGAGATTTTATCGTGAATGTCCAATAATAGTTGTTATTTTAACCGATAGTTAGAGTTTTTCTTAGTATGAATGACCAATATTAAAGTATGAATAACTCGCTTTCAAATGCAATAAAAAAAGTATCTTACAAAACATTTAAGATTGAAAATCGGTTTAGTACCTTTAACTGACGAGTTATTTTTGTCGGGAATAGTTTAATACTGAATAATATTCAAGACTACTATCTATTATTTAACTCAAAAATAATAAATTATATATTTTGTAAAGTTGCTCATGTTTTACAATATGTTAAAATAATGAAAGTATGGTATTACCGTGGTTTGTATGTAAATATTTGAGTTTTATTTGATTTTTTGACATTTGGTTTAATCATTCGTAGTTATAAAAGGCGTACAAATTTGAGATTTAATTACTAATTAAATCAATGGAATTTGTTTATCTATCCATCCTTAAATTTTAATTGATTCTTATCTCTACCCAGAGGTCTGCCTCTACTCATAGAGTAATAGGCATAAAGTGTATTACCTCTGATAATAAACCTCTACCATAGCATGGAGTTATAAGATTTGTCAGATCGGAAAATCTAATGATCAACGCACACCATCAGACATTCCTATGAGTAATTTTTATAAGAAAAACTGATCATATATCAGAAAATTTTATATGTTCTTCCATGTTTTTTATAATAAGAGTCAAAAGTTGTCCAATTAAGCTATCAAGCCTATGTTCTTATATATTATCTTAGCTTATATTAAGATAATATATAAGAAGGTATTCCAATCCTGCAATGCATCATGGGAAATGTGTCAAGCGATCGCGCCACCACGCGTGTGTCAAGCACACTAGCCGGCGTCTAAAGTATTTTCATGCTAACTCTCGAAATAATAACAAATATTGTTTAATAATTAATTACTGTCTAAAAAAATTATTCTCACCTTACAATAATAACAATAAATGATAATAATTATTTTAAAACCCTCAATTAATTAATAAATTGAGGAAACTTAGAAAAGCAATTAATTGAGGGTTTTAAAATAATTATTATCATTTATTGTTATTATTGAAAGGTGAGAATAATTTTTTTAGACAGTAATTAATTATTAAACAATATTTGTTATTATTCCGAGAGTTAGCATGAAAATACTTTAGATGCCGGCTAGTGTGCTTGACACACGCGTGGTTGCGCGACCGCTTGACACATTTCCCACGATGCATTGCAGGATTGGAATACCTTCTTATATATTATCTTAGCCTATATATAAGACTGTGGTGCGGACTTCTCTTCTACTTTTCATAAATTGATCTAACTAAATTACATCAGATGTCAGCACTATTCAGTGATAAATCAACTTAAGTCAATTTGAAGTAAATCAATGGAGTGTCACTCAGTAATCGGTTATACTTACTGTTTGAAATTTGTAACGTTTTTTTTTTAAGTTGTGTTGCAAATGGATATAAATATTAAAGATATTAATTTGAAAGACATTGATGAATTATTGAATATTGCTTTAAAATTCCAATCACATAATCCAAATGGGCCGCATTATTCTAGTATACTTTAATTTTATTTTATTATTGTAAAATAAACTTTCATAATGTAAAAATTTGTTTGTATTTTAGTGTTACATAAACAAAAAGCAATACAAGCATTTGTATCTGAACGAAAATTGGACGGAATTTATCACTTAACTGAATCTCATTTCCCTACATTACGATCTCGTACATTTTATCGTCGTGTCCGAAACTCTAAAGTATTTGAATCTAAAAGTGATATTCCTTTTGCATTAAGTAAACATTTGATAGAATTTCAATGTGATAAGGTTAATGAAAATGGCAAACATAATTTATTATCAAAAGTAAAAGAATTACCAAGTGAATGGACACTGGTGCAAATGACTTCGATTGATTTAGAAACTGATTGTGTTCCATTCGAAACGCTTAAAAGTTCAACTCCAGAATTTTATCTTACGGTGTTTAGGTGTGGAGATTCTGATTTTCAACCATTTAGTGTGAAAATTGATAAACCTAAAAATAATGAGAAACAAATTGATTTGGCGAAAGAATTGCGGGAGACAATTTTAAAATTGGATGAAAATCCTAAAGTTAATGAACATAATATTGAAGAATATTGTAAATGCAGAAATGAATGTAATTTAAGTTTAAAGGTATCCTGTATTAAGTTTGAGCTCTAAGCAAATAATTCTATAACAAGTTTTTTCAATAATGAATGCATTATACAAGTCATGCTACTAACAGTTTTCGGCAGAAGTACCAAAAGTGACCCATCATCCTCATTTTTTAATACATTTTATATTAAGTTTGTTACATTGAACCGTGATTGAAACTACAGTTTTATTAAAAAAATGTATTTACTCTAAAAATACTGATTAGGGCTCAAATTCCTTTTGAGATTTTGTATATGGTATTAGATACTAATTTTTATACTAATCGAAGTTTTAGAGTACGGAAAAATAATATCGAAACGTATTCCTCGAATTTGACAAAAATTTATATACGTAATTTTAATGTGTGTATGAGTTTTTGAGGACAAATTAATTCGCTTTCGGTACTTTTGTCACAGTTTTTAAAATAAATTCTTCGGTTACATTTTGCTGGTAAACTTATTCTAGAAAAGTTTAATAATCTTATAATTTATTGAAGAATGTGTAAAATTTGTTTTATTTTACAGCAAAGTGTTTATCAAATGGAATTTTATTGGTTAAAAGCATGGAGATTTTTATTATTGGGAAAATTAATTAATTTGTCCCTAGCTAAAAAAACAATTTTGTCACAAATTGATTTACTTTTAAAGGAATTTAATTATATTTTAAATGATGTAAATAAAAATTTAATTGATTCAATTACACTGGGTAGTCCATATTTGTCTCGCCGTGAAATTGCTACACTCATCTTAGGAATCATCCCTGATAACAAAGATCTATCAACAAAATTGGCACGGACTATCGGCGATATATCACAATCTAATGGTAATCTTTTACGTGGATCTCGTTATCCTGTCATTTTAATTTTAGATCAGGTAACTATAATTTTGTGCATTTTGTTTTGAGACTGCAGAGAATTGCAGACTTAGCGCTCTGCCACAGTAGTGAATAATTTACCAACGTGCATTGAAACATTCTTCCGTCCTAGCTTTCTATTGTGCTAAATACGAGCTGTCACATTAGAGTTTATAAAACGTGCGTTTATTTCAACGCACGCTGAACGGACTAGTTGGATGTTGGTGTTTATTATCTATTGTAACATGTTTCAAGCTTCTCTAATTTTTATTTTATTATATTTAAAAAATGCATGACTCATTTGCAAATTATATTTCTTGTATTATATTATATCGTACAACAAAGTTGATTATAAAGTTATTAATTAAAAAACAATTTATTCTAATAATGGAACCAGAAGATGTATTAAAATTTTCATTCCTTGTACATTCTTATTTAAAAAAGAAAAAAAAAACAAAATATTATGGATGAATGAAATAACAAAAGTTGGTACTTGCCGTAAAAAACGATGACGGAGTGTTTTTGCAATGTTCAAAAATCATTTCACGTCGGTTTTAAAACACCGCTTTTTTCTTACTTGCATAAAACATTGAGTATTTTAAGATATGTCTTCCAAATGGGTTGGGAGGGGGGCTTTGTATATAATTGTAGTTTTTCTATTTATTGGAATATTCTGTAGAAAAATGTAGACAAAAAACTATCTATTTTTAGATATTTCCTCGAATGTTATATAATAAAAATTTCCTATTTCCCTAAACTATGTCATTCTGTATAAAAAACCCGCATCTTTCTAGTTATTATAGAAAGTATACTTCAAGTTGGTATTTTTGGAGTTTTTCCCCAAAAACGGAAATTTTATTTCACTTCGATTGCCGAAAAACCGCGTCTTCCTTATAAGTATAGGAAAAATGTTAACATTTTAAAATTACTTATGTTTATTGCATTGTGTATTTGTAAAATATTTCAAAAATATAACTTCAACGCAGGTTGAAAATAAAATTTATTGTGGTAAGTTCTATTTAACTCAATGAAAAGCTGAAACGCACGTTGGCTTACGCTTACGCTTACTCTTACTTACTAATGTCGTGGCATGGCGCTTACTCGAATCTGTGAAATTTACATAAAGATTGACTTTTAATAAATATTATCAGTACATTTTTAACATTGATGATTTTTCCATTGTAAATTTGTTGTAAAAATAATTGGAGTGTTATAATATTTTGTTAATTTTAAATAATAACTCTTCCAGATTATTTATTAAGGTGGATTATGTTTTGTATAGAGACCTCTATTATAAAGACAATCTCTAATATAATATTTTATTACATTGTATTTTATCAATAATATCAATTTAATTATAAAAGAAATAAAAATCATAATTTATCATGCATTTAAAATAGCCATATATAAACAAAAAACTTTATATTGTTGAAATAAGGTTTTAATCAAGTGCGACTAGGTCTTCTACTTGTGTAATAACGAATTTTGTTTTTTATTTTTTTCGATTGCTATTGTGTAACATCTGAAACAAAATTCTATTGTTTCAACTTACAAGTACGTTCTAAATTCCATGATTTTTTATTTTAGCAATTAGATTATTTTCCTTGGGAATCGTGTGAAATATTAAAACATCATCCAGTATCCCGTTTACCATCAATTCATTATGTTTATGCCCTTTATACAGAGCACAAAGAAAATATCGTTAATGGATTGTTAACAAATATTAGTCCTTCTAAAGGTATTAATATGGCATCAAATTTTTGTAGGTAATTTAATAATAGTGGTTTTTGTTTCAGGAGCATACGTTATAAATCCCGGTAAAGATTTACAATCAATGGAATTGCGTATGAGTAAATTCTTTGAGTATTGGACGCCAAATTGGCAAGGGAATGTCGGTGATATTGATAGTGATACTTACAGACAACTGTTAATGAATTATGATATCTTTTGTTACAATGGCCATGGTTCAGGAATAAACTATTTGTCAGGTGACGCTATACAAAAATTACGTGTAAAGGGTGTTGTTATGTTATTTGGTTGTGAAAGTATAGCGTTCTCAGATACAGATGTTGGAATTAGTGAATTGCGAGGAATATACGATAACTATTTAATGGCATGCAGGTAATTTTCTGAATTTTGCCCTAAAAGGGTATTTCTTTGTCAAACATAATATTTTTACAGCCCATGTGTTGTGGGAAATTTATATAAAGTAACATCAAAAGAAATGGATTTCATATCAACAAATTTATTAAGCATGATAATTCCATCTAAAGCGGCTACACATTGGAGATGCATTGATAAAAACAAATGGAATACTGAGGGAAATGTAGTTCCTGAGAAGGTTACATATTTAAAAGAGACTCAGGTGTACGAACCAGAATTATTACGGGCTGTTTGTTTAGCAAGACAAACACCCGGCTTACGCTGTTGTGTAAATGAGCTTGCACTAGTATGTCGCGGTTTACCCGTACTTATTAAATAATTTTAAATAAAATTCATAATTTTTTCTTTTGAAATTTGTAATTTATTAATAAAATCCTTACTTCTTAATATAATAATTCTAGACTAATTCAATAATTTCGATTAAAAAAGTTGAATATCTATTCCATAATTTGTATTCACTTGGAAATTCAATGATTTTACCTTGATTTATTTTTAATTTTGATTCAAAACTGAAAATATTACACTGCACATGCACTCTATCGTTCTTGAGACTATATAAGTCTCGGTTATGAATATGAATATACTCCTGGAACTCATTAATGAATTTTACCAACTTCCTAAATGTGTGAACAAAGAAATAAATTTTAAAAAATTTAGTTTTAATTGTTCATGTCTAGATATTATAAGATTTGAAATTTACAAAAAATTGCAAATACTTTTTCTTATCTCAAATTAAAAAAATTACATGACCAAATAACAGATAATTGTTTTATTTTGAAAAATTTATATACAATAACTAAATATTTTTTCACTAATTTATCACTGTAAAACAGAAAAGAACTTCGTAAAAGCTCAACCTTGCGCAGCTCGGGCCTGACGTTGAAGTAAGCGCTTTTCTCGTTCGAATTCTTTCATACGCAATACATAACTAAAAATAATGGCACAAATTAATATTCAATAATTTTTAATAAATATTGGATTTTCTAATTGTACAGCCGAACAAAGATTTATTGCATTTTCTGTTGTACATTGAGATAAAATTTTTTAATACTGAACCGTTCCTCGTTAAAAAAGTTTCGTAAGATATTTTATTTTCTAAATTTAATTGAATTCGAAAAATCAACAAACAAGAATTATTAGGGTTGAGTATCTGTTAACAAGTACTAATTTTTTAAATATTACATTAAATTTTTGGGGGAGATTACGATATCCGTGGTGTCTCGATTTTTTTATGGATTTTGGTAAAACAAGCCAAAATAAGACGAAATTTTTGTATATTCTTTGTTCATTGGGCTATGTTATTAATAATGATTGATTGAGATAACGAACAAGTTTTTGTCGTCGTTGTCTAATGAACAAAATATGCAATAATGTCTTAATGACCGAAACGAACCAAAACAAATTGTCCATATATATATTGAAAGGTTATTTTTTAACAAACTTACTCATCATATTCACAATTTAAATAGTTATGCTTTTCATGATGACATTTATAAGCGAATGGCCAAACTCGACTTCGACATCCACGGTATTCAAGTAATAAATGAGCACAATAATCACGATCCTGTAGATCAATTTTAGCTGATTCTAGTTGTTCCTTGGTTGCAATCATTACTAAAATAATAAAAATAATACAAGTTTAATTAAAAAGAAAATTATGTTACATAAACACTATTTGGTTAGGTTACCTCGGGGTTTTCGAGCCTGTGTAAAACCTAAATCTGGTGGAAATTCACTTTCCTTTATAGGGCTTGGAGTTAGTTCGGGATGTGCATATAGTCCCCATGCATTACCCATTTTGATAATATTTTTATATAAATATTTTGTCTTTGGGTAATGACTGCTGATGACTTTTAACCATAGAGTAGTCGATTTTATTCTCTTTGATCTTTCAAATTTCAATGTACAAAGTGTTCAAATTAATACCATATTTTGTGCTTATATTAAAACTGCAGTCTTTTCTATACATTCTATTGAAAATTCACGAAGATCTCAGCGCCAGAGTAGAAAAAAGAATTACTACTCATAATACACCCAGCTGATTATTTTTCATTGATTACCAAAATATGATTAGTTATTATAATATATTTAATACTATAAATTATTATGAAACCCCATGTATTACATACAAGTTTTATGTATATATTTAAATATTGGTAGTTTTTAATAGCTCTTAATTATATCGGTAGTTAGAGCGTTCATTAGCAAGAATGTCCAATATCTGTGGTCCAATGACAAGATATCCTGAACTGCTGAAAATTTAAGTACTCGGTTTCAAAAATTTACTATATAAAATTTTAGCAGAAGGGATTTATTTCGAATAAGTTTAAAACTTATAAACTTAAACTTATAATGGTGAATTTATTTCAAAGCTAGAACACAATACGGAGAAATAATCACGTTCTTGATAAATCTATGGTGGATATAAATATAGCAACTTGGAAACGCCATTTTAACACACTTCTTGTCATATAGTATATAAACCCGCCTTTATAATTAGGGTGAACTGTGAAGGTTGTTAGGATGAGTTGCACCTAGAGATAAAGTTTTTAACTAATTATCATTATTATTATTTCATTAAAAATTAAGTTTTAAAAGATATTGGCTTATCAAAATAAATAAAAAAATTAAAATAATGAATACATAATAAAACTTGTTAGGTTAGGTCTAAATAAATTTAAAAATTATCTTATCTAACCATTTTGATTTGAAAACTATTTGCAATTAAAAACTTATACTATATAAAAACTATTTAACTACTATAAAAAAAATATACTAATTCCTGATTTTTATCTTACCGTAAACGAATCAAATTATCTAATAAAAGAATAAGAGGGAGATGAAAATTCAAATTCACAAACTAATTTTCAAACAGTTTTCATACCAGAAGAAAAGGATGAAATAATTGCAAATGAATTTGAGCTAGCAGATACTTTACTTGAAATTCATGAGAAGCAAATTAACTTTAAAAACCCTTCGAGAAACTAAAAAACCAAAAGCTATTCCAGAAAGACATTCCCGAAAATAATGACTCAATATACTTTTCTGAATTAAAACTAAAAAAAAAACCACTTAAAAATCAAATCCATCCAGAAAATCGTACAGAAATTAATTCCATTCTTATTGCAAGTCTAGAAAATAATATATTTTATAAACAATACAACGATGTAATCAAAGGTTTTAAATGTTTCAATTTCGAAAAAACTTTCCAACTAAAATAAAGTTACGCATTCACGAGCGTATTCATACAGGAAATAGACCATATCAATGCCGACATTGTAATAAAACAGTTTAAAACCAAAATGAGTTACAAACACATACACTGGTTCATTTATACGTAAAACAAATTTTCAGTGTTGGATTTATTTAAACTTTTAAAGTACTTAGCAACGTATAGTAGTTTAAGTGCGAATGTCTATACACACACGAGAAAAAAAACAATACATGTGCAGTGCATGTGGGAAATCATTTGTGTTTGCAACGCATTAAAAAATCATGAAAAAAGTCATCAAGGTTTAATGCAAGTGTGTATGGTATATGGGAAAATGTGTAAAGATGAAGGTACATTGCCACGGCATGTAAAAGCTCAAGCAGGATTTAAACGGTATCGTTGTAAAATGTGTATTGAACAATTTTCATCGTATAGTAGTTATACAGCTCATTAATTTATTATTACTTGTATAAAACCATTTAAATATCGTTATTCTCCAAAAACATTTTCATATAAAGCATATATTAGTTCACATGAACGAGTTTATACTGGGGAACGAGCTTATAAATGTAAACAATGCTATAAGACCTTTTGTTGTAAATTTTAAAACGAGTCGAAAAATCTCATAAAGGTGAAAAAATTTATTCATACAATGAGTTTACTGGACCATCAAAATAAACATAAGGGTGACAAACCTTTTCGATGTTCGTTTACATATCGAACAAATTTAAGCGGCCATATTCGTACTCGCAAACTTAAAAATAATTATTCAGATCATCAAGTAGCATCCAGTTGATAATTCAAATTATCAGTAATGAATTTGAAATTTCAAAATAATACAATTTAAATTTTTTTACCTAAACGGTGATGTTATTTAGATAACTAGTAGCCATCATGATGAAATCAAAATATTTATTCATTATTTATTTGTTAGTAGAAAAATGTTAATTTTGTGTTCGCTGCGATGATGAATGAGGCGGCAATAATCGATTGGATTAATAATGTGCTCTTAAAACGAAAATAAATTAAAATATCTACTGGATATTTTTGTAAATAACTATATAATTTAAAAAATTTATATCTGTTAGTATCTACTTTTGACACACTTGGCGCCATTCATTTCATTTCATTTCATGATTAGAATACCTTACTATATAATACCTTATTGTTTATATCAAATAAGTTTGTATTGTAGATTGCCTCGTATAATTAGATACATAAATAATAATTCAAATTTAACAGTTTTTGCACAAATTACACATTGATATCATTGGTCAATTCACTAGTTAAATTGAAAGTAGCTGTTTTGTTGGTTTGTATAATGCAATTTGATCATATATAATTTTACGGAGCCAGTTGCGTAAAATAAGTTTGAATTAGCAGCACTGATTACTTTATAAACGCCTCTAGAAGTCATAATTGTGACACATATTAAGAATAATTGAAAGAGAATTATCGACAAAAATGTGCCTATGTATACTGGATTACTTAAGGACGAATTAGATGAATGTATGTTTACTAAAGAAGGAAAAAACTTTTCCAAATTGTCTGGACAAAATGAATACTGTTCTTAAAGCGGTTTGAAAACGTAAAAACATTATATCATTTACCATTCCATAATTTAGATGCTTTATGGAAAATGAAGAACAAATAAAGATATAATTTTATATTTATTTTAAAAATTTATTAGGTACCTTGCTTGTATGCATTTTATATATATATATATATATATATATATATATATATATATATATATATATATATATATATATATATATATATATATATATATATATATATATATATATATATATATATATATATATATATATATATATGTATAATTATTTGATGAATAAAAAAAACTTCATGTTTAAAATTGTTTTTATTTATTA
Source organism: Chrysopa pallens (assembly GCA_020423425.1). Lineage (NCBI taxonomy): Eukaryota > Metazoa > Arthropoda > Insecta > Neuroptera > Chrysopidae > Chrysopa > Chrysopa pallens. The sequence goes on along the minus strand of CM035591.1, from coordinate 90,393,796 downwards.
TTGTTCGATTTATTTCACATTTGGTAAAATTGGCATTTTATATTAAATAATATTTTCTCTTGAGCCCAGTTATTTCCAGACCATCAATTCCATTGTTGTCTCGAATACATGAGTTTCGAAATAATAACAATGAATCATTTCTTCTAAACTTTATAACATACGCCATCAACTGTATATTGTTAAACAGCCAATTAAAAACAGGACTGAAATGATATGTTTAGTAACATTCAAAAATTTATGTACAAAGGATTATTGCAGTGAGTGCTACTCTGTTGTCCGAATTTATAATTTTGAATTCGATAAAGTGTAATTATATAAAGCCCGTTCTACATAGTCGGTAGTCGCTTGTTGGCTAGTCGTAAGCAAGCGTAACGCAAGCTATTTTTGACATATATGGATATAAATGTCAAATATACATTGTAATGCGCTTACTTACCACTAGCCGACAAGCGACTACCTACTATGTGGAACGGCTATAAGAACTTGCGTGTTTGAGGAATTATTATATATACCTATATAAACACTCCGCCAAAGCACAAGTTCTAATAGGTACACTTTATGCAATGTAATATGTATATATTGCAAGCTACCTATAGCCACCAAGAGTCGATTTGATATACATTTTATATGTTTTTAAAACGGGAACTGACATGGTCACAGGGTAGCAATCACAGCAAAAATTATAAGCAGTATATTTTTAAACACTTAAAATATTTAGAGAAGTCTAAGAATTATTGTTTAGCATATTTTGTTTTATTATATTATTTGTTAGAAAAAGCAGTCCATAGACATCAGAAAGTCATCGAATAATATTTGAAAAAATACTACTTAAGCGTAGTAAGATAATAGACCAGGGTAAAAAAGCCTTTAAAAATGGTAAAAAGTGAAAAAAATTGTAGTAGAATGAAACATATTGGAAACGAAAGAGAATATAACAAAAATAATTTACGTGCGATCTGAGGTCGGGAAGGGGGTGAGTTTTTAAGGGTAAAACATCTTTATCTCGGTTTATCTCGATTTCCGGCAAAACTACAAGTCCTATGCAAAAAAATTAAATGGCAAATGGTTAAATAGTTGTAGGTAATAAAAAGATCTACAACCTTTGTATTTAAACTTAAAAAAAAATTAGTGTGTTTTTTCGATATTTATTCAAAATAATGAGACAAAATAAATATTTAAAATATTTAAAATATTTAAAGGTAAGTTTTCACCAAATTTCGCGAAAATCCTTTTTTTTTTTTTTGTAAAAGATAGACATAAAAATCCAAATCTTGGTTATTTCAATTTTTCACATAAATTTTGTTTTTAGGTGAAAAAAATTAAAATACAAAAGTAGATCTTTTTATTATAAACAACTTTGCTATATAACTTTCTTTCATAGGACTTGTAGTTTTGCCGAAAATTGAGATAAACCGTGTTTTACCCTTAAAAACTCACCACTTCCACTTCCCGACCTCACATCGCCCATAAATTATTTTTCTTTTTTTAAATTCTCTTTCGTTTCCAAATGGTTTCATCATATTATAATTTTTTTTGGTTATAAAAATATTAAATACGATATCTAGATTTTACGACGGCTTTAAAAAAAATGATTTTGTAGAAATAAAAATGAAAGATGCGGAAACAAGGATAACGTAGGTATTATATAACGTAGTAATTTATATCCTTATTATTTTATGTTTCATTTTTATTCAACATGAATGGTATAAGTGACCCAATGCGAGTTTGCGGGAACTCGAATTTCTAATAAAACTATTGAGCTATTGAAAAATAAGTATATTTTTGATTACCGATATGTTAAATGAAATGCTTCCGATAACAATATTATAATAAGTATAAATAAATATATATTTCGTGTTGTACAACTGGATGGAATTATATTAATTTTTATTTCATGATTTAATTAAAATGCAAGCAACTGGACTTAATAATAATTTTTTTAAGCTTATATTGATTATTTATGGACTGCATTCGAATAAAATAATTATTTTGCAATTTTTTCAAAATAATATTTTTTTAGTTTAAATAAATATTCGAGATTTATTTGCTACGACATTTTGTCTTTAAAAGTATATAGTTATGTAAATATGTATATATTTTTGATACATTTGGACTTTTTTTAAATGAGAACAAAATGATAGTCAAAAAGAAATCACAATTATTTCATTAAAATATCGATATGCTAGTATAAAATGGAATTTTTTAAAAATATATTTTATTTGAACTGTTTTTACTTATTTTTATCAAAATTGTTTTTGACCAACGTTAAAATTAAAAATTTTATAATATTATAACAACTATGTATCGAATATTTAACGGAATAATTGTGATAATCTTTATTTAAAATCCTACATTAACGTTGAATTTTTTAATATTTTAAGTTATATCAATCGTTTCCAACTACAAAAAGTTCATGTTTGAAATCCTGTTGCTATTTTCTGTCTAATTTATTTTGGGTAGATATTTGTAAAAAGTACGAAAGTATTTTTAGAAACTTCTAAGAATTTTCGTTTACAAGATGATTTATTTGCTGAATATTCTTAAAGATAATGTTAAAGAATATTATTATTATTATTATTGATAACAACTTATATCAATTGAGCGTATGAATTTAATAATATAAAATTCGTTTTTAAATATTACTAAACGTTTATATAATACATCTAAAAAATTATTACAATTATATTAATAATATGTACAGTGAATTTGTTTAAAAAATATATATTAATATATAGAATGTCTCTTAAAATAAGCAAAAATTTTAGAACCTATATATTTTACAATAAAAATTATGTACCACATTTCCATTACAAGAGATCAATTTTAAAAGAAAGGTAAAACTCGTTTGGTCATTAAGAAAATGTATATTTCATCATTTGTATGTTATCCAAAAATCTTATTAGAAAATCTATGAAAATTAATCATGTTTTAATCTTTACCTGAACGATTATTCATAAGAAATGTATTAATCCGATATTTAGCCAATTAATTAAGTGTTGTACTGAATAGTCGCATCCGAAAATTCAAAAATCACTTTGTACTCCATGACATCAGAAGGAACGTACTACCACACGACTTTTACCTATTAAACTACTCGTTGTTTCTTTTTATCATTTTTTTTTAAAATAATTTATCCAGAAATATACAGACTAAAGAGTGTGGTCGATAGTCAGTAGATTTATTAGAAATGCCTATTTTAGTGGTACACCAAAAAGAAAACTCTCAAGGAGTTTATTTTACAAAAATAAATGTTTCTTGTATGGTCATTCTGAAACATTCTGTATGTAGGTATTTTTTAGGAATGAAAAAATAAAAATTATTAGAAACAAAATTGGAAATATTCAAAAATTCTTTAATTTTTTGCATATTTTAAGTAAACATCCTGTATAAACATAACATTGAAAATAAATAGATTATTATTAATTAATAATAAATATAACTTAATAAATAAAGCTATATATATTGACTGGAACATTATATAATAATAATTATTATTATTTGTTTAGATTAAGTAGTAATAGACGTTTAATTCATTAATTATTGTACATTATTAGTTATCATCCATAATTTTGTATTTAATATAAATTTAAAAATTATTTTGGGACACATTATTGCTATCACTAGTTTTAATTTAATGTATATAAGTATCATTGCACAAAAGGTTTTTTTTTTTATTTTTAATTTTTTTTTTTAATTAGACCGTTTTAGTAAAAACACTAATTTATGTTTTATTTTATTATCAAAAATTCAGTCGTTTTTTTTTGTGTATTTGCACCTCAAAAAGTGAAGTTTTCGAGGGATTATTTTAAAATTTTATAAATTTCTATGTCGGCTAAAATTATGTTCGATAATTTGTTAACTGTCCTGGTATTTAAAGATATAAATCGACAAATTACTTGTACAGTAAAAATTAGACTAAAAAAAAAAATTTCTGTTTTTAATTTCAAATGTAATATTATCCATTTTAAAATGCTGAATATATTAAATATTCGTTATTATAACTGAAACTTTGAAACTTTAGTTTTGAAAAATTTATTGTAGCTTTTGATATTTTTACTACATTTTATTGACATTTTTAAATAACCACTGAAAAAAATTCGATTAAAGAGTAATCGTTTATTTATAATTAATGAATTTATTTAAGTAAAACTTTTAATTTAATAATTTAAGTGTTTAAATTATTCTTAATAAGAAAAAAAATCGAATAAATAATTTTTAATGAAAAATTCGATTTTTTTTTGTACTCAATTTCCAATCTGCAGTTAGTTAAATCTCTACTGTGTAAATAATTATCGATCAATACCTATCGTTGAATCTAAAATTTCTTATTATGTTTAGTGAATAAATTATGTATCGACAATAATAATTTATAGGTATTTCATACAATTAAATTTATTAGGAACTAAATAATTTTATGTAAATAAATAAAATCTTATACACTGGTCCCAATTTGTGTAGATTCAGAATATTTATCAGCTAACACTTTTAATACTTGTTCAAATTTATAATGTCTTTCAATAGATTCAACATGTGCCCCACGAGAGCCCCATAAAAATTTTAAATGAAATTCGGTTCGAAATGCATCTAACATCAACTCATCTGTTCTACTTGTATCACCTAAAATTATTTCAGCATTTCGTTTATATAATGGAATATTTTCATTAAATTTTCGTGATGCTTCCAAATGGGCAAACATTGTTGATAGACCAAAGTCTGGAGATTTTGTTTCCCATGGCGATAGGCATGTTTGAGTTAATGGATTCTTTTCACTAATTGTAGCTCCGTCACCTAAACACAAATAAATATAATTTAGTAATGGTCGATATTGAGTAGTGACAATAATATAATGCAATAAAATAATGAATAGAAAAATTATTATGTTGAATAAGCGAGAAAACGCAAGGGACTCGTTTTTAATTAATCTCAAAACCTGATATTAATCTGTTTTTTAGAGAAACAAAAATGGATACCGATCAATTGTAAATGTGTTTGGCGAAATAGAGAATTTTTCGGCTCCTGTGAAGCATTATTAAGTTATAATACAAATTATAGGTGTATTTATAAATTAGAAAATTGAAAACTTTGTAAAATCATTTGTAGTTCTTTTTTTATGAACTAACGAAATTATAGTATCATAACAGGACTTTTATTTTGTTTTGGTTTTGAAATTTAGTTCACTTAAGGAAGTACGAGCGCCAGGCGGGGTGGGGATAGGTATCGACTCTAGCGCGGTAAGGGGAACGCAGTAACCATATGATTTTTTTCAATATATAGATATACATTTAACATTGGCTAGTAGCGGCATTTATTTTTCTTTTAATTAATACACTTTAATTAGTCGGGCAAGTGTAAATGTTTTTGAATTAAATTTATCACTAATATATTTACTTTCATCCATAAGTTTTTTAAAAATATTCACCGACAGTTTTACGAGAAAAATACAGAAATGTATCAATGTTTGAAGGTTACCCCATAAGACCAATGTTAAATTGCTCAAATTTAAAGTTAATTATTTATTTAAATGATCGGGCAATCTCCTTCAAATTTTTGGAATTTGTTTAGACATATTTAAACTTTGTATTAAAAAAAAATCAAGCCTTTTATCAAAAGTTGCCTTGGTGCTCGTACTTCCTTAACTATAGGTTATCAGTCTTTAAGAGAAGAGTAACCGAGTGCGGATCTCCCATTACAAGAATGATGTTCATTAAATCCAGTGTTTTTAGTAATTATGTAGATTAATGATACTGAATTTTCTATATTTCACATCAAAATGTGAAACTAGATTCAATACCGAAACAAAATACGGAAATTAAATTAAAATTAATTTAAAAATGAAGAAGTTAAAACTTTAAAAGATAATTTTCGATTCACGTAATGTCAATAGAGATATTGAATTGACGTCACTTTTAAGTATGACTATTAACTGAATGGACAGTTTATTTGTGGAAAGTCATCGCTCATTAATTAGCTTTCAAAAAATTGTTTGTAGAATGGTTCACTTTGTTCTTGTGTGGATAAAATTTTCAAGCTTATTTAAAAATCAAAAAATTAAAATTACGTGACACTCCCCAAAATTTAACTCTGGATCTGATCTGGAGAGTAGCGTTACAAATGCAAAAGTTAATCGATAACTTGTAGTTTTAATTCATTATGTACAGAGTTTGATTATTTAATATTTATAGTAAAGACTAGGCAATCTGAATGCTAAAAGACCTAAAAAGAAAGATCTTTATAATTTTTTATGTCAAATGAACATCTATTTTTGATATGAACTCTGCCTGAAGACAACAAAACATCATTAATATTAGGTTTTTTTGGTTAATTGGAATTATTGCAGCGTTATTACCCTAAATTGTAGTATAAGAATAGATTTGTTTTGGTCTTAAATCCGCCAGCTTAACTGCTATTTAATTATCAATAACATATCCAAAAATACAAAAGTAAATTGATCTTACCAATAAAATCAGACATTCCACGTTCTTGAAGTAAAACTATTGGCAGTAAATGAGGTATTGTAGTATTAGGCGCTTGTGGATTTGTGCATTCATTCATACTTTTTAGTGTTGGTCTTAGTTTTGCTTCAAAGTTAAAGGCACTATCTGTATATTTCTGTCTTAACATGTGCCATGTAGATTCTAACGATTGGACCTACAAATATAGAAATAAAATAATTAGATTGCTATTGATAACATCGATTGATATTAGAAACTTACTTGGGTCGCACATAGTCCAAGCATAATTCCACAAAATCCAAAAAGATTTCCTAATGCTGTTTTCGTATCGATTGCTACTTCAATCCATTTATTTACTATTTCAGCTCGCTCAGAGTCTGATGTACAAGTTAATATTGTTACAGCAACTAATAATTTTAAACAAATAGTTCTGAAACAAAATTATATATATTTAAAAAAATTTCTTGATGGAATTTAATGCTACTTAATTTTATAGACTTCTAAAAACAAGGCCGCTTAACGATTAAAAATGACGAGGTTATTTTTAACATTACCTTTAAGTCAATTGTTGAGATGTCAATAATAAGACTTAGTAATAACAAATAAATAAATGAAAAAATGGTTTCAAAGATTTTAAGAGCATTTCAAGGTGTAAAATTTTATTATTTAATTTAATTATTTAATTTCATAAAATATAAGAGAGATGACTGTCCAAGCGTTGAATATTGACTACATAAATGTTTAACGACGTTGCTTGATTTCAATTCGAAAGGTCATTTTGCAAGAACTGAGAATGGTAGGTCAAATTTTCTTTTTTCTCACTTTAGCATCTTTTGAAAAAATTGTGGTGTTACAATATAGGTGCTAAGCATAAAAAGTGCAGGTGTCTTCTTGGAATTATTCCAAAGAGAATTACAAAAATTATTTTACACGGCGTAAAAGGTTTATCGAACATGTCGGCTTCATAATTTCCTAAAATGTACACTGATATCTATAACCATTGAGGTTTATATTGTTCATTGATGAAACTGACTGATCATAAAGAGAACCGCAATGTAGTTGAACGTTAGTGTTCAATGAAATATACATTCAGGTATTTTCATAATGATGATCAATTCGGTTTCATATACATACACTGGCTTGGATAGATTATTGACTCGGCGCTTGCGTTCTCAAACTACACTCTTCAGGCTAATTTACTTTCAATCTTAGATCTTTCTGTATGAATTTCATTCCCCTTTTTTTCTGCACAAAAAAACAAACGTTTTAAATTTGACGTAGCAGTAATGCAATATATAAGTAGAATGTTTTCCACTCAAATTTCGATTTTCAACGGATTTTCGTGTATTCATGTATTTTGATTCTAAATATAACATTTAGGCATCTTAAAAACATGAATTTGAACGTGTATAATCTTGGGCAGGGTTTGAAAAATTATTAGGAATTTAAAGATTTGTCTAAAATTTCACTATTACATTCCACCCTTCCTTTATTTCTGAATAATGTCGAAAAAAAAGTTTTTAAATAGTTTCTATAAAATTATAAAATTACCTTAATAATAACAAATAATGCAAAAAAATAAATAAAAATTTGCTTACCTTTCAATAATATCACTTCGAATTTGATGTCCATGTGGTAACGTGATAAGCTCAATACCAGGTATTTGTAATAATCGGTTAGAATTGTTATTATCGTCTAAAGTTAATTGTAAATCAATTTTTGTTAAATGATTTGCTAATATTCTAGGCCCATTTTCTTTTAACATTATTTTAATACTTTGTAAGGCAGTTGCATCTAATGGTTTATTTTCCGTTGCTGGCAACAATAGTGTATGGAAATTTTCAATATCAAATTTTGACACCGTGTCTAGTGCAGGTATTTCTAACTGCATAATAGCTTCTTCGGCATTTGCATAATTAAAATTTTTCAGCGTAGTAGAAGATTCAGAACTAGATAACATATATCGAGGATTTTTTATGATAACACCGGATATCCTAGGTACACCTTCAATAGGATCCCCGGCTGCTGAACTCTGCGCTGAGTCACCAGATCCATTTCCAGAATCTGAACCAGATGCATGATATGAAGCAACTCGTTGGATGGAACCGTGTGGATGGAAGACCAGATCATTATTTTTACCGTCAACATCGGTGGAATCTTTCGAGTCACTGCGTTGCATTAGTGACGGTATTCGACTAGGCTTTGGAGGAGGTGAATTTGAAGTTGGTTCTTCATCACCATTTTCGAATAAATGTTTACGTTCGACACATGGTGACAGAGAAGGATCACTTGTTACCCTTGAAATATGTTTATTGTTGCTACGATTTCCTAGCGTTGTGGAATTATTTGACGGAAGAGATATTTTTGTACACGAATTTCTCGGTAACGAATGTGTGGAAAACTTTGAATTTATTTGTTCGGCTGTTTGACCCGCTGAGCGTATCATTAAAGGAGATTGTATAACACCATCGGCACTGTTACATTTCTCCTGGCAGGATCTTTGTTGAGCTTCAGCTGGAGTCAGTGATTGTGACCGTTGTTTTTTTGCTGGAAGCCTAGGTCGTATATCTTGAGCATTTTTTTGTGGAGATGATGATTTATTAAATGTATTACAACTATTTTGATTAAAGACTGTATATCGCATTGGATTTGGGGTAATGGGTGTATTTACTGGGGATACCAAACGACTTTGAGGATATGGTGGTGGATATTTAGAAGCATAAAATGAGAGAGGATACATTCTGTTACGTGGATATTGTATTCGCGCTCCAGATGCCACTGATATTGGTTTGCCTGAGCCCACGTAGTATGTGATTAAATCAGGTACCGTGTCATATGCGTCATCTTCGAATTGATATTGAATTCGTTCATACACTGTATCTGGTTGAATCACTACCTGAAAATTATAAAAATATTTTGAATATTCCGTTGGTATAGGCCGTTGCATGGTTAAAATGGTACTAATGAGACAAAGTAATTCTTTGATAAGCTATGTATGGATTTCTTAAATATTTAATGAATACAGAGTATTCCACAATACATTTAGCATAAGTAATTTTGAAAACAACTTTTTTTACCATATCTACCAGAACGAAGCGGTTTTTAATCGTTGTGAAATGAAATGAGATAATTAGTAGACAAACGAAAAGTTGAAATTTGTATTGCTTTTGGCAAAAATATACAAAATTGCTAATTGTTTTTCCTAGAAACAAGTAAAAGACCTAATTAGGGAAAATATAGAAACTAAAATTTTTTATTTTCAATTTTACGACTTTTTTTAAGTATATTATTTTTTTCTTAAGCTAAATCTTTAAGTATACTATTTTTTTCAAATGATACGAAAATGCAATTTTTGGGCAAAATTTCCAAAAAAATTTACTTTTTTCCTAAACATATTAGAAAGATGCTGCTTTTTGCAATCAATGTGAAATGAAATAGGAAAATATTTTTCTTATTCTCTTATAGAATTCCCGATTTTGAGGAAAATTTCAAATAAAGAAATATTTCCAAAGAGTAGTTTCGACGCACGCTGGTAAAGAAAAAGCTATCTTGGCAGAACGCTTACTTTGCTTGTAGGGTATAATTCACAAAAAGTAGAGTATTATTCACAAAAAATGATCTATAACAAATAACTAGTTTCGTGAACATCTACCAAAAAATGATTATGATCAATTATAAAATCCTAGATATTATAAAGTGATTTAATGACATATTTTATTTTTTGTGTAATACAAAACGATCTAAAATTTAAATTCTCGTACTCTGTATATACGTACTGGTGAATTTGACCGTTAAGGGGAATTGACAGAAACGTAATAATAAATAAATTGTAATTTTTCATATATTTGTGCGCGAAAATTGAAAAAAATACTATGTATATTACATTAGGGGATTTCTTTATTATAAAGGTCTCATTTTATGTGTGTATTGAATGTCTAAGATTGATGCCTGCAATTTTATCCAGGCAAACATTAATAATAATGTGTAATATGTATTGCATATATGAGCATACCTTATTTATAACAAAATGTAATGGTTGTGTTTTATGTCGACAACTTAAAACATAGTTTCCCGGTTGTGACGTACAATCACGTACTAAAAATTCTCCATCACGTTCAACAATTTCTTCGGCACGTGGTCGTGGAATTGCTCCATGATACCATGCATGAGAACATAAATCCCGAGTATCTAATGATAGTTCCCATTCTAAAGCTTTTTTTAGTGCTGTTGGATCTAAATTTGGATCGGCTATTGGTTCCTGAAGAAAAAAATATTTATATTAACTGTTATATTTATTAATTATAATGGTGAAACCGAGATTAATTTGTGTAATACATACCATTATCAACGTACACAGACTTTTACTTTGATTATTGGAATCCGTAACGTAATTTAAGAGATCATCTCTGCAACCAAGAATAAATAATTTTAGATTTAAAAAAGAGATGTAAAAATGAATATAAGAATAGGAAATATTAATGTCCTATATATTTAAAAAAATGTTGATGTATGTAATGAAGTTAATTAACGTTGTAATTAATATAGAAATGTGTATACAATATTTAACTGAAATACTTTAATATGAATTATGTTAAATGTTCTTAGGTCAGTCATTTTACAAGTTTGTAGTGATAGTACATAATATAATTAGAAATAATGAGTTGAAATAGATACATTAAAGCATTTTTTTTTTGTAGGTAGATTTCATAACTTAATGACAATTCGATTAAATATCGATAAATTATTGACTATAGGAAATTAGTTATTCTTTAAATCTTTTTAAACTAAAATCTCAATTAGCAATTGGATGTAAGAATTGAAGAATGATTATCAACAAAGAAAGCCATCGTCTTTGTTTTGGCGGTTTTAGTATACTTGTTTTTCGTATTAATCGTATACATACGTTATTTTTTCTCTAAATAGTTTTCGTTAGTTTTTCTCTAAATAAAAATTCTATAGCTGGCGTAATGTTCTCAACTATTTAAACACTATATACAATTGGATAGTTTAATTTGAGTCTTTTTCCTATAGCGTATGAACTTGTGAACCAAGAAATCGTTAACGAATAAATCAGTTAACGAAGTAATGAATATATAAATTGATTCATTTGTCACCGTAAAGTTTTAATTGCCTTTAAAATCACTCATGTTAAAATAAACCTATATTGATATAGTAGAATATCTCCATTCAAATTCTTGCTATTGAGTATGTGAGTAAACACATTTATGAATTATGAATTTTTATTTTTATCTTTTAATAGTGCAGATTTCCACTATTAAATTATTTAATGTGTTTACTCACATATACAATAGCAAGTATTAGAATGTATACTATTATATCTACATTGGTTTTTCTTAGCATTGTTTTCTGTATAAAATGTAATTTCCACCTGTATATTTTCACTAATAAATCTCATAAATATGATTTTCTTCTTATCGTAGATATAGTTTTCGTCGTAAGGCTAATGCTGGACAAAGACGAAACCAGCAAGGATCTTATCAATGATGTTTAAATCTAGGAATCGTTTTCGTTTTGATTCACTGCTTTTGTACAGTTGTTAAAATATTTACAATAGCTGTAAATTATATTAAAAAAATTGACAGAGAAATATAATCGTTATAAAATTTTCGAATTAATTTCTATAATTTTACTACGCTCTTTTCAATCTATTATCTGAATTTTCTATTGGTAAGATAAGTAAAATAATTTTTGTGGATCCAAAAGTAAATATCTATTCACACATATAACAACGGTCAGAATTTATTCACCGGTCAGTCTCAGTCAGAAATAACTAGCCATGTATACATGTCCTTCGCGTGTCATTTCATTCACAGATCAGTTTTCGTGCTATCCTCTTTTCTTCAATGTTTTATATATTCCGACACTAGTACACAGAAAAAAATTCCATCAGTCAAATTGTAAAAAATATAGTTGGTGATGAATTTAAAAATGAAAACGGGTAAGATAGCCTGTATTAGATTTCTCAGATTATTATTTTTTTCTGAGTGAGACGGAATGACTGAACTGTGACGTGACTGTAATATGTGAAAGTACATTTAATCAGTCATAAAGATATGAATGAATCAGTCATAAAGATAATATGTACATACTTTTACCTAGTAAATTTTGTCCTTCTAATTGTTATAAATGCCCATAATTTTATTAGTTTTACAAAAATAATGCGAAATAATAAAATAATTTTAAATATATAAAAATTTTTTTAGATTTATGGATAACGGTATTATATTATTAACTTGAAATTCAGATATAGACTTAAATGTTAAATTCTAGACAGTTTGACAATATTTTCTGGTAAGAAGTAAAAAAGTACAACAATGAAACATATAATAGACAATAATGAAAGTTATACTGAAAGTTAACTTTTGTTATAAATAAATTCAAAAATACATTCTTGTTGAAATCAGTGAAGACGTAGAGAAACACATTACATTAATTGCCAATTAAAATTGATGACTAGATACTAAATAGAATAATGTTTTACTCAGCAAATTCAATTATTGAGTGATCCGATTAATATTATTTTCATTAATATTTAAAAAATTCAACAAATTTACTATATTGTTTGTAATTTTATTTAGTATTTTATATTTTGTATTTGTAAATAAAATAAAATATTCATATAGGCAATCCTAATTACATTAATGTTAGGTACATTGTGTTTATTCAAAAGAGCGTTCATTTGTTTACATTATTGAAAATAGGTCCTCGACTATTTTAGGTTTGTCGAACAACAGTTTCAATCAAAATAAACATGTGCTTTTCAAAAAAAAATTTTTGGTTTAAAACTATATTATACTTTGCCCATAGAAAACTTTACATAGTTTTTAATATTACTAAAAATAAATTGTAAAATATTTTAACCGACGTCAAAAAGAAAGTTATAACATCGTCAATATTTTTGTTGTTATCTCAGAATATCTTTTGTTGTTGTCATTTATAAATCGATTTGAACAATTTTTGATTTATTGGAAAGCGTATACTTTTAAATAGATTAGATTTAAATTTGAAGAAAAATTGCAGTCCTAAAGGGTAAAGCAACCCAAAATTTTGGGTTTTGTACTGTTTTAGATCACCCACAAGACAATTTTTTAGTGATAACACTTATTATAAAAGTAAAAATAGAACTGACAACAAAAAATAATTTTAAATACTTTTAATAATAATTCCCTTGTGATAAAATTACCTTTAAAGTCGGTGGCAAGGAATAAATTTTTTAGCTAATAATATGGCTTCGAAAGGTAAATGGACAGAAGGCACTTATTTATACAAGTATTAAAAATTCTTCATTTTTCAGGTAAAATGAATACCACGATATTATTGTAAGAAATAAATAAAATTATTCATATACAAATTTTAATGCTCAGAAAATTTCTTTGTTTGGCGACTTACAATGAGATTGAATTGGACTCTAGCTACAAAAGAAATTTCGAGCAATGAAAACGACTCGATAAAAATGTTAGAAAATGTATGTATGGTGAATTGGTTTTAACACGTTAATACAAGGTAATACCAACTGTTTATTTTGGATATGTGAGCCTGCTCGAGAAAAACTATTAAGAAATTTAGAAATTAAATTTATGTATTACCATAGAGGATAAACTAATTTGGTATATTTACGGGATTTGATATCGTATTTGTTTTTGTTTTCTTAATTGTTACCGTCAGATACTTTGACATTAATCTAGTCAAAAAACAAAACTGGTTTAAAGAGATGAAGCCGATATCGAAATTGACCAATAAACGGTGTATTGGAAACTCGAAAAAGATGTTAGAAATTCTTATAAGAAGAATATATAAACATTGATGATTGAACAAAAACTATAAGTTTAATAACAAAATTTCGCTTAATTTTTTTAATAGTACATTGAAAGGAAGTTTATTTAATGATTACACATAACAAAATCAATTTGATGATTGTATAAAAATTATTAAATGTTGTACTAATAGCAAAAATTTTTGTACAATGAAATAACTGAACTCTGTCATTCATGAATAAAAATCAAAATCAAAATGTATGCACCCTTAAATTATATCTATCTTAAATTTCATTCAAGTATGAAACAAATTGTATAAACTAAAAAATACACAAATAAAATTTCATGTCTGAATATATACATTCAAATTACATTTATGTAAAACACATTGCATATATTAAATTTGTATAATGAGATAAATAGAAAGAATGAGATAAATAAAAAAAGGAGAAAATTGAATTTATGTCTGAGTAACAATTTTAGCAACCTCAATAAATTATGATTTAATTGCCATTAATGTTCATATTATTATCTTTTAAGCCGGATATTTTAAAATAAGACCAATTATTTAGTTTTGAAAAGGTATGGGAATTTGCAACTAAAAATTTCGTTTATTTGATAAAGTACATCTAAAGGTCTTTTGTTTTCTCGATACGATACTGTCAATTGATTGATGGTAAGCCAACTTTTTTTGGTTTTTATCTCGAATTATGTGATCTTAATAAGATTTGTGATCTTAATGAGTTTTGTGATAGTACCTAAATATCCTTGGTTAATTATTTACAAATTTCAAGTTTTTTAATTAATATAAATTAATTTCCCTCACAGATTGCATGAATTATTAAAAAAAAAATCTCTTATACACAATGTGTATTATATTTAAGTAAAAAAAATTGCATATATAATATAAACAAACAGATTTATGATAATATCTTAAAGTTAATATTAATAAAATTATTGATTCTAATAAGATAAAATGTAATGAGGGATGGCAACTTCGATAGGATTCTTACCTTTACACAAAAGAAAACAAAAAAGAACTGTACACGATATTCAATAAAAAGTAAGAACAACACACTTTCTTCACATTATTTATACAAATCACTTTATCATTGTCAAATAATACTCAAATTTCTTTTATTAAAACATTATCACATCATAATAACACATGAAATTTTTTTATTATTCATTTTGATGTGAAAAACCAAACCACTAAGTAAAAAATTTACAGCGAAGTGAACACACTAAAGTCCTTACTATAATGAGTATTTTATCAATGAAACCGTGTAAAAACTCGAGTGACTGAGATTTATAATTTCAAACTTCACAATACAATTATTCTTACTAGAAGAATAATAACGATTATATATGACTATTATAGTTGAAATGTAAATAATAAAACATAGTATTTTTTACAGTTTTTGTTAAATAAAAATTATGATAGCAAACATCATGGGAATCGAAACAATTGTAGAGAATGGTATAAGAGGAACGAGCGCGCGCGAGCCCACACCCCCTTTATCCAAATCGACGTCGGTCCGTCCACCCTCCTATATACTATACGCCGCTATACTCTCGATGTCGCGCGGACGTTTGCATTGTCTGGGCACCCTATGCGTATTGATCCCATATAGTGTAGTACTGTCGTTCAAATCTACTATGTACATGTGTATATTATGTAGATAACGTGTTAAAGGTTGTGTATCAAAGCTCATTTTAACTTTTAATATTAGTATTAGGCATAGAAGAAAAGTATCAACTCAAAGAGAGAATCCAGACTACTGCTTAATCAAGCCGAGCTATCAAGTTTTCAATAACTGTGTTACCCAACATCGGCAGTTTGTGAATTATTATTAACGTGGCGGTTAATTGATTAGGTTGTCGATACATGGAATACGAACGAAGTAATCGGCTTTGCTGGTGGAGGTTTTCTACAGTTTCCCTTCAAACAACATCAGGTCTATGTCGACACTGTTCCATTCAAAAAGACGGATACAGCCGCACTACCTGGCAAATTTATACCTTTACGCATTGTTCTATCCTCCATTTACATCATGAACTCCATTATATAGATGTAGTTAAATAATTAAAGATTAAAAACAATGGTGCGAATGGCCTCTGATATTGACGTTTATATCTGAGAAACGGAAGAAAAACTCCATTATTACTTTAATAACTAGGTATCAGTCTAAAAAACCCAAGATGTGGCTTCTTGAAAAATAAAATCATCGTGCAGTTTTCTTGTATGGATCGATTAGGAAGTAATTGAATTTGTTAGTAATCAAATTTTTGAGTCATTATTACCTTATTATTTGCAAACTGAATTGAATGCAAAATAATTTTTCTTTATCTATGTCAGATACTACTAACTTTGATATGTTTAACAACTTTTGATGTATTAATCGCATTACATAAAGTACAAATGATATTTTTATTTCAACAGATCTATTTCGGTTATGCTCTTTATTTAAGTGATTAAAAAGACGGCCTTCAATCTGTCGATTTAAAGTGCAACGTACATAACAGCTGACTTATTAATCAATTTTTATTTTCATCTCTGTACCGACCCTCATTTTATCTATATTGCCAATTAATTACAAATATTGCTCTATTTGTTGTAAATGCTTGCTTATTATTTGTTAACATAATCGAATTGTTTCATTTTGTGTGTGTTGTTTTCTAATACTACAAAATTTGATATTTTTAACTTACATTGTATTAAGCAAATAATTATTAATTAATGTTATATTAAGTAACAAATTCGACCAAAAATTGTATACCGTTTGTTCAGAAGTTTTTAAGCAAAATTACATACAAATAAAGCTTTTTCAGGAAAAAATCTTTCTACATTTCTCAAAATAGAAATATGGAAGAACTTAAACTATTTATTTCCTAATAATTTGGGAGTTAATTTATTGGAGCAATAAAAGTAAAAATCGGATTGACATTATTAAAATTTGATGGATAGACTCATAACACAAATTATACACTTAGATATATTATATTAAATTATAAAACATTATATTGAAAGTATGGCATAATCGTTTACAAAATGAATAATTTGGTACCCAACCTTTGAGGGAAATTGAAATGTTTCCTACATAACAGAGACCAATTTATAGGAAATTTACTATATCTACTATACGCTTTTCTTTATTATGACGTTATAGTAATCACAGGAAATTGTACGCGCCCCAATGTTGCGCATGCTTAGTTTTTTTTCCACCGTCTTTCATTTTTTCTCTACAATATAATGTAATACATCTCTCAGCTAGAATTATATGATTTTTCATTGATGAAAAATTTAAGCCAAGTGGATGCTGTTCTGTGATGTATGATACTTTAATGTCAGTCAAAATAAAAATACTAAGACATTTATTTTCCATTTAAAGCGATAAATATAAGTATGCAATCGTTTATTTAGATTGGAAATATTTTTCATGATACAGATAAATAAATGAAATAATTTAAGTATTCTTTTTTTTATGACATAGATAATTTTTTTCCAAAATTAAGTTTTTTGAAACTTAATAGGGCCTAGATATTAATTCTACAATAATTTTTTTAAATACGAATAAATTGTTTTCTTGTAAATTGATTGAAAATAACTGAAACACAATAAATTGATTTGAATGGAAAACTTTTTCACGATTAGCATTTGTATACTTTATTAAGGATATTTTTTGTTGTTGAAAATACAATCTGTTAACTTAGAAACATTTTTTGTATTATAGAAGTACTACGTTTACCAAAGAATTATTCTCATTTTGTATGAATAAGTTAGAAGACAAAGTTTTCCAAACATTTACTACTAAACGAGTATAATAGTTTTTGTGCTTCTAAATCCACGAGAATAGTTTATTCAAAAGATCCGTAGTAAAACACACATTACAACTAAAACCCAATGTGAATATTTATTTTTATTTACACCAAAGTGATATCTCTCACAAAAGTTTTGGATTTGAGTATTCAAACACTTCAATATATTACTTTATTGTGCATAATTTTAAACCAATTACATTCGATAACATTAATATTGTTATATTTTGGGAAACATTTTTTTCTGGTTAAAAATTTCCTTCAAAAAAAGATGCCAAAAATGGAAAAAAATATTTGTGTATATTAATTATTGAAAGTTTGGAAATCAATTCTACCGACACATCTAACACGAAAACTACTTGTGGAACCATTTGGCTTTTAAAATACAGTTGCATTTATTTATACTTAGGAACCTTAAAGAGTATGGTACATTAACACATTTTACTGAGTTTTTTGTATTTGTCATTTTTCGTTTTGTATTTTTTAAAGTACAATAATGGTACTTTTTATTTTATCCCCTTATTGTTATATATGTTTGCAATTGTCTACAAATTCATTCAGGGATGTATTTGATGTAAAATAAGAGGGTACATTTAGGGAACATATCAGGGGGATAAAGAAAAATTAACCACAAGGCACTAATAGCAGCTATTAGGTTTTTTTTTTAATTTATGTTTTTACCTTAATTAAAATTTATCGAATTTTTCAATTATTTATTTTTATTACCTATTTTCATCAAAAATAAATTAACAAAAATAAAAAGTGAATCAAACAAATTTGAAACCCTTTCGCAAATAGAATTTTGGTATTGGCATTGATTGATTGATTTATTTTAATAGCTAACATTGTTTCTTAGCCTTTGGTTACAATTTAAGACACAGTTAATTATTATTAAGATATAAATGATATAGATTATTTAAGAAATGATGAAAATCTTAATCACAAAAATTTAATTTCTAGCTTACATTTAAAACATATTTGGCATTAATTTTAAAAAACATACTTAGTTCATATAAATATTTAACAATAGAATTTCATTATCGCAGGTATACAACTACTACACTGTTTGAGTAATAATATTGCCTATATATTAAATAAAATAATTATGGAGCTGAGAGCTCAGTTGCGGGCTGTGCTCTCATGCCAATAGCCCCGGGCTCGAAGTGACAGAATTATCGTTCAAACCTTATCATGTTAAAGGTTTTGGCCATATACTCCCTGGATTCACCTAGCCTTAGAAAAATGGACACCTGATCTTTGATTGCGAAAAACTAGACGGGCGGTTGAATTGTGTACGACACCTATTCTATGTGTGGCGTGATCCCGAAACGATGTAACAATAGAGAGTATCGAGTCCCAGCGTCTTAAAATTGCCGGTAGCGACTGTGGTTTTTTAAATATAATAATACTTAATACAATTCTGTTAGAATGTTATTTCTTGTAACATACTTTAAGAAAAGATACAATCAGTTTGTCCGAGTTTTTTTCTTAAAACCAAGAGATTTCAATAATTTTTTCTATACTCTACATTTTATAGCAATTTATTTAGAATGTTTTCTTTGTATTGCCAACTAGCTTTACTCTTGTGTAATTACAATGACCTAGGCTTGTATTAGTTCACAAAATTAACTTCACTATTTGTTCTTTTCTTTATTTGTTGATACTAAAAGAGTACATGGTCTTTAATATATTAAGCACTTGGCTGCGAAAATCTTCTTTGTCGCTCAATAAACAGTTAATAAAAAACTAAATAAAAATTAAAGAAAACTAAAGCAACAAATGAATTTTGTAAGTAATAATATGATTCCTGCCGACTTCGATAGGTAATTGGTCACAAGGCAATTATTTATAGAAATGTTTAATTTAAAATTATTTGAAGTCAATGAATACGAACCCCTTGCACTTTAGATTAAATGGCACTGATAGCTTATACCAAATTTATACAGTTTTCAAGATTTGGTTTTTGAATTTTAATAGTTTGACAAAATAAATATTAAAAAAACCATTTTTTTTTCGGGGAATTCACAGAGATTTGTTATTTTTGGAATATCTAAATTATGAAATAAAATTGATGAATACTTACGTACTATCCTTGACATGCAGGCGTTTATCCACAGCCATGCTATGCCTTTGTTTTGAATTGTGCTTTAGCTTTCTTAAATCTGAAAGATAATTAAATACATTTTATAAACAAAAAATACAAACGATTTGAATATTTTACGATGGAAAAAAAGAAATTGTTTAAATCGTTATTCGAACATTTAAATTTTAACCGAAGATCTTAAATTTTGCCAACAATTTCAATCGAAAATGCTATGAAGACATGTCTTGACATGCTCCTTGGTTAAAGTTGGTGTGATAAGGTAACATTTATTGATGAACCGGAGTTCTTGAAAAAATTTCTTGAAAGGTACATTTTCATTTTAGCAAAAATAAGTTCGAATTTTTATTCTTGTAGTATAAAAGAACAGTAGAAGAGCTTTCAGCTGGATTTTTCTATTTTTCCATAAAGATGGTGGGTGTGTATTTTCTGTTAGTAGAGAGTGAAGTGTGAAAATGTTAACAAGAGAAAAATTAAAAATATACATATTATGACAAGAACTATTTTTTACAACCTGACGTTTATGTAAATTGTCAAACAATTACAAATAATTAATAGTGCAAAAATATAATGAATAGTTAAAAATAAAATAATGACATCTATAATAAATTCGATACAAAAAAGAGTCAGTTTACACACGCTAAATTTACCATTATCTTTATTTATTTTTTGAACGGCAAATCTTCCTGTATTACTGATAGATTGTTAAAAAATTGATAAATGAAAGCCACAATTTTTCTATTGGAATGAATAAAATTCAAATAAATTTAGAATAAAATAAAAATTAACTCTTAAAAAAAATTCAAAAGTTTAAAGACAATCCACCTAATACCACATAATTATTTGATGAAAATTTAATATAGTGACAATTATCAACAGTTCGAAACAAAATAATTCACAATGAGTAGAAATCGATGCTCATCAGACAATCAAATTGGATTTTTTGGTTTTATTGCCCATAACGAGGGCCAACAAATGCAAAAAAATTTCATCAAATTTTTTTTAATAGGGAATTCCGTAGACGTATTCTATCACTGATCAGAAAACAGACAATAATTTTTTTTAATTATTCAAATGATTGACGATAAGTTTTGACCATACAGTGTCAAGTAATAATAAATTACGTCGAACTGTCCTGTGAAGAAGATTATAAAATTCTTCATAAAATTCTTGAGTAGCCTAATTATATGTAACCAAATAGCAATTTACGGGTTTCCCGATTCTTATTGGAAGAACACACCTGACATCTGTATATTTTATGTTTTAAATTTAAGAAATAATTTCGTGTCGGTGAATAAATAAATAAAATCGAATAGCAGGACTCAATGACTAAAACAATGGCCTAGCTTTTAAGTGACTAGAGACAAGTAAGTATAAGCGAGAAACATTTTCGATTTAATTTTACGACAACGCTTTCACTATTATTTATTAGGATTTTTTATTCATTTATGAAGTCGAAATTTGAGATTGGTCAATTGATCGAGAGCATTTTTTTACATTTATAAATACGATTTTGAACAAATGAAGTAACTAACAGAGTTAATTATTTAGATATGATGGAGTATCAATGTTTATAATTACCGGCATTGGTAAACTATACAAAATACGTAGTAAAACTATGAAAATCAGTTTCAAAAGTTGTTTAAGTAAAAGTACAGTTTAATATATTGGTCATTGACCTATGGGACCCACAATATTTTTCGGTTTACCGTTTTTTAGGTCAAAACCGAAATTGAAATCTATCTTATTTTTCAATTATCGTAGCTTCTGAAAATTTACTTATTAGATGATTTTACGAATATATGAAAATTTTTCTATTGGCATTCATTATTTTACAAACTTTATACTAAATTTTTTATAGCTATAGTTTTAAGAAGTATTTTTGTAAATTTGAAGATATAAGAAAATAAATAATAACAATAATAATAATAAAATGCTTTATAAAAACTTACTTTTTTCATATTTAATTTTCAATGCCAACAAACTTGAAACAATTCGTGCACGATGCGATGAATTTTTAATTCCCAATTCTTTTATATCAGCCTCTGAATAATGCAACAGCTCTTCAACACCAGTAAACCGTATAAATATATCTTTATATTCATCATATAAATCTAATGCATTCAACCATTGTTCAACATCTAAATGAGGCTTTATATTATTATTCACTGTTGTTGGAAAAGTACTTGTAGAGGATTCTGTTTGCGTTGGTATGGGTGGAGGCGGTCGTGGCATCTTCATCATACTATTACGGTGTATGGACATCATAGATGGAAAACGTATTCCATTCCATATACCACCTGGAATGAAAAATAAATCCAACTATTATTTTATTCAGTTTTAAATATGGCATGCAGTATATACCTACACTACATACTTGAAGTTTTCTAGATTATGAAACACTTAGACACACGACTCATGAAGAGTTCATGATGTGGTGTCAGGATATAGAAGAAGACATGTATAGGTTGGAGAGATTTATAGGAAAGTATATTGCATTTATGTTTAGTAATTATTATTGTTATCCTGTGAAAACACGATGAAATGTTCTGGAGCGAATGATGGTATACAATTCAGAAATGTTGCAAAATATTATCATTTTAATCAGCATTTGTCTGCATATTATTTCTGTGGTTTTAATTAAACTCCAAAGTTGATTTTGAGCTTTAGAGACTAAGAATTTTCGGTCTTTCGGTCGTAGGTTAGAAGGTCAGTTGTAACTTATCTAAGAATTGCAAGATTTGGCAATTCACCACGCATTAATAAATCATAAATTAATTATCAAAATATAATGATTAAATATAAATATAAATTTGCCAAGCATTCACTCAACATAAAAACGGAAGTTATTTGAAAAAAAAAAACAGAAGAAAAATGAGAAAATTTTTCATTTCGAATTTATTTTTCCAAAAAACCTTAATCAGCTAGTCTTTTTATACAAAGATTCAGTCCTTAGCTTTAAATGGCTACAAATAATAATAGTGATATAAAATTATTGATACTTACAGCAAAATAACAAACAGTGTTTGTCAAAATAAGTAAACAAAAAATTTGAAAAGTATTCAATGAATTTTCAATGATAAGCACAACAATGTTTATTTTTTAAAGGCTCACGATACATTATGACAAGACTTTCGCAATATGATGAAATAATAAATTCGTTAAAAGTTATAAAAAATTGTTATAAGGTAATTCACAAAAAGCGAGAGGCAATTAAAATACATGATATATACAGTTTAAAGGCAATTTTTGAAATGTCTATTATTTGAGTAATACCGGTGATTTTGGAGAAAATACTATTCTTTTCATATTTACTTTTTGATACTTTTTTGGATGGACCGGCTATGCCTTGCCCGACAAAATACTCCATTACAATTTAGCATTAAACCTATCTGATAGACCAACACAAAAAATGAGCAAATTTCAATAACAACAATTAAAATAGATAAATCTTCATATGCTTTCAATAACTATGGTTTCAATCAATGATTGCTCTACAAATCTCAACATCGTGTTGAGCTTCGTTAATACGATATTAGTTGAAATGATATCAGGCAATATTATTGAAACTTGGTTTGGTTATAGGTATCTAATAAGGCATTACGTCTTCATTTGGAGCTGCAAATTGCAGTTCCTGTAAAGTTGGTAAAAATGACTTATGTGATGTTGTCAGTTAAGTGAAGATTTATTTTAAAAGCAAGTTTGAATTAATGAAATTTATAAAAATCTTCATACAGACACTGCTATAGAAAGGATTAGAAATTCATTAAAGCACATTTAATAATTAAAAACAAAAGCATTTTATTTTGAAAGATTTTGTTAAAATACAAACAATTACCATGTCTCTTAGTTGAGTTTGAAGTCATTATAATTCTTTAAAACCGAAATCTATACAACACTAAAAATATCTTATTATTGAAATACATTTCAAAATTACAATTGTCAATGATTGTCACTAAATGAAATATACTCATTCAATGGTGTACATTATCTAATCTATATTATATGAATACTTTGCATTTTAGAATCTACCGTAGTGTTATTTTCAAGATTAATTTTAATCAATAAAATTAAAAAATTTCCCCTTTTATTCGATAATTTCCAATAATTTATACAAATTCTTTCAGAAATATAATATACGTAATAATTGGTTTTCGTGATGTCATTGATCAAATTTCCCAGTAATAATATATATAACCGAACAATTTTTAAATATAACAAAATAAATATTTTTTAAAACAAGCTTTCAGATTAACAAAATGTAAAAAAAGGACTGTTTAATATAAAGCTAAAAAGCGTAAGTTTAAAAATTGGTAGAAAGCGTTATTAAGATAAAAACAATTACGCTTCTTAATGCTATTATTTTTGTATTAAAATTATATTGTAATTTTGTTTATCCTATTTAAAATGGAACATAGTAGCAGATGAAATTAGATGATTCATATTCTATTTTTCATTCTTTTTAGTTTTATTTGATAGCAGATAAATAAATTTATGTGAATAATAATGCTATTATTTTTTGTTGTAATTAAAAAATTTTAAATCTGAATTTTTGAATTTTTTCTGAAAATCTGAGTTTTTAACAGACTTCCCAAAATGATAAATGTTATCAATTTGTGGTATTTTTTTGGTTAAGTAACATCAGTTTCTATTCGAATAGTTGATGAAACAAAAATTCGTTTAGATAAAGAAACAAATACATAAATGTATAAGATTAAATCGGCGAGAGAATAAGATATTATCATATAGTATTATCATATAGCACGGTCTTGCGAATACCTAGTAGTTATCAAGTCTGTAAATATGCAAATGGCTGATTGTATATTTAAAAACTTAAAAAAGGGCTAAAAGTTACTTTCATAAAAAAATAAAAAACATTTTAATTTATCAATCTGTGTCTATGAGACATAACACAAAGGATAACAGCAAAGGACCTAGAATTTCCTACGACAATTATAAAGTAAAATACATAATGAACATAGTTTTTTATCTAATGGTGTTAACGACACTAAAAATTTATGTAATAAGAAGAGTCCTTATGTGACTGAAGACGAAGTCCTTATAATATAAATTGTAACATAGTTTTTGACACAATTAATTAAGAAAATATTGTATGAAAGGCTCTATTAATAATTAAATGAAAATTTATTGTCTATTCAGGATAAAAAGTTATTAGGTCTAATTTATTATATAGGACACAAAATTTTAATAAAATAGAATATTAAATTGAAACTCAATGCACAATTTTTTTCATCCCCTATGTTAAAATAAAAATAAACCATCATAAATATTAAGAGAGCTTATTGAACAACCCCAATGAAAAACATGTTTAAGCATTTTAATTACCCAAATTAACACTGTAATAGTAATTGAGCTTGTGTTGTTTAAATTTATTTAACCTTAAAACAATTGTACTGCCACTGCATTTAAATATGCCTTCTCTATATTTTTGTATAACATCAACAGCAGAGGTCTCCAAAAAGGGGTACGTGTTCCACGAGAAAATTAGGGTTTAGTCAGGTTTATCTTAGAAAAATTGTCAATTAATTAGGATTCTTTTCTTTTTGTTGTTGGTACTTAACATATAAATATATATATATTTATATATATATATATATATAACTATACATATATATATATATATATAAACATATATATATATATATATATATATATATATATATATATATATATGTTTATATGTTAAGTACCAACAACAAAAAGAAAAGAATCCTAATTAATTGACAATTTTTCTAAGATAAACCTGACTAAACCCTAATAAGGTTAAATGATGAACTTTTATCTCTACTATTGCTTATGTAACTCGTCATAAGTATCTGTAATTTTCGTTAATTTTTTTTACAATTAATATAGACCTGATATGGGTGCTCGGTTATGAGAATATTTCAACTGTCAACAGTAAATATACCGGAAAAAACTGCGAAATATGGAAAAGTGGTGGAATAGTTTTCAAAAATTTCAAAAATTCTTCTTTTTACGTGTTTCGAAGACCATCAGGAACATTTATCACCACTAAACTTTGTATTGCTAAGAAAAATGGGAAAATTTTCCAACACTCATTGTAACCGTCGCTAATCAAGAATCCAAGTTCAAAAAGCAATTGAGGATGGTTGTAACCCTATTAAAACCACCCCTAGAAGTGATCGAGATATCAAAAATTTTTTAATTAAATATGTTTATGTTTGTAATTTCTAAAGGAGGTTTTAATGTTGTGCGAACCATCTTTGCTTTTTGAACTTAAATTCATGATCAGCAACCCAGAAAATGTTAAATTTTGAATTTTTTAAATTTTTTAATCGCTGTTCTTTGTTACTGTTTGGGGTGGGAAAACTACTCTAATTTTCTCATTTTTTCTCATAGTAGGTAATGCAGCCGTTAGTGACGTTTTATTCGTGAAGGTATACAAAACAACTAGAAAGAGTATTCGCAAAAATTTTGTAAGATAATTTTAACCAAAGAATAGAATTCCATTAACTAAACCTCCATTTCTTAAAGAAATAGTGATCAAAAGAATTACACAAGCATAAATGCATTATTAACAAGTACAAAATAATTTTTAAATATTATTTAGAATTTGATGTCATAAGCTATAAATATCAAATCTGCAACTACATTAAATGTAGGTACTTCTATTATTTATGATACCAAAGTTAGGTTGGTATTGAAAACCTACTAGTCCATAAAAAGGTATACTTAAATGCAATGGACGTTGATAAGATGAAATCCAATATGAAAACTGAAAAATTTGATTTATTGACCTTTTCACTTACAAGTAATTTAAGTTTTGAAGTTTTAAATAGTTAGCTTAACACTATATACACTTGGGGAAATGTAATTACACACTATATTTAGGATCTAATATCTAAATTTTCCGTTAAAGTTTTATAGGAGAAAAATATTTTTGAAAAATCTTTAACTTATCTATATTTTGACAGGGAAAGTCTAAAAACCCTTCTATTTAAACAAAATGTTTTTATATTTTTCAATCATATTATATTTTTGTAGAGTAATTTTATATTTTTCACAAAATTTTATTCAAAAAAATAAATCAATAAATTTGATTATTTTATCGTTTTACAATTTTAAATAAACTGGAAATACAGTAATTATTATCAACACAACACAGTTTATTTTAGCTTACAGTTCACAACACATAAAACAATTGTTGATTGAAATGTTTAATTGCAACTGGTGTGTGCTGCATGCGATGATTGTAATAAAAATTTTTATACAATTCAATTGAAAATGTTTTAGATAAAATAGAATAACTCTACTTAATGCTATATTTAGGATATTATTATGCTGTGTTATGCTCTAGTTAAACCAATGTGAGATGGAAGTGCTTTGATGAAAATTAAAATGAAAAGCTTCTTCATAGGATTGCAAGATTTTTTAGTACAGAAAATTAATGTTTTCACCATGAAAATCGAAATAAAATTGAATCGATGGAAAATGATTTCCATGATTACAGGTGCCTAATAATTTAATCAAACACCTGTAAATTAATTTAACGCCCACCTATGATATTTATTTTATGTTATTTCTATCTGTCACATTTAGACTATGTACCGCCCTAGACTAAGTCCAATGTGGCGTCTTTTTTGATTTACAAAAGTGATTTTAAAAATATTAAATTTTAAATTACAGTTTTTCAAAATCAAATAATTTGTCAAATATTGTAACTTATCGTAGTAGTTTCCTTTTTCTTGCTTTGGCTTGTGCGAATACATCGATGATTAGTTATATCCTTATACTAAATTTCTTGCATCAACTAACTTTCTATAGATATTAAGGGCGTTTCCAATAAAACTAGTTTTCTTAGAATCTTTTAGAAAATTTAAATATACATACTAAGAAGTGTCCTCTAAACGTAGATTTTTTTCATACTTTGGGGCATGTATTTTGAAAAAATTGTCAGTTAGAACTTGCATATTTAACACGTGATTCATATTCTGGTCGATTTTCATGCGAACGTTTTATTAGATATCAAAATGTTTATATATACAATTGAAGGTATAACCATTAAATATCTGAGAAAATTATGACCAGCGGTAGTCGATAAAATTTTAATTTTCGTGTTCCAATTCGATTACATATTTTTAATTAATAATGAAATATATATGAATTCAAAATTTAAGTATTAATTCTTCTTAGCGTTTTTGTTTTCTAAAATTTTTATGATTTTAAAAATTAGCTGCCCCTAAAATAGTGCCACCCTAGGCCTGGGCATTGGATTTTAAAATCCGTCGACAGGATCCCTGAAAACTTGTTCAAGAATTTAACTTTTGTGTAGCTCAGTTTCCAGACTTTTAATAATTACATTTTAGTGTTATTTCTAAGAGTGTGCTTAACAATAACCCTTTCGTATTTTAAAGTAGAAACATCGTTTATTGTATCCAAAATTTGGTACTCAAAGAAGTAAGTTTGAGCTACGTTTTCATGGTCACTTGTGATTTAATTTCCACAAAAATCGGTAGGTCATGTCATGTCTTCCTGTAGGTCGGTTCATGTCTTTAATATCGCCATACTAATAAAATCATTCTCTTAATTCTCATTAAAATAATTTCTTACTTGAAAAATTAAAAAATTTGCGTAAACTACGCAAGAGATCAAATGTGAACAGTTTAAAGCTAAGCAATTATTTTCCATTATCAGTAAAAGAGAAATTTTTGTACACTAATATTGATTAACGGCACCATTGCTATTTTACATTTGGTACGTAGTTTATATATCAATTTCAATCCAATATAAACAGTTCGTTTGAATATAATGAGTTTTTTTTTTTTACTGCAGTTTTACTGAGTTTTTTTTTTATACTGGTTTATGTGTCGGTTATATCTATAGCAATCTATAAAATCATTATAAACATATCATATATAATAATTATTTATGTATTGTGCAATCATATAAGAATTATAATTTTTGATGTTTCATTAATTTGATGGAAAAAATTAAACAAAAATAAATTGTACTTTTTTTTTTTTTAAATTAATAATTTATTTTTAAATGCATTATGTAAGTTATAATATGTATTGCCCAATTTTATTGCACCATTTTAGAGGAAAGAGTTTTAAATAAAAGTTATGAAAATTTTCGATAACAACTCGAATGACTGTTTTAGTCACCTAGAAATTATACTTCCACAGATAAACACTTTGGTGAAAATGGGAATTATTCCATAGTTTTTTTCTGAATTACGATTTTTGTTAACAATAAAACAATTTAATGATATAAATTCGATATTGGATAAAATAGGCAGTATTGAAAAAACATAAAATTACTGATGTGGTTGAAAAATATATGTTGAAACGATTTTAAAAAAATTGTTTAGTTTCAATTTAAACATTAAGATTAATAATATAGTATAGAATGATTGAATTCAATTATTGTGAATGGATTTAAATGAATTTTTTGTTGGTAAATTTCTAATGCCACATCCTAAAAGTTTTATAAAACAACTAATTTAAGGCAAAAACAAAATCGTAAATCGAATATTTTTGAGTTATCCGCCATTAAGAGTGCCAATTTCACAGTAAAAAAATGATAGATTTGGGAAAATCGGGGAAAAAATTTGTTTTTCTTTTCTGTTAATTCAAAATACAGCAAATTATAATTCGTTGTGAGTTACATTTAGTTCAAGCCAAATTTCAATATTAGAATTAAACGTTTGAACTTCTCGGAACGTTAAAATTCATTCAAAAGAAGTTGTCGTCTCTAAATGTTGAAATTTATCGTAAAGCACGTTCAGTTTTTTTCTTTCCACGTATCAAAAACAAGATAATGTTTTCAAAGTGCTCGGCTTAGAAAAAAAATTATTTTTGTTTTAAAAGTGATTTTTTCATTAACTCAAAAATAAAAAAAAATTTTCAAAGCTTAAGGATTTCAAGCAATTTTTATTTTAGACGTTTCTATGGCACATAAACTTCTTAAAAATGATTTGGAATAAAAAATTAAAAGCGGAACCAAAATCCCTTAGACATTGAAATCTATCCACCTTATAAAAAACCTAATTGCACTCGACTATATTCATAATGCTTGCTGTACTTTTACGTCACAATTAGATCTGCACCATTATAACTAGGAGCGTATTTATGGTTGATTCAAATTTAATAGAAAAAAATTCAATAAATTACCTTAAAACATAGTTTTTTCTTGAATTAATGTGTTTTCGGAAATAGAAGTTTACCTATATTTTAGAAGATTATTCCAAAATCAATTATCATGCCTATTATTAATTCACATCTATATATTTAGAAATTATTTTAATCAAATGAAATTTTTAACAATTCAACAGTTCAAAAAGTTTTTATACAATGCTTACAATGAATAAAATGAACACAAAGCTTTTGCGAAACAAAAATTTATTTTATTTAACTAATTTGGACATATTAAAATATAGGTCAAAATTTGTATATGGTGTATAAGCAATGCTGTAACGTTTATAATATTAAACTAGAGCATTTACAAACATATGAATGTCAATGAGTGAGTATTATTAAATAGCTGATAAGAGTTTAAGTATTTTTATTATTTTATTAACTTATTAATCATTTGATACAAATTTTGACGCCAAATGTGTCGCCAGGTATTGTGAATTGAACAAACAAAAAATTGATGATATCATTTTGTTTTTCAAATAAATAATACCAAATATATATTGCAAGCGTCACACGACATGTATATTCAGATTACAATGAGACATTATAAAAAGCCATAAACCCTTTTTTGTAAACATAGAGAAAATAAGAATGTCCCCGTGACCGCCGCTATCAACATATATTTTTAAGTATAGCTGTTGTTCCAAAATGGAAATGTCTCCATGACCGACGCCGACAACAAAAATTCTTTTATTAAACTGCCGGAACCGACAAAATTAATTTTCAAGTATTGGCAATTTATTAATTCTTGGCAGTTCGTAATTATTCTTCTAATAGAGTGATGTAGTTCCGATATGCTATAACATACATTTTTTAACCAATATTAATTTAATTTTTTTTTAATGTAATATTTGATAATACTGATGAAAATATGAATGAATTTTCGTCGAAATTTAAAATAGAGAAAATTTTTTAATTGATAAGAAATTGGTTGAAAAACAAGAAATTAATAAGAAAAATAAAAATTTAAATTGAATATAATTTACTTTATTTCGGATCACAAAAATTATAAAAATTTCTTTATTTGGAACCCAAAAAAAAAGAAGAAGAAAACATCGCCTTTTATATTCTTCGAGATTTTCATTTTTGAAGCTGTACATTTATAATTAAAATGAAAACACTTTCAACTACAACTTGATTAAAGCACTCACAAGTGTATTAGTTTTGTTAAGTTTATATTAGCAATAGACTCGCTACTGGATAAAATTTTTTAACTTTATTAATGTGAACGTCTTTTTGTAATTTTTAAGGTGTTTAGTTACTGGATTGTTCACTATATGATTAAATTTCTGGAAGTGAACAAGGCTTTTAAGTTAAGCGGATACGAATTAGACGAACACAATTTTCATCAAAAGTCTGGATACAATTTGGATACATTTTGAGTACGGAACGCTAAAAAGAAATTAAAACTATCGTCTCTACACAAAAATACTTCATATTAATGGAGAATCAAATAGATGAAACAGACAGACGACAATTATACTATGTTTCATTTGCCCCTCTGTTCTTCTTGGACCTACCGTATTTACACTCAATAATGTGTCTTTCGTTTTAAAACAATGTGATATTTCATGTACTTAGGCACCATTACAGAGCGATACAAAAATAATGATGATATTACTATGATATTAATACGATTTCGAACGATCCTCAAAATTAAACCTATGTCTCATTATAAACGGGAAAGTTTGAACATATGGACGTTTGATACTCTTTCACGCAAAAATTACTGAATAGATTTTAATGAAATTTTACAATAATGTAGCTAATACATCAGAATAATACATGGCAATAAAATATTGGGTGGCCAATCACACCACATACCGGGTGACCTAAAGCAAATATCGGGTGGTCTTCATTAAATAAAAATCGAGGTACTAAGTAACTTACATCAATAGGTACCGTGTGTTCCGCAACAAATACTGGGTGTTCATTGTCAGAGCAATGCGTGAGCGGGTCTGTCAGTTATATATAATCTAGTGTAACATCTTTCAACAGAATAATTAGCTATATTTTGAAAAGTGAACTGTTTTTTTTCAGAGCTTGTAAAATTATCGATTACGCCTATAAGCTTTAAATTTTATTTATTAAGCCCTACAAATATTCAAAATGTTAGAAACACAATATTTTGAAAATATCGTTTACAATTTTATATTGGCGATAATAATTTTTTACACGCAAATATACACGAAGACAAACGATAACCTAACTCAAATCTAAAGCCATATCTTTTGGAATCTGGAGCCAACCTGTCATTTAAAATGATTCACGATTGTACACAAATATTAGTTTATTAATTTTTATAGTATTATAAGTAACATTCACGTTGATCATCTGCCAATGTTTACCATGCATTATAAGTTTAACTATTTCAAATCTCTCTGTACCGATATGCTTTTCTAACGTATGATGTGTAGACAGACATGTGAACCCATTTAATAGTTTCATGTAGTACTTATGTACTTATCGTGTGTAGAGAAAAGTACTTGAAATAATTGCAATAATTTTTCAACTCTAAGTTCGTACATTATATAATATATATTTTTTATTTAATTAATCTATGAAAGCTTTTAAGTGTATTCTTTCAATACACAATTAAGTGTTATTTGCTCATTCATTTCCGTTTAACACTTGATTAGCCACCCAATGTGATGCAGTGTAAAAAAATTTCTTATGTTCAAATCTAATTTTGCAAAACAAAAAACAACTTCTCTGATTTGAAATTAAAGTTATTGATATTAAAAAATGAAAAGGCAATCTTGTATATTCAAGAATACAATATATATGATTTAACTCAGATAAACAAAAGAGTATATTTTTAAAAACATATACACATCGTTCACCAAATCAGTTTCCATTAATAAAAAAAGGAAAAAAATGTTAAAATACACCTGTATAGAATATGAAACATTTATACACGCAGCAATTTACATTGATCACCAAGGCTATATAACTTGGCCCATCTTTCCCACTGACTTCAAAGGGGATTGAATGTTTGGTGCTCCTTTTCGAATAAATGAGCTTTTGTAATGTGTTGGTACGTTTTTGAAGTTTGGTTCTAAGTATTCGATTGTGCACCTATTCATTACGCTATCCATAGAAATTTGTGGCATTTATTACCTTAAAAACTAAATATTATGTGGAAACACATATCTATATATTAATACGTGAAGCAAAAATTTGGCACCTTTTTTTACGACAATTGGGCAGACCGGGAGTATGAAATTTTGCACAAAAAATACATAAAATCAATAAAAAAAAACATTACACACACTATGACATACACTAAGAGGTGTCGCTTATATTACACACATTACTATACACACGCATAAATATTGTTTTGCTTAATATACTGCTTTGTTTAAAAGCAGTGAGATTCACTTTTGAGTAATAATGGTCGAGTTTCGACCGCTGTAACAGGATTTTAATAAAAAAAAAAAAGTATTCAAATTTTACAGAATCTATGAGTATTTGTACTACATGTAGAAGATATAAAACTCAAGAATTTGTGTTTCATTGAAACAAGAACTATAAATAACACTAATGTTACAAGGTTCTGTAAATTAGGCTTTATACTATATGTTAATTACTATCATTACTATTACATAGAGCTTATAACAATGAAACATATGTATATCACTTGTAGGATATGCGTTGCAAATGCGTTTTGACATTTGTGGAGTTATTTATTTTTTATTTAAAAAAAATGTTTTACGTATACATTGAAATTTGGAACATATTTTAAATAAATTTATTGTTCTTTTTATAGTATTGTAAATCAATAGCCCCGGGTCGTGTGCATTTATTATCCAAACAGGAGAAGGACACTTGCAACACATTTCATACAAAATTTTGAAAATAAAATTTATAACTAGCTATTTTCAAGTTAAGTATGTAGAGATCAAATCGCTGAATAATATTTAAAATTTAGACATGTTTAGCTGATTTTCAACTATGCCAATTAATAAATTTTTCAGTTGGTACCTAATATTTCTCGGTGGAACACACGCGTGCGGATAGCCCTGTTCAAGCTCAATCAGAAGTAATTATTTATTTATTATACAAAGGATTGATACAACATAATGCATGGGAGAAGAATAGTAATTTTTAAAATTATTACGGATCCTATGTGTATAAGAGTTGTTACCAAATTTCATGAGATTCCGGTCAATCGTTCAAAAATTGCAGCGGAACCAACGTATATCGATAGTTACAGAAAAATAAATTAAAGAGGTAAACCAATATGCCAATCCTTAAATAGTTAAAATTTTACATTTCAATAGGCAGTTTATCAATTTTGTAATTTTTAGTATCGATTTCATAGCGAAAGTTCAACATAAATTTTGTTGCTAATTGGCATAATTATAATTCGAAAAATAAGACGAAAAATAATTATATGGTAGAAAAAATTGCAACCATTTTATAAAAAATATTGCAGATTTTTGGAAAAATTTTAAATGCATAAATAAAAAAATATATGATTTTAATGAATTTATGTTATATTATGTTAAATAAATTCACATTATTATGCATGTTAGTTTCGATGTAATACATATTTAATGACATTCAAATATACTGTAAAATTATTAATGGGTTTTAATAAATTTTGAGTCGTTTAAAAACAATGGATTAGGTAATCTTACTGGCTATTACTTTTGCTGTAGAAAAAGTAAAACAGTGGTTTTTCTTTATATTTTAGATTTCAAAAATTTCTTATTTGATCAAGCCAAAATTATTTTACAAAAAATATAGCCATTTTAAATATTGTATTTTCTTTAGGTATTAATTGCATATTGTTAAAAAGTTTTATTCAATAAGTTGCCTAGAAAATTTATAACGGAAAATGATGTAAACCGTAAATTTATAATTAATAATCACATACTTTGACTATTTCTTCGTTTTTTTAATTTACTTGCAGCTTTTCCCATCTTTCTTGATTTTTCTTGATACAATTAACATAAATACTTCACTCAGTCACTTATACACAAAAATACACTAATTATTATTTTAACACTAGAAAGAATTCGCACAAGTTTTTAAATAGCATTAAATCCATTTTTTTGAATACTTATTTTCGTTACTGTTGTTGAAGTTTTTTGTTTAAAAAAAGTTGTTCTTAATTATAACGTTGAATCTTGTGTTGTGTTGTTACTGTTAACTCTTAATTAAATAATGATAAAAATGCGTCAGAATATTTTATAATTCTTATTTGCTGGTTATTATTTGTAAGCGTTGTTTGTGACACTGTAAGAAAACGTTTTACATATAATAAATGCTTTTTAATGCTTCTTGATTATATTTTTTTTACTCAAATATTTGTGTTATCTTTATTATATGGTCGTGTAAATGTTTCTTTTTATACAGGATGTTTTAAATTTCTGCATAGAAAGAAACTATATTTTACCTAAATATATATGCGAAAGGCAAACAGAAATGTTTGATTTTAGTAGTCTCTGTACCATACAATAGATTTGCTAGTACGGCCCTGGAGACTATATATTAATAAGAATAATAAGTATAAAAATTAAAAAAATGGGAAGTCTCAAAATTTGCAATGTTGGATACCAAATATACTCCAAAGAATAGGAAAAAAACCCCATAAGAATAGGAAAATATTCATTTCAGAAATTAGATAAAGTGATTTGCAGGGGATAATCGCTATCGCTTGCCACCTTCCACCCTTAATGTGTCTTGTTTTGTATAAGCCAATTGAAATATTGCGATCCTCTGAACATTACTTGATCTGATTTTCGACTAGAATATCTTCTTTGTTCGTACTTTCTAGTATACATTACAAAGTGAAAGTTTAATTGGAAGATGAGTAGAATTGAAAACAAACACATTTGTTGGGAATCAAACCCGAGATCATCAAATTGCCAGTTGGCCGTGCTACTATCTACTCCCACAGATGCTTGATAGTCAATTATGGCTGCTTGGTATACAACTTATTGATAGATTAATTTCATTTCGATTGACAAATATTTATCGTTTGAAATGCAGTTTGTTCCATTTCGTTCAACTAATCTTGATGAAAATGATTTATGACAGCCAGATCATTTACTTTCTTGATAATTTTCTCCAATTATTTATGATAAATATTCCAATTAAATATTATGTTTCGAAATTATTCGAATTTGAGGGATAATTTCTCAATTTCAAATTATTCGTTCAAATATTCAGTTGCAAAAACATATCAGGTAATAACTATAAATTACAACAATAGATCAAGAAAACAAAATGAAAATCGATCTTTTAAAATTTCTGTTAAATTCCTAATAATTTGATTTATATTTTACAAGTGTTGCTTATTATGGAAATTTCTATTTCATTAAGTTCCTGAATTGTTTCAATGTTTTTATATGAGAAATTTCATTTAAATAATTAATAAAGTCATTTAAATAGCCAACATATTTGCAGTTATATTAAAATGAAGAAAATCGTCTATTATGATTTAGCGAAATTAATAAGTTTCTGGAAAAAAAAGTTCAACTCAACTGTTGAACAATGTTTATCGTTTCATTTTTTCTAAAAAAACTTCGCTGAAAAAGTTTTTTAAATGAGCAATTAAAATCAGACACTCGATATAAATAACAATTAAATTATATTTATTTATATTTTATTAGACATATAGAACAAAATTTCTAAATCAGGGCAATATGATATTTGTGATAAGACAATATGATTGTATATTTGAATAAGTGATAAGAAATGAGGTAAAATCTTAAATACTGTTTGAAAACTATTCAATGAAATACTGTTAAGCAATTTAACATTGAGTAGTTTGGCGAACAAATTTAACAAAACTACAAACAAATCAACCGAGGCAAGAAAGGATATGTTATTTAGAGTTTAGAATCTAGAGCAGTCAAACTATGGAAACGAAAACCTCCACCAGTGTGAATTACACTTCAAGTTCAGAACGTTAGACATGATTTATATTTTGCTTAAAATATCAAAAGATAAATTTTAAGATCACATTATACATCTCCGGATTTTTTTATTGGAAATTTTCAGCAAAAAATTACCGCATAAATTAATCCGATGAATAAAATATCCGTAAAGTAAAATATTCGAACTGGTATTTTTAAAATAACCAAAATGCGTTCAAAAGCCTTGCTTAAACAAAGAGGGAGAAATGATATTGTCTGGCATAATTTATATTCATCTCCATAGTGATTACATATAAAACTTCCTTTTACAAGAAGCAGATGGAAAACAACCTTATAGAGCTTCCACGTTTTCGAATTCATTTTAAATTATTTACCGATTTTGTAATGGTATTAAGTCTTGTCTATATATTGATGTGTAAATCAGCAAATTTTTTATCAGTCAACCATCTACTAATATAAATATTCGATTTTTTATTACTAGATCTTATTTAAACTCATCGGTATTTTATCTGAGAATATTATGCGACTATTTGTTTCATAAAGAAATAACTGTATTTCATAGTAAATATTTCTCTTATTTAAATTAACGTATTAATTTAGAATGCATTTCAAAACACATAACGTTGAGCTGCCCATCAATGTATTATGTCATTAATATTATATATTTAACACTGCAAGTATACAATATTTATGACTTCATATTGTAATGGCAACAACAGTTTTAAAACACTCAAGCTCTATGCACTACATATTAAATAAATTATTAAAACTACACGTAACAAACGGTGATAAGCGATTAAACTATAAAGATTGTACGTAATTAATAAATAACACGTGCATTAAATTGTAATTTTAAAGGTACATCCCACTTTGGATTTTAGAAACCGATGAGCGTATGTTTTTTTCTTTTTGTTCTTTTAAAGAGTACTCAAATAATTGTAAGTAACCAACGCCTATAAGTTATTTCCAATTTTTGTTCAAATTAAACTTCTTTATTAAACTTAAGAAACTACAATCTATTTATCCAGAGCCAGTACTCTAAACTTTAGATTTATGTGAATAAAATACTACCAATTTATCCGCTGACTATTTTGTCCCCAGGTACATGAAATAAAAATCGCCTGGGGCGCGCCATAGAACTTTCTTTTACTAATATATACTTTTAATAGAAATATTTATTTTTAAAACAAGTAAAACGAGAAGTAAACCTAATAATACAAAAAAATTAAATAAAAAACAATAAACTCTTTGCATAGAATCTCCCTATTTGAATTTGAAATGTTTCAAATAAAAGTTGTTGGCAAATATTTTCAGTTTAAAAATATATTGAAGCCATTTTAGAAAAATAAAGAAAAACCAATTAACTCTTCCACCAAGAACCCTTATTTGTATTTTCCCAGGGAAAAGTTTCAATTAAAAGTTGTAGAAATTAGTAATTTTAGCATTTATATCAAGTTTGAAAAAAATAATTTGAAAATCTATTTTTTGTAATTAATGAAAAATCAAATCAGATGCAGTACCATTTGAGGTTTATTTTAAGAAAATACTTATTTTTCTGTCCTTGGATCATCCGAAGCTCAAATATAAAATTTGGTGATGGCCTCTTTTGGTTCGGGATATATCTTGATCACAGACACTGCAGATCAAATTCTAAAATCATAATTGTAGACTTACGGTATCTCAAAACGTGCATTTCCATCAAAAACTTAGCATTACTTCCTTTCATTACTGTATGGTAAAAGAGAGTAAAAATTATAAATGTATTTTTTTGTAGTATTTGACAAAAAATCTTTGAATGTGTGGTTAAAACGACTAGTAAACCAAACGAGTCCTCAAAATGACTGGAAATTTTAGAATAAAAAACTTTAAAAAATTCAAATTTTCATATCGAACAGCTTTTTTATATTTATAGCATGAATTCAAGATCACACTTAAACAAAAAACAAGTCTTCAAACTTCTGGGCATTAAAGTTTTTTGACATTTCATATTCAAATTCATATCCGACACTAATTGCATGTTAGTATAGTTCTTATTTGTTTCTGATATGAGGAACACTATTCAATAGAGCTAGACCTATTATGGTATAATAGAAAAATTGCATATGATACAAGCCAGTATGTTTTTAAATGATTTATAATAACTTGACGAATATCTATATAACGGAATCTTCCGCGTTAATTTTTACCAATTTTAAGACGTCTGAATGACCTGAAATTATGGAGACAGGTAAAGAGCACAAGACAATCAAATTGTCCGGTCTACCTGCTGTGAAATTTGAAAAAAGGTGGAGAATACGGGAAAAATGGTGGGTTTGAGTAATATAATTAGTCTTAAGTATAGAAGGTAGTTGATTATAACTAAGAAAAAACGCTTTTCTCATATCGATTAAAAAGTATAAAAGTATTTTAATAATAGGAGTCAGCAAATCAGCTTTATAACATTGAATTCATTATTTTATATTTTTTATTATTAAGTGGTTCCTTATTATTTTTATTTTTAGTTTTTAGCATTCTACTTAAAAGATTTATTAATATTTAACGAGATCAAATTTTTTTCTACAAATTGAACTTATTAACGATCTCAATAAAAAGGGACATACAAGTTTAAAAATTTAGTAATTAGTTCTCCATATTTTTTTTAAAATTTTAATTGTTTTCAATTTATAATGGATTTAGTGTTACTTTGTTGAATATCGTAAGATAATTTTTACACTTTATGTAGAACTTAACGTGCTTTTTTCATCTAGTTTTTACTGGTAAATGTCATTGCTTATCAATTTTTTGTCTATTTCTTTCATTTTGATTTATGCTTCAAATGTAATTTCGAAATTAATAGTTTAACGAGTATAAGTGGTCTTGTTTATATCGAGAATTCACCATTTAAATACATGACATGTAGAAATTGGCTCATTCATTTTAGAATATTCCACAGCAGTCAGTACCTGGATAATGTTGCTAATAGTTTATATTTATTTTAATGGTATTATTGATGAACTATATTTGATTATTAATTAAAATAAGAATAAATTCAGTATAAATATACAGATGACGTCATGTATATTTATTATGCAAATTGAATAAATAAATAATTTTTACGTTATATTTATTTATATAAAATAAATATAAATAAATTAATAAATAATAATTATATCTAAGTATCGCATGTCTAGTGGTTATGAAAAACCTTCGATAAAAAATTTATAGTAGTCTGTCTGTATCACCATGTTCATTGAAATTCAAATGAAAATGTGATTGTGTTCTTTTTGTTGTTGTTTAGTTTTGTTGGTTGTTATTAAGCTTGAAGGATGGAATTATGGAAACACCATCATTAATTCCATCATCAAAATAAATTATAAAATGAATATATACATCATCGATATAAATATCACAATTACAACATAAAATATCATTTCATGTCATAGATAATCAAGTTTATGTAGTGATGAACAAAGAAAAAACAAGTGTTCTAGGTGCGACTCGCAATATTTATACGACAAACTTCTCAATTGGGAGAAAACTTCTCAAAATAATTTTTTAAGTAATTACGCGTCGAACGAAAAGGGTTTCACATCGATATCATTATTTGTTCTCGAGATAATCGTGGTGAATAGTTCCGATTGCACATATATACATACACACACTCAGGTATCTCTTTATAAACATGGGATTTGGGTTCTAGTGACCTTGAATCATAAAGATATGTCAAAGTTGAGGATTGACAAGAACCACCCCTATACAATGACTTCCACCCTGGGAAGTTAAGAAAAATGCTTCTGCAAGTATAAGATCAGAGTAAGATTTATATTGCTCATCAGAATCAGCAGCTTAATTAAATTTTTTAATTCATAACAAGATAAATAGATTGAAAATCAAAAAACCAAACTCTGTACATAAAATGAAATAATAATACTTTAATAAACAATTTAAAAAAATTATTTTTTTATTCCAAAATTTCATTATTGGTTTTCATTAATTATAAATTCTATCTTCAATTTTTTCAACGTAACAGCCAACTTTTTTTATCATTTCTCATTCTAAATTCCCTTTGAACATATAAGTTCTATATATTTTGCTTATCTTTTAAAACTCTGTCTCCTTAAGTTTAGGAGGAAAAAACTTTTGAAAAAATATATTTTAAGTCTTCTTAAGGGTGTAATAGTGTAATAAGATAGATTTTAGTAATATACGTAATGGAAGGACAGGTAATTAAGAATTATAATTAATGGGCTTTACATTGTAAACAATAATACTAATAATACACAATACTTATATGGGGGTCCCTTGCTTTAGACAAATTTAATCATATAATGATAACTATAGCTATATTGTTATCCACCATAGATTAGTCAAGAACGTGGTTCTTTCAGGACTGATTTTACCCATTAACAAAACTAACTCATTATGTCATTTTAGTTCTAGAATACTTCATTAAAATTACAAAAAGCTCTTTTCGTTTTTGAGTATTACAAACTTTAATATTACTAAATTGAGTATTACTAAATTATATATCTACTCTGGCATATTCTATATATTTTGAGTATTATAAATTTAAATTTGACATATTCCACTATATATGTCGAGTATAAAAATAAATTGCCATTAATGAACATATAACTTTCTTGTGTTATAT
Organism: Chrysopa pallens; assembly: GCA_020423425.1. Lineage (NCBI taxonomy): Eukaryota > Metazoa > Arthropoda > Insecta > Neuroptera > Chrysopidae > Chrysopa > Chrysopa pallens. The sequence continues at coordinate 90,351,951 of CM035591.1, read as the reverse complement.
GATGAATTGAAATTTGGTTATTTTATCGATTGAATAAAAATTTGGATATTAGGAGGATAAAAGAATATTCCACATTTTAATCAAAGATTTTCTGAAGCAGTATTAAAATTTTGACAGATTTAACAAATTTTCATTATTTTACGATTTTCGCATGCCGACAGAAAATGAATTGTTTTCACAATAATGAATACAATAACGATCGATATTAAATTATTATTAATAAAAAAAATTTTCAATTTATTGACGATAATTTTATTATCTATTTGAAAAAAAATTTATAATGGTATTTGAAAGTAAAACCTATGCAAGAAAAATCTAATAAAAAATTCCAAACTACATAAGATAATTTATTAACTTATTCGAAAACAATGAAAACAGGAAGAAATAACTAAGTAATTCTGAATAATAATAATTATTTTATATATTTATCCTTGTACATTTATTTTCACATAGCTATTGTACCAAATAAATAAAAAAACTATTTTACATTTCAGTTTCTTGTAAATGCATAAATAAATTATCTAGTAATAATCGGAGAGCTATTCAACAAATAGTAAAAGAAATAACATTTTTATAGATATATTTATAAACATGATAAAATAAATTTCTAAGATTTTATCTAATGTTTTTTATATTACAATATTCAAATAACAAATATTCATACAAATTTTCAATGATTGTTGACAAATTTTTATAATTTAGAAAATTTATTTTATTGTGCAATTTACTTTACACGGTGCGAATATTCATATTATTCGAATTCAATAAAACATGCATTTGTTTTAGTGTAAATGTTTCCTTTACGGTTATTGATCAAAGATAATTTACAGCTTTTTAGTTCATTTCATTACTAGTCAGTTTGAAAATCACCATCTGTTAATTTATAATAGTTTCTTGGCTTAAAATTACTCTTATAACGTAATGTTTAATTTGATGATAGTTTTACATATTATAAATCATTTTTGTTTACTATTAATGTTTTTAATTACTGGAAAACTTTTAGAATAACATACAACATTTTTAATCTTTTTTCTAAAAAAATTTATAGTTCACATTTCATTTAAGCTATTTAAAATATTATGTTTGTATTTAGAAAAAATCTGATGAACTAATATGCAAATATTTCCAGTTTATTTCTTTTCTTTTCATAATAATTAAAAGTAATGCTATAACAATATGCCTAAAAACAATTTAAAGCCTCATCTGATGACGAATTGGTGACAGAATTAAAGAGATATATAATATAATAGGACTGAGAGAGTGAATGTATACACCACATGAACAAGAGGAAGACCTTATCTTTATGGTTTGCCTAGGTGGTTGTCGACCTGAAGGTGACTGATTGGACATATTTCGTGAAGAATCGAGCGTTCTGGAGGCGAGTAGTTGAAATGGCTAAGATGGACCCAGCGTATTGTGATAGTAGTAAAAGTAGTAGTACAAATTAGAAAGGCTAATCTGTACCATCAATATACGCACAATCTAAAAGTATATATACTAAACTATCATAATCATTTAATCATTTTCATAACCCCGACATAAAAGAAATATGCATAAACTGATTCGGAAACGGATTTTCCAAATATTTAAGTATGTGTGCGAGATAAATAAAACGACTCTTTTGTTTGTATTGAAGTATTTATTATATTCAGCGCTTCCACCAGAATTATATCAACTGCATTAAATATGTCTCAATATACAGTTATTGGCAACGAAGCTGATCACCATATCATTTAAAAATCTAAAAAACAGCACATCGTTCTTGATAAAGGCTTATATAAATTTTTATTATTTTTATAAGTTATAAAAAAAAGTGTTGTAATGTCTAGAAGTACTTATATAAATATTTGTTATTAATCAAATATGCTAAATTAAAACACTTAAATTTTACGAATATGACCCTACTACCTCTGAAATTAAATATCAATTAATTAGTATAATATACAGGGAAATAATTTATTGGAAATAATGTTTTATTCAAAAATAAGATGTCTTTTTAAATAAAAGCCAAATGACAAATTTGATATCAATTCAACACCCCGAAAAAGTGACATTTCAACACAGTGAAATTTGAATATTCCATATGTTAATTGCACAGCATAAGACTTGAATAAACGTCAAAATGTTATAGTCAAAGGAACCGAGCTGTAGGAATTACTTGACGATTTGATTGTGAATTATTCTTTATAAAATTGTATTTAAGTTTCTTTATTTACAAAAAGTTATTTCATCTTCTATAAATTCTATTAACTTGTGTTTTTTTTACAAAATATCGTTAACTTTAAAAAAGTTATGTACTAGAATTCAGTAGTAAGTAATTTTATTTATTTTATCTACTTGTACATAAATATTTTTATAACTTATACACATTACTGTTCTTATATTAAAACTAGCTACTTAAGCTTTACAGTAGTTAGTATTTAATAGCTTAACAACAGCTATTCTATATATTTAATATTTATACAATGAATTCTTCATTGATAAAACTCTTCGACGAAGTAAGTTTATCTTTTATATTACAAAAAAATAAATGAAATAATATTCTTATTATTGCAATAATTCCACTATAATACACTCAATTCTATAGGATGTTTTTAATAGAAATGTAGTTAGTTGCTGATGACAGGCTTACTTAAGTCTTTCACACAGTAAATAGTTAAGCGGATGTCAAATAAATATTTGCAATAGTTTAATTTTATCATTTAACCAAGTATTGATAAACAATATTCTTAGTCACATGTTAACGTTGTTATTTTAAAAGTATTCACGCGAATAATATCATTTGAATAAAAAAACTAACCTTATGATACGATTTTAAGGGTTTAGAATAATCAGCAAGAAAAAAAACACTACAACGGGGCAAATTATCTTAGTTTGCAACTCAAGTGTCTCTTAATGTGGAGCCATTACAGATTCATTAAATATAAAGCAATTCTACAAAAATAGCATAAGTAGGAACGAATAGGCCTGGCAAGTTTATAATTATTTAGCTTTTTTTCTAGATCAGAATACATCATAGTAGTTCTTTTTACTGATAACCACACATTTGAGACTTCGTAAACGAAGTCGCAATATTAAACAATATTTACACAGAATCTGTTCGATACAGGATTAAATTCACGTTTTAATTTATTTCATAATTGTATAGTATAATTTTTAATTTTTGTTTTGTTTTTGTAATATACATAATATTATATGAATGATTTATTTTTTTTTCAAATATTTTTTGTATTGCATTAAAAAACCCAATAAATATGGAAATGGGTAAATAATGTTTTAACTACTAAGACTAAATACGCTTTAATAACTGACGACGACAAGTCAATAAAATACTAGATCTTTATACGGATATTAGAATGAAATCCTTATAATTTTATCATGTTTGGTTCTGTTAAGGGCAATAAAATCTCATTCATAATACTTTTTGATGCAATGAAATTTTAAGCAGTGAATAAAACTGTGATAAACTATAATAATATATATTGACGAATAAAATTATTCCAAAGCTTTTGCTGTTTTAAGTTTCAAGTTGGTATTAGCAAAATCACTAAACGTGAGACTAAAATTGCTATATTTTATTACGCTAACGCTTAACCAAGCGGATGGTATACAATTATTTGTTAAGAAATATTTGTTAGCATTTTTTTATCTTGTGAAAATAAATTTTTTCTAAATTATTGATTTCCTTATGGTCGTTTTTTTATTCGTATGAAATACATGCATCTTATTTAATACCTGTGTTTTCGATACTTACATATTTCTCTTAGTCATATAATATTGTATAACATTTAAAAAAATATAGTTATTTCTGATTTATAATTAATAAACAAAGGGCATTCTAAAATAATGTGGCAAATAATATTTAAAAACGGCAAAACGTTTTTTATTACACCTCTTCTATTCAGTGTATTTATACAATCAAATGTGTTGGTTGTTATCTATATTTTTTTATTAATTTTAAAATCTAAATTTATCTGATCTGAAGTCTGGTTAGTGATATAATAATAAGTGAAAATAACAATTAACAGTGTTAATTTGCTAAGATACTCGACAAATGGGTCAATGTTAATATTTTAACTAATTTTAATGCTTAGCATTCATAAAATACTATAAATATGCAATCAATACAGTTATAAATACATAATAATTTGTATGGAAATATATATATATATATATATCCTTATTAAATTTGAGCTGAAATTGTGGCAAATCTAAAGAGTTTATGAAGGAATATTTCAGCCAAAAATTTTCTTGTTAAAATTTGTTTTCTATCAAGCATTTTCTTGTTAAAATTTTTATTCTATCTTTATTGGTTTAAAACTTCAGTCATAGCCTCATTGAGTTCATTTGATCGATTTTACTCATTCACGAACTTCAATTCTCTTTTTGTGTCTTAAATACGTCACCATTTCCCGTAGCTATCTTTTTTCGTTTTTGAGTTATGTTGATACAAAGACTGACGAACTAAACGGAAATAAACTACTTAGACGATTCTATGAACACCTAATTTTGCTTGTGCGGTCAATATTTTCTGCGTTACTATAATATGCCAGAGTATATTAATTTTAGTTTAGACTAAAATTAATATACTCTGGCATATTGCTAGCTAGCAGGGTTGTCAGATGTGGCTATTTATCGCCGTTTTGCTAACTAAACAGCTAGCCCAGGCGTCATAATTTTTTCGTTTTGCTACTACTAATTTTATTTTTTGGCTATATCATATATTTGGCTATTTTTGGCTATTTGAACGCCTTAACACGATAAATAAAACAAATATATATTTGGAAACTCTGTAAGGTAATCAAAACAATAAATTTGATATCATAATTTAACACATGCACAAAAAATTAAAATGATACTAAAAAAACAAAATACACAGCAAATACTTCATGAAACATATTATAATACAAATTAAAAGCTAAATCGCAAATCAGATATAAATGAATAAAATAAAATCTGGTCATAATCGCAACGAGGCAGACTGATATTTAAAGTGAGTGTCTGTCCAAGATGAAGCCAAAGTATTAACAGCGTGCCTACTATATCCCAAGACAACAAACTCCCTCAACAAATTCCCCTTACTTTTCCAGGTCTCACATTGACTTTTCCTAGATCATTTTTTATAAACTATCATTCGCCATTTTAAAATGATTTCCAGTTGAACAGTGATTATTTCATGCGTGGGCATCACTATCGGATATATTATGAGATCAGGAACTACTCATTAATAATTATTACGAATATTTAAAAAAATTAAGTTCACTTTTTGAAAATTTCGACAAATAATTTAAAATTTCCTTACTGTTTATATAAATTGCTATTTTTCTTGACTATTCAACAAATGCCCCGACTAAGCCCGATTTTCCAGATTTTCCTTGACCAAAACACACCCCGATTTATAAACTGACATAAGATGTACATAATCCTGGACAACCAAAATCAATTTTGTATTACTTAACCTGCTGGTGTTAAAATAAAATCATTAAATCATGATGCTAATGATATAATAATCATAGTCTGATAAATGTTAAAATGTTTATCAATTTTGAATTACTTTATTTCATTTCATGTTTTTTGGGATGTGACATTTACAAATTTCACATTAATATTTTAAAATGATGTTATTGTTATTGTAAGCCCACAGGTTTGTATTAAAAAGTGCCCACATAATTTTGTCGTCATGTAGTAATATGAAAAAATAAATAAATATTTTTAATTATCGTTTTCATTAAAACAGGTGTTAAAAGGTGTGATTGTTTTTATTATTATTGACTATTGGATTTTGAACTATTGTTTTACGGTTTAAGAAATTTATGTAATTTAATGACATCATTTTGAAAAATTTTTTGTCCATTATTCAAATTAGATTCAAATCAAAAACTAAAATGCTAATTTAAGAACTCTCCGTATACTTTGATTATTGAATATTAGTTTTCCGTTTTCTATTATATAATTTCTATCCTTGGAGACTCTGAAATAACGACTTAAGTGGGTATATGTTTTTGATAGAGACCTCTACAGACTCTATTAATGTAGTCAATCATTAATATAATATATATTGTATTTTATACAAATTTTTGCGCATAAATAACTGAAAAAATACACATCCAAATGTTATGAAATTTAGTATTCAATATTTTGACATCAAAACGTAAGGCATGTCGAAGAGTTTTTGCTGAAAAATGGATTCTGATGTAATTATCAGAAGTTTTATTTTATATTTGGGAATGCTTTTACGCGTAAATCTATTCAACATGCCCTCCGTTTCCATGCCGATATTGTGCATACCGAATTTCTTTACATTTGGATAAGAAAATTTTGGGTTATTAATGCGCCAAAATTGAACCAAATACAAATGTATGCAATATTATTGATTATTAATCATGGAGCCAGTAGAGGTCTCTATCAAAAACACATAGTCACTTAAACTCTGTTTTTGAATAATCTGATAGAATATCTTACATAATCGTTAATTTCGGTTACATAAATTATTCATTATTTCGTTGTTACTTCTAAAAAATAGTAAGGTGATTTAACTTGAAGCGGTACTCATTGTACAATTGTGAATGCTCACACGATGCTGGCTCGTCCGCTGGATTATTTACTCTGTCCTGAAATGGAAGATGTGATGGAAAATTACGTCACTACTAGCTCTGTTGCATGGCTACTTAGTAGAATTTGGTAATAGTTCATTTCCTATTTCCCGTACTTCTTCCTTGGCTAGTCTTTTTCATGTTAACCAACTAAATGCTTGCATTTACATCAGTAGATTAAAGGTCCTTAAGGTGGTATATTTTAAGAGAAAAAAAACATTTTATAGCCCAGAGAAATCTTCTATAAAACAAAAATGCTCAATTTAGCGTAATATCAATAGTTTTGAACTTCAAGTATTCAATCATGGATCAATTAAGCAATATGAAAGTTAAATAAAACAGTAAAATTTTACTATTGAAAAATGTTGATAATAAACTCCATTTCTAAGACTCACACTTTAATGTTTAAGATTGATTTTTTTTTGTAGTTGCACCTAGATTCAGGTTTGGATTGGATATATTCAAGCCACTTTATACTTGAAATATTATTTAGAATTTAAACCCAAAACCTTTTAGAATTTATAATTTGACCAAATACTCAATATAATAAATACGTATATTTAGTATATTGAGTCATACAAAATTTAATCTTTTTTGGCATAAATACAACCTACACTTACATGAAAACAGTGTAATATTTTTGTATAATAAAATAAAAATATTTTAACAAGTCGTATTCGTATCGCCTTACGATATAAAAACCTACATTTATACGGATTATTCGTATTACATTTTTAATAAATTTGCAATGTAAATTAATTTTATATGCTAATTTGATTAAAATAAATGAAGATATTTATATTTGTACAACCAGAAAGTAAATAAATAAATATTTAAAATGCATTTTAACCTACATTACTAGTAGTTAATACTTGAACAACACATTAGTGGATCGCTGTGATTGAGAAATAACAACTGTATGAAGAAAAACTGGTCAAATAGTTATCAATAATACAACACTACAGGGGGTTCTGGAATGGTAAAATACATAAATTATTATTGTATAAAATGATTGAAATATTTGAAAAAATAACTTGATTTTCTAAACATAAATAACTAAACTTGCAGGAATACTGGAGTTTTGCAGGTGTTCAAATATAGGCTAAGAAGAGAGCTAAATTAAAACAATTAGAAGAATGATTGGAAGTATTTTATGGACTTAAAATTAGTGCGAAATTCCAATGAAATCAGTTTAGGATATTGCGAAGATAATGACGAAAATTATATTCAAAGAATGTATTATGTTGTTAAGTAAATGCTAAAATGCATGAAAAGTGGTACAAATTTAATCGATTTTCAGTTTTTTTCTGCATAACTTAATTTATTTTATTTTGTTTAGCCTCCCGCGATTGCTTGGTCATTCGTACTTTAAATAAATAATTCGCTTGGTCGTTCATTAAAGAAATATTTATTCACAATTATGCCTCATATATATTTTTAACCGATTTCAAAAAAGTAAAACGGTGTCCTTCTGTTTATATTTTTTTAATGAACTTATTTTAAAAATTCCTTTTGAGTTGGATTCAGTATTACTTCAATGGTTTCGTATTAATTTTTAGTGTTTAAATTTCATCTAAATGAAATAATTCCCGTGGCTTAATACAACACAAAAATGAACTAAAAAGTAAAAAAAAATTTTTAATTGAAAACTTAAAAAATGAACTAAAAAGTAAAAAATAATTTTAAATGAAAAACTATTAGTTAATCTATATTAGAATAGAAGTACAATATAATAAAATAAAACCAAAGATAATATTCAACAATAAATTATCAATAATAATAATCAGAGAGGTAATATAATCAATTACCAGATTGACGAAGACAAATATAAAAACAATACTTAAAAAAGGTTCATTTCAATAACAAATATACTGTAAGTATTCCATAACGATGGAGAGAGATAGGCTGTCAGATTCGTTTAAAATATTTAAAGCGGATAATAATTGCATATTATTTAATTGTGTTCTAAGATTTTCAGCTGTTGTTTCACAATCCTCCAACAAGTAATTCACGCTGTTCAATCTAAAGCCAACCAAGGAAATTAATTTTAACCAGCTATAAAGTCTGATACTAGTCTTGTACCTATTTTAATATGTTTACCTACGGTAGCATAAATTTAAATTTCATATTTATTTTCAATAAAAATAACAAATATACACAACGACACTGAAAAATGTACATGACTTTAAAACAAGGTATCATAATTCATAAAATATGACATATTTTGAACATTATTACATTCACAATAGCTTCATATGATGACATAACTGACCTTTTTTTGTGAATATAATTACCAGACCTTTTTGTGTATACATATAGTTATTTAAAACGCAAGTCAATTTATGTGTTCTGTTCTGTAAGAATGATAATAGTTTAATGACAATAAAAAAAAATGTACGTTATAGGTACGTTCTAGAGCAGGTGTTGGAGATAATTGAATATGCTAAAATCGAATACCGCATTTTGTTAATGGATCTGTGTTAAGAATAGCTCAAAAATTAATGTTATAAGTGTTGAAGGATCAGTTTTTACTTCTATTTTTTATGGGCTGCCTCGCTTTCTATTTCAGTAAAGTATCAGAGATAATTTAATAATTTTGAATCCTTTTTATTTTTTGAAAAATGTTCCGTTGTGGTATGAGTAATTTAAGATTAGAAAACAGTCAAAACATGTCATTTTTGAATATGATTTATTGGGCGTCCACTAGATATTTTTAATTTTCTTTAGTTTAAAAATTTTTCCATTATACAATTTGAAGAACACGAAGTAAATTTTAAAAGTTGAAAAGTTGATAGGCCTGAAACATAGAAATGCCAAAAGTTTAACAGTGTTTATATTTGATTGTACCTTATGGGATCCTTACTTTTTGAGTTATTCATAACACAAAACTAATGACAGAAATTCTTGCATACTCAAGTATTTCTAGCGCCTGCTCTTTTATAAGAATGTTTTAGATGACTGATAGTTAACAAATATAATAAGTTTTTTTTTTTTGCTTCTTGGATTAGGGGCCCGTAGTGTACCATACGTGATGTTTTAGAGTGTACGATGAAGAATGGTCCGTAGAGTAACTGACGTGATGTTTTAACGTTTAGAATTGCATTGTTAACAAATTTTCTTTATTTTAAGAATGTGAATACTTAAATATTTAAAATATTAAGTTTGTAAGCTGTTATCTTCAGTTGATTTATAATATTTAGATTTTAAAGTATAGAATGTCTTAATAGAACCCGAAATGAACCGAAAATCCTACGATTTTGTTTAACTGCTTTGCGAAGGATTAATGATGGCAAAATTGTTAATGGCGAAAATTGAAATCTTAACCCTTATTTAATTTTGTGTCCATTTATGTACGAGATGCTTTTGCAATCTATATGTATATAAAGAAACTATAAGCTTAATTTGAAAAATCTATTTGGCTAAAGATGGATTATATTAGAATGTTGTCATATATATAGATCATATTATAGATAAGGTTGTAAATAAATATTTAAAATAAATATTAAAAATAAAATGAATTCTTTGAAATATTTACGGTATGGAATTTCATCGTAAAAAACACTTTTATTGTTAACATATTTCTGAAAGTGAATTACATACAAATATGTCACCAGTCAAGTTTTGTAATCATTAATATTTTTAACAAGTGGTGGATATAACCGTTGGTGACACACACATAAGGGACCAGATATTTATATACTCTTTACTAAGCGTTGTTTTACATTCACGACTCTTTGAAAAGGAGAAGCTATTTGGATTGCCAAAGACTCCACTCTGATTAAGCTTTGCTCTCTATTTCTCAAAGATCCATTGTAGATCTTTTATGTGTATATTTCCACGGATGTTGTTCCAAAAAGGTTTCATAGTCTCACGGGTAAGGAATAAGGAATGCTTGATATGTACATTTTAATAATACATCAGCACATTCCATTTTCCTTTCGAACATTTTTCCCAAAATTTAGTTTTGAAGTCGAACGCGATAATAAAATAGGTAGTTTATTGAGAAAACAAAGCATTGCGGTGTACAAATTTGCAGCGAAATTTTGTACTTACGCTTTCTCAAAGATTCAGTGAAATGTGGTAACCAGTTGTACTAATATAATTGAACAATTTGCGTCCACCGTTTTCTTGAAGCAAAAGATCAGCCGTTTTTCCGACGAAATTGAAATGCTTTCGATATCTGAACTGTAAAATACCATTTTTGATTACTTTAATTTTAACTATAACATTAATGGGATAAAACTGATCAGATAATGTGTGCATTACAAAAAGAAATAAAACTGATAGCTAGACTTCTAAACATCTAGAACAGTCGACATTTAAAATAGTACTTCAATAGTTTCCATTTTGATACCCATGGCAAAATACTGGTCTTAGATTTCTATCGTCCAAACACTGTCACTATAAAACAGACCCAACTTATTATAACTATTTTGATTTATTTATAAATGATAAATCTTACAGAAAATATTAACATAATATAAACTAGTAACCAAACGTTTTTCAAAAATTTTTGATAAATTTTAGTTATGGTTTACTCAAAAAATTATCAATTATCTATTCGAATATAAAAATCAAAAATATCTCTCGGTTTATAGAAAAAATATCAAGATTCTTAGAAGTATTATCAACTAAAAAATTTCAATTTTTAATTTTAAACCTCTGAAAACTTCCTTTTTATCGGCCAATTTCGATAATGAGATTAAGTTTTTACATGATTCTGTAATCTGTATAAATTTCAGTCTGAATAAGAAATTATATACGGTCGAACACAAATATAAAAAAAAAAATATTTTAGCTTAAAACTTTGAAACATTACGATATGAAATAATTTCTGATTTTGACGTGGAACCAAAGACTTTCTAGCATTAATTTAATAATATTTTTGCTTTCAGAAGTAAATGATATATATTTGTACCTCTAAATCTAAATATGCAAAAAATTCACCTATGTACTAAAGGTGTGGTAAACTATTTAAGAAAAAAACAGCAAAGACTTATATTGGTGGTCGGTCATTAATAATAATAGAATAATTATTAATAATTATGACCTCGTCTTAAGTCATTAGTGAATGGTTTATAACAATATAACTGAATATAATTTTTTATACATATAGTCATAGTAATTACTTAAACTTTGATTTATAGGTAATTGAAAAAGCAATTAATTTCAATAGTTATTTTTCTCACAGGTATAAAAACATCTTTGTTTAATCCGGCTTCTTATTTTTAATTTAGGTTTGGAAGAAAGTAAAAGCTGAAATGGAAGTTTCCATTTTTTAAATCATATTTCGAATAATTTTGAAATGATGGAATTAAACAAAATTTCAATATATTTAAAATTGATTGATATATTAAGTACCTACAGCAATTCTAAATGATAACATCACTTCTAATGTTTTTCAGTAAGCCAAAATGTAACATGGAAATATAAAATTTCAATTAATATTACTAAATATCTTCAAAATGTGGAAATATCTTAAAATGTTACTACTTTTTTCCTGCATTTTAATTCAAATAATTTTGCAAAAATCATTTTAATGTGAATCAATACATATTTAATAATTTGACTTTAGAGTGTGTATCTTTTTAGAAAATTTTAACTTTAATCAAGAAGAAAATTAATGACAAAATACAACAAGTGAAAATGAAGATATATCTTACATATTGACTATAAATCAAATTGGAAGCTTATGGGATTTCTGGTATGCAAAAAAATCGTATTCAAATTTAAAACCACGAAAATAGTTCGTTTAGCTATTTTAAAATAGTATTACCAACATTTTCGACAGTTGGAAAATTCCATAGTTGGAAATAATTTATATTTACCAGAAGAAAATTCTCAATTAACTTATTTTGTAATTAAATAGCCAAACGTTAAAAAAAAGTTTCAAATCGCAAAAGAGTAAAAAATTCGAATTTTTATATTATGAAATCATAAGAACAATTTTTCGATACTCGATAGCAGTATCATAGCCGCTAGAAGTATTACTTCTTATACTGATATAAGCTTACAATTTTTACTAGAATATAATATTTGAATTGAAAAAATATGTTTTCTCTAACGAATAAACGTTAAAAAAAATGTGTACATTTTGAGATTTTAAACGAAGTCAATCAAGAAATAGGATAAATGTTTCTTACTGAAATATATCGTTTCATCCCTACCGCAAAAATAGTGATAGAAACCATTACTTAAATAGCGTATGTGATAAGACTATTAAAGACCATAAGTTTGTTATTGCTTGTTAATTAATTTCTATGGTAATTTAATGTAATCAATCTTTCATCTTTCCATAATATACAACAAACACACTGAGAAACCCACACTGAGAAAGTAATATTCTGAATAGTTTAACAATTCAATTGATTGCAAATTATCGATTACATCAAAGAATTTGCATTGTAATAAGATTTTAAACAAACAACGAATAATATAACAATATATTAATTCATAAATATATATGTTGTGTTTTAGCATGTATTATTATATAGAAGTAAAAAACAATAGATGATGTACCGAACATGGTTAGAAACAAGATAAATTAATTTTATTGAACAATAAACATAGTGTATTAAGCATAAATAAAGGCAGCAATTTTAAAAAATTAGTCGCACAGAAGCTGCGCAATCTAAATGAGTTTGACGGTTGTTGAGAAAACAGTATTAACAAAATTTGAAAGAATTAACGAAACAAATTATAAATATTATTATAAACGAATTTGAACAAGTGATAATTTGAAGTAAATTTATAGTAAATTTGTTATTCGTAAAAATTTTAATCAGCTTTCACCTAAACTCCTTTTTTCGATTAAACGTTTTATTTATTTCAAACGATCACGGATATATTATATATAAGTTGTATTCTTCTTTGACAAAAAACAAGAAGAATAGTTTGTGGATATAAGATACAAGGAATATTCTTGTTTCAGAAACTTTTCAGATCGCGATTATATCGTATAAAATTCATTGCTTTTGAAACTTTTGAATTTGAAATATGGTTTAACTAAAGTAGTCTTAATTAATGCCTATATAATAAAAATATTAAGGTAATTTTTAGTTTGTGATAAGATCTACATAGTAAGAGCGCAGATTTTTCAACATCCTCTGTTAAAAGGCGTTATTAAAATATATTCGATTTGAATTATTTTAGTATGAAATATAACGTATACTAAAATTTAACACGGGCTGGAAATATTTGATTATTTTGTGGATGTTTTCATAAATTTTGTCCAATTTTTGTCCAACAAAAAAAAAAACGCGACGATCTGAATTTTTCATATTTGCTTAAAACTATACAATATAATATATTATTGCAAAAAAATAATCTAATAATCAAAAATTTTGTTCTCTAGAAATAACTTACAAACTCAAATTTTAAGCACGACATATCTGAGAGGGTAAATACAATTTTGTCCAAATTAACAAAATTTTGATATGAATATTGTATGAATGAATCTATCAACATTGCTCAAAATGGTAAGTCTTCTCTAAACCTAGAACGTAAAATTAAGTTACAAAGAGAAAAATCGATCAATTGGGTCCCTTGACTCCATGACCCAATTTTCAAACCATTGGATATAGAATACAAATTGAAACAAAAATAATGTTTGTATTTGATACAATAACTTTATTACTTAACTTTTTCTCGTAGTGTTTAGATCCATCACAATTTCTGCAAAAATTCAGCTACCTAACATAGTTATGTATACTATAATAAATAATTCAGTATTGTAATAACAAACTATTAGGGTATATTCGTTCAGACTAAAGTTTGTTACGCTAGCAAATATGAACCGCACAAACAAAATTTTGGTATAAATGTTCATAGTAAATAATCACCTAATTATTTTATTTCCGTTTGTTCATATGTCCGTCTGTCTGTACATTATCAAGATAACAAAATGAGATTGCGAGCTGCCATTTTGGCGGGGTACCTAAAAAGTAAGTTTAATTTCATGAATGAGCAAAATTGGTTCATTGGGTCTAATGAAACCATGGCCCAACTTTTTAACCATATATGATTAAAAAAATGTTGTAAAAAAAACTTTTGCTTGAAACATAATTTCGTAAAATGTTTGGATTCGCCAGAGTTTTAGCTCAAATTTAGCAAATTTTTTATTTATAATTTATAAGTTCAAACAACTAACTCTCTTACTTGTTATCATCATTTTTTTAATTGTAGAAACACATTACTTACAATTCGTCTTTGATTTAAGGCACATTATTTCTTCATGAGAAATTTTCATAATACCAAAATTTTGCAAAATCCTGTACGTTAGCATTATACTGCGAAGTACTCCCTATATAGCTAAATAATAATCTATACAAGAAGAATCAATATTATTAACAATAGATTATTAAAGGATGAGTCAATAAATCATTAAGAAACGGAACAGGAAATATTAACTAAGTATCTATCGTAAATTTATTTATATAATGACAAAAAAAAAAAATTGTTGCGCCATTTATTTGAATAAATTTATTTATGATAATATAAACAGACAAATAAATACATACGACAGAAACTAAACGGGTCTTTTGTTGTTGGTATTGATAGATTATTTCGTAGAAATATCGATAACGATACCTTTGATATTTTAAATATATATACAATTCAAAGTTTGTTTATTATATGTGTTTTTAAATATTGATTTTTAAAATATATATGTATTTCTTATCGATTCATAATGTTTCGAACATGATAAAAAAGTTCTTTACAAGAAAATAAAGTAACACAAAAGGGTGTACGTACAACTTCGGAACAAAATTTTGTAGGTAGGCATTCTAAAGCGTTCAATGAAATATGGAAACGTTCATTACTAACATAAGGGCCCAGTTAATTTCCATCATTTTTAAAGACACTACCAGAGGTTTTCCAGATGAGATTGAACTATTCCTGATATTCTGCTTCCTAATTTCTCAAATACCATTTTAAACTACAAAAGGTTTTCCAAATGAGATCGAACTGTTTCCTATATTCTGCTTCCTTATTTCTCAAAGACCAATTTTATGGTTTTATTTCTGAGTTAAACAAACTTGGAATGGGATAAAACTGCTTAGATAGTTTCTCTATTTCAAAAAGAAATAAAACCGATTGCTTGACATCTACACTTGTCGAGCCATGCACATTGAAAATAATTCTTTGGACTACTATGTTAGAACTTTACTTAGATGTTTACTAAGGCAATAACATAAACTTGTCTTTTTAGTAACTAAAATAATTTCTATTAGCTATTCAAATCAGTCGTTTAATTAACTTTGGCACATTTGCCTAAGATTTTTCATATGTCAATTTAACAGTTTATTTTTCTGAGTCAAATTGTGATACATACTGAGGCTGTCTAGAATTGTAAATAAATAGCTGGATTATTTTAATAACATATTGGCACCTGTGATTTTATCGTCTCCTTGTTACAGCTGCCTAATTTATGTGAATTAGATTAAACGTCTTTGTAGGACAAATTTTATTAACAGTTTGTCTTGATGAAATTATAGCTTTATTCAATGAAAAACTTTATCATAATAATTGTAAATCTTGTATTAAAACAAGAATTGGAAAATACGTGAAGAAGTAGCATTTTTCCCTTAAAATGTACACAAGTTCACATGTTTTCAATTTATATATATTTTGTAAATCCCAAATAAGTTTCTGTAAATATATTTTTTTAAGCTAAAAATAGAATATTATCACATATTTAAAAAAATCAAATGAATAAAAAAATTTACATAAAATGATAGGACTTGTTTTCATTTTTTCATAATAATTTATTTAAATTAGGTTTGGTACCTGACTTAAAACCATGCCACCAGATAAGTGATATTTTGTTCAGGTGTAGCGCATAACAGAACTAAAAAAATATAGGTGTATAAATACAATTTTTAAAGGTCGTATAAATTAATTTTAATTTTATTAACGAAAAAAAAAAAATTGTATAATTGTGAGAATTCATATAATTAAAAAATAAAATTAATGTATTTATTTATTTTTTTTTTTAAATGTAAATAAATTTCATTTTTGCAATTTTGCAAAATAATGTTTTTAATTGTTTGTAAAAATAGAATATAGACAAATAAATTTTTTTGATATTAAAGGTCGCAAGTTTAAATTCAGTTGACGCATCATTTACAAAATTTTTAGATTTTTACAAAGAGACTATGAGTTTTCAAGTTGTTTTTTTACGTTAACCAAATATTTAACCATCATTTTAGAGATCATTTGCCTTTTCCTACCTGATAGAAAATATGGAAATAGCTTTTTTGTAATTGCAATGAGAAAATCATTCGATATTCGATGATAATAAGATCCATTTCTTCCTACACGTCTCGAACAAAACTAATTGTTCGTTGCCTGACAATCTAAAAATATCAAATTAAAGAAAATTTGCCGGTCCATGAAAATTGAGATTTATGAGGTAATGCACAAAATGCTTTAGTTATATTTGTTATTGAATGATCTTTTCATTACAATAATAAAAAATGAGTATCCTGTAATTTGAAGCTGGGTTGAAAAAGTTGTTACACCACTTATAATTGAGTATGAAAAATTTTTACAGTTTTGGATTGGAAATTATACAATATTACATTCAGTATCGCTTTTCCTCTTGTATTATATTCTATACTTAGGTAAGTATTTATCTGAACTAAACATGATCATGTAAATAGCTACAAGATGTGTGTCTTCCCGTGACCTCAAATTTGTATTTCGATTTCAGAAGAACAATTTAATTGAATGATTCCGTTACAGAGATACATAAATACACATTCAAGTCAAACTTAAATTGTAAATATGAAAATTATTAGTTTTTAATAATATTTAAATTGTTATTATTTATAATTTATCCATGAAAATTGAATGCAATTAACTGAATTATTAAAATTGTAATATCTAAAATAAATAAAAAGTCAACATTAATTTTAATGGACAATTTTTTTAAGATGCCCTATTTGTTTTCAATATAAATTACAAAAAAATATTTTATTTACTCTGAGAATTTAAAAATTAGATTCATTTCTTTTTTCAAAAGAAAGGAAATTTACAATAAAAATACCAAATATAAACCACAAATAAAAAATATAAAATAATTAGACGCCTTAAAACACATTTTAACAATATTTTTTTATATTTAAATTTCTTAGAATTGGATGCAATTTGTTTTTCCAACAAACCTAATTAAAATTTTTTAAACGTGTATACAAATTTCACATGCTAAACAAATTATAGAATGAATCACAGAAACAATTAGCACAATAATTATTATAAATCACATTGCTACACAAAAAGTACACTTAAAACACTTATTTAAATCAACTGTAATTGACATATAAATCACAATTAAATCACAATAATCAATTATTTAAATTTTAAAAAGACAAAATCATACATTGTTGAAACGCGCACATGAAGACAGCGCATAACTTACTTAAGTTTGAAATATTATACTTAGTCAAATACTTAATATGCTTGTGTACCTACTAAAATGTATTGACTGCCAAAGAAAAGATTAACACATGATGATGATGTCTTGGGGGTGCTACGTCATGACGTGCAATTATTCTTTCTTTTATATGCTTACTTAAGGGGGATTGAAACATAATACTGAAACATCCAGCATTATGTAAACATCATACAATTTTGGCGCCCAAATAATTCAAAAAATGATTATACAAATGTTTTTGAAATTTGGTAGAATATTAATATGAAAACGGAGGGCTTACAAAAGAGTTATTCACGAAAAATAATTTTTAAATATAAAATCTGATTTTTACTGTTTTGAAATTTTTTTTAGAATACTTTTTTGAAACTTGTGTCTTGTTAGAAGTACACTTGTTTATGTAAATAACAGCTGTGGATAATCATTCTTATCAGGAGACATTGACAATTTCTAATGAAGTATACATAATGCTTTTTTTTCAATTTTTTCTCACAATTTACTCAAACAAACAAATATTGAAACCGGTGGGTTTGTCGAAGAGTTTTTCCTGAAAGAAACATCCAGAATTTAATTTTTTAACGTTTTTTCAAAAAAAACTCTTGGCCTCACCCTTCGTTTTCTTGTATAGATTAAGCATGTAAGTTTCATAATATTTAGATCATTATTTTTTTTAGTTATTTGTGCGCGAAAATTGAAAAAAATCAAGTGTGTATTGCATTTAATGTTGTCTTTATTATAGAAGTTTCATTTTATGTGTCAATTCCCCTACACATATATTACAGAAACCGTATAATACTTTTTCTATCTGTCACATAAACTGTAAAATATATGTGTAAGGATGTTGAAACCCTAGGGAATATGGATAATGAATTATTGGAATAAATATAATACATCGAGTGGAGTTCTATTTTAATGTAACAAACGAGCAGAAAATCGACCTCATTGAATAGATCTTCTCCATCACTATTCGATCTATTTTGAAAATCAAAAGATTACGCTTGGTATGATCCACGCCGGATTGCACGCACCCCTTGAACCTCTGGTTATGATGATTTAATAGAATAAACAAAAATTTGAAGTTTTGCATTAGGCGTAAAAACACAAAGCTCGGTGGATATTCGTATTTAGTTAAATATAATAAAAGACTTTTACGTAATCATTTGTAGCACATATTGTATAAACAAATCATCAACATTCAGAAAATGTAATTTTGTTAATGTTTTTTGATGTAATCTTATTATTTAACTTTTTGTTGTTGCATTGTACACATACTATTTGTTGCTCATCACTAGTTCGAATAATACGACAAGGCCAAATAAAGAATATTTATTATATAGAGAAAGAGAGAAACGAGACAACAGCGATTTTTTATGTGTGGACTTTTAAATTAGTTTAAAGTATTGTAAGAAAAAAAATTATTTATAATTAAGGTAAAAATTCGAAATTAGTATGATAGTATGTTCAAAGACCGACCATCTATGGAATCTGTATGAGATTGGAATTTGCTTGGTAGAAGTAAGTTTAGTAATAAAAAAAAAAATTAAAGTCTTTGCCGTGAGCCTAGTATCATTATAAAAAGAAATTAATTTTTTCCATTAATGATGTTTTTGATAACTTTTCTTTTAAGAAATAAAGGTCCATTTTTTTTCTAGTTTTTAGTTCCTCCGAATCTAAGAAAATTTCTAGGTAATTTTAAATAACGGGTTAATTGATCCTAATTTTATATCAACCTAAGAAAGTAGTAATTTGAAAATAATTTATCCTTATTCAACACATTTTCGATTACAGATATTGGTTTGTTTCCGATAAATAACACTATGCCATATTGACCGACTGTGCCATAAAACCCAAACTAACTCTATTAATTTGCAACATTACTTATAGCAAAGTTATAAAATTAGTGTATAATTCAATTAATAATTTTCTTTCTGATTGGAAAATAAAGCAGAGGTCGCCAACGTCCGCATTTCTTCAAACATCGCCACTCTCGATTACTGTAGGTTTCAAATTTTTGCAAAATCGAAATTAAAACCTTTTCATAAAATTATATCAAAAATTAACTCCTAATTTTCTACTTTCTTTTTTTTTTGTGCTATCAAATTCCTATTTAAACCTCGATACAAATATTCAAAACTATTGGAAATTCGTATATTTTCGTTAATTTAATCGTTAATTTTTAATAGAACTATTATTCAACTTTTATTCAATGTTGATATTTTTATGTAGAGAATATTGTGATAATTTCAAATATTTATTATAATATATGGATGCTATTAATTTAATATTGTTTCTTCATGATCTTGTGTAAGACATAGCTACTTCTAGTTTGCCACTACATAGTTGATAGCCTCCCTATAATATAATTAATATAATATTATTAATGACCTAAAAGTTTAATAATCAATAAACTTAGTACAACATGAACAATCATTAAATAAACGATATCAACTATACATACATATAACTTGTTTTTTTTATTAAAATATAATTATTTTATAACTATCAAGTTATTAATTAATTAATAATAAAATTTTATATAATCAAGTTTGTCAAGATTATTATCATTATCAATAACTATGTTCCTCGAACTGTAAAGCATGTCCCAGAACATTCGTTATATGTAAATGTTATAATCATGAAAATGTATCCATATATAAAAAAAAATTGAAAAAGATATTTGTCTAAAAGCACCCAGTGACTACCTTTCATTTGAGCTGTATAACACCCGAATTAGATGAAATGGAGGAGAGCAAGGCGCGGACATTCAACTATTTGTGAGATTTGCGTGAGATTTGCTTAGCTCAAAGTTAAATAACTTATATTTTAATGAACATAGAAAAATTGGTCTAAGAACAGGCAGCGGCTCAAAACCTATTATTTGACCTATTAAACAAATTGGATGAGTTAGAGATTGTTCAGAGGTTTGTTTGTACAATGCCACAGTTGTTTAGAATTTAAGATTCAAAATAATTTTGTACTTCTACCATAGCTGAGCACCAGCTAGTATCGTTTAAATGCATCTTAACCGTTAAAATTGCGTTAAAATTTTCTTTATAATTATAGCCTTGAGTAAAAACATTGTTACTTTCATTATATAATTTACGAGAATTGTTTATTTTTGATGATTATATATATGATGCTTGTTTTTACTTAACTGTTTCTCCTAAACATTTTGAGCAAAATCATCCAAAATTTAACAACTAAAAAACATAAACAAAGAGTACAAATCTGTAACATCTTGTTAAAAAATTAAAAGTGTTTATTTAATAAGCATTTTTATTGACTACATACATTTTTTTTAAAAAATCAATTGGTTATTAATTTTCATAATGATTAATGATCACTTATTGTGTTCAAAAAGTGTTGAAACCAGTTTCAATTTTTACGACCAAATTCTGTCATATTGACTATAATCACTTAATTGGACAGTTAAACTTTTTTATATCGTAATTAAAATCTTGTCATTATTTTTTCAAGTTTTGCAAGAATATATTTTAGGCATTCTTGAATATTTTGCTGTCTTTTCCCATAGCATCGTTAATGAAAAATACCTTTTCTTTTCATATGATTATTTGTTAGTAGTTAAGATAACTGTGGTCCTCAAACACTCGTTAAAAGCTCCTACGCTTATTCATCGATATCTACACTGGAAACCATATCTGAATTCTTAAATATGTAACTTCAGACAACAGTAAAAATAAGTAACGAATTGATGTTAATGGACTATGTACTATGAACTAATGAATTTATTAACCACAAAACTTCACAAAGTTCCTTACAAGGATCTTCTAACATAAAAGAAATATATAATGCTTGTTTCGCGTGATTTTTTAACATAAAAATTAGAGCATTCAACAATCAGTTTAATAAACGTAGTATATATTACGTAATTATAAATAATTTGTTTTAATAAAATATCTTTTAAATCATATCAATTATTAGTTTTATGATTGTAATGAATATAATGTGTGATGAAAATAAACATATTTATAACACAATTTTAATTAATTAAATAGAATTGTTTTATGTCATTGGAAGTTATGTTTGTATGTAGAAGGAATTGATATCTTTTGTTTTCATAAAAAGTATTGAATATTATTTTGAATTTGAATTTTAGCAAACTTTAGCAAAGATAGTTTTATTACAAATATTTTTCTACTGTCTACTTGTAAATAAGCGTTTCTAATACATTATTTGAGAATTGTTTAACAACCTTAAGCTGTTTGATTTATTCGACTATTAGAAACTGAGGCTAACATTATATAATAAAATTTCTTAAATTGCTTTAAACTGTTTTGATAGAAACCTGATTTAAAACTTCCAAAAATAACCTGCTTCTAAAAATACCCTACTTTAATTTCAGTAAGAGGGTACAAATTTAAAACGCACTTCAATCAGATGATAATGTAATATTTTGACATGTAATTTTCTGATATCTTCACCATATTTTAATACATGCTTTTTATATTAAGCTTAAATTATTTTTTACATTTTAAAACGAAAAACAACAACATATTTTATTTAAGTCACTTAAAAACGTTTTACGAATTGTCCTGAAAATATGTGCTTATGATTAAATATCCATGGAATTATTTGTAAGATTTAAAACGATGAGCTTACCTATAACATTTTTATTGAACCAAATGACACAACTTTAATGTAGCCTACTTTTGTTTTAAATCTAAAAAATTTACTCATGATTAATTAAAATTGAGGTTTATAAATTTTTAGCTGTAACTTTATTAGGAAGGTGAAAAATGTTTATATAAAGAGGTAAAAAATAAACATTGAGAATTTGCCTGATGGTGGATTTGATATTTTATAACTTCAACTGAAACTACTTTACTTCTCAAACATGGATTTGAAGTTATTCTTTTAAATCTTTAAAAATAAGAACGATACGGACAATCAAAATTCCTAGTTAAATAGGAAAGGAAATATATACATTATGACGTCATTTTTAAACTTCATATCAATTGCTTACAAATAAAACATGGTTTTCAATAGTGAGATGGAAAATAGCTTCAAATTCAGTATCATGCAAATACCCAATTGTAGAGAATAGAATTTAGCATAAAAAAGGTCCTATGTGTTTTACGGCTCTTGTAAAAATTGTAAAAAATTTAATGAGAGTATCTAGAAGTTGAAGCACATGCTTTAAGTGTATAAACGTAGACACTTTTATTTATTAAAAAAAAAGCCTAAAAACGCAAAGAACGTTTTGAATGCTCTACAATTTTTATGTGTTATTTTTTTGTCGAAACTGTTAGCCTTTTTTTAAATTCTTTGTTTTTTACTTTCATTTTTGTCTTCAATCCCTCCCTGGCATGACTACAACTACTCAAGATTCATAACTTCCAAACATTTTCCAGTCCGTATAAAACGTTAGTCAGGCGTTCACGGATTCCCACTGTATTATTTAGTATTTTATTGGCAGTCTATATTAAAACTTAAATATTTTTGATTTATGACATTAATAATATTGTTAACGAAGTAATTAAAATCATAAAATATTGCATGGCTATAACAATCATCTGTCAACCATTTAAAGATGTCACTTGTGGCTTAAGTTTCAATTGAGTATTAAATCACGGGATTAATTGTAAGATTTCGGGATTGTGGAGGGTGGACTTTGGTCGCTATCTTGAAAATTAGCTTTTTGCGATTATCTCGACAACTATCAGAATTATAAAAATTTTGATTGTAACTTTTTTATAATAATAATATTACCTCAAATTGTTTCTTTTGTGTTCTTGATCTAACATTTAAAATTCAAAAGTTTTATACAAAAAGTCATAAAATTTAAATTTGAAATTAACACAATATTATATTTTGAATACTTGATAAAATCAGAATGATCTATTTTTGAATAGTTTTTTTTACAGGTCCGTCTCAATATTATGATACAATATTTTTTTAAAAATTAATCCACTAATAAATTATATAAGCTGACTGCTCAAATTTATTATTAATAACTGTATTTTTATGTATAAAACTGACAGATACATACTTGTCAAATCTTAATAATTAATAAAATAGTTTCATTCTTTATAAAGCTAAAATACGTAAGAAATCGACACAAAATTTTTTAAAATAAAATCAAACATTTTGGACGAAATAGAATATTCATATAACTTTCTGTTAAAAAAAAAAAAAAAATCTTAATTTGTTAATTTAAGTAAACTTATTTGTAAAGATATTAATTCTTATCTACTTTGATAAAAATATAATTATCTTATTAATTCGTAATGTTCAATTGTCAGGCAGTAATTCTAAACTGTGTTAAAAATTTCTAGATTCTAGCTCATTTAGAAGTTATTTTAAAAATTAATTACAAAATTCCTCCGAACAGGCAGATAACTCAAGATAATTAAAAAAAAAAAAGGTTTCATCAGCTAAGTCTCAAACCTTGTGATTTATTAAAAAATTATGTTAAAGCACCACCTTTCATAAAAGCTTGAACCGTGAACTTAATTTTGAGCTTTCGGGGTCGGGGAGAGTGCTATTTGGCTTCCATTTTGAAAATTAGATGTTTACGTATCTCGGAAACTATCAGGACTATGAAAATTTAGTCAATAACTTTTTTGTAGATAATAATATCATCTAAAACCTTTTTCTAAAGCGTTTTTCATCTAACATTTAAAATTCGAAAGTTTTAAACAGAAAATTTCTTAAAATATATTTAAAATTAAGCTATGTATTCTGTCAAAGCCTAATAAATTTTTTAAAATTGATTTTATTAAAAATTGTTTTGTAGAACATTTTTTAACAAATAAATTGAGTTGTATATGTCCAGGGTTAAACATATTTCTTGAGATGTTTTAGCTTCAAGAATTAAACAATGGATAGATAAGGGACATAAGTGTATACAAATAATATTTGCAATGGTTTTAGCTTTATTTTACTGTTTTCATCAACATGCAAGTAATTGCATGTTTGTTAACAATGCATAGCTTAATTTTAAATCAATTTTATGATTTCTTTGTTTATAACTTTTGAAGTTTAAATGGCAGAAGGAGAGGAAAAAGTTTTTGATAACATTATTATCTAAATAAAAATTCTTGATAAAATTTTCATAGTCCTAATAATTTACGAAATAAACGTAAAAGTCTAATTTTCAATATGGTGGGCAAAATACACTCCCCCCGATCCCGAAAAGTCAAAATTATGTTTCAGGTGATGTGTTTTGACTAAATTAAAAAATAAAATTGATGGCTATATGAATTGAACGATTCGATGCCAGATTAACTGTGGTATAATTAATAGTATTATTATTTACAAGATAGTCCGCACCCTTATATCATACTTATTGATACACACTTTTTGGATAAATATTCATTTAGAGTTTAATATTGAATTTGATATTATTTGGAAGATGTTATGCTCATGTGATATTTGGTTTTGAAATTTGAGCAACCTTGAATTTATATTATCTTAGAATATTGTAGACATTAAATCATAAATGTGAATCATAAAGTTAAATCGCTGAGAATGGCTGCAATTTTTTTGTTTTGTTTTTTCATAATTGTTTCATAATTATTAGTAAAACGGACATATATATATATATATATATATATATATATATATATATATATATATATATATATATATATATATATATATTCCACTCAAAGCTTCTATTTGAAACAAATTTTCTCGCCGAGACATTTAAGCTATGGTTTTTGTACTTACGATTACTGATTTTCCTTAATAGATATTGAAACTAACGTCATGCTATTGTTAAACTAAGCGTTGTTCACATTAGGCCAGTTATTTAGTAGACAATTTTGTTATTAAGTACCTAAACGAGCCTGAAAAATTGAGAAAAGTCTAGGTTGTTAAATATTAAGAAAATAGATTAAAAAATTAATTTTCTCGTAGCAACTGATGTCTCATATTTTTCAAGTTAAGTTAGGTTAGGTAAGGTTCGGTTACGTAAGGCTAGGGTAGGCTAGACTAGCTAGGCTAAGTTAGGTTAGGTTAGGTTACGTTAAGTAACGTTATGTTACATTACATTACGCTAAGTCAAGCTATGTTTTATTAAGTTAAGTTTAGATAGGTAAGAAATTAAAGTCTCGCAAAGATAATATTACTTTTTATAATTATAAAATTTTGTATTGAACCCATAATTTTTTAAAGTTAAACGTTGAGTTATGGCGCACAAACAAACAAATTTATACAATACAAACTGGACAATTTAGATTAACAAAATCGTAGACTAAACTATATTTATGAAAGAATTCGAGTTACACAAATAGATAAGGTATCCAGATTTAATACAAACATTTTTTTTATTAAAGAAATCTTAAGTATTTATTTTTAGAAGTTATGATAAAAATAATTATACTTTAATTAGTTTTCTGTAATTGATACAAGGTGGTCTTTATAAGAGTACATTATGGAATGTAAGGAATGCTTTCTTTGAATTTTGTTTTTCATTGTATATATGAAACAAAAATTAACCATAATTATTTTCGGACGCATCCGATTACTTGATCATAGATAAGAAATTCTATCTATTTTAGTAACAAATTTCTTCTTGAAATCTATCAAAGTATATTTATAGTGAATTTAAAAAAAAAAACGATTTGCACGCATAATTGATGCTTGTATATAAAAAGTGCTCTATAAAAATTCTTCTAACTACAATTGATCGAGCGAAGTTAGATCTAGATCCAGTTTTAACTAGATTTAATCACATTTAAGAAGTTTACTATAAAATCAATATTAAATCGTTTGAAAAATTTCATCGTCCCGTTCTGGAAAAATTTCTAAAAATTCCAGATTTTTCTATATGCAAATGTACTAGTCGGTATTTTGCAATCGATTCGGAATAAAATGGTTTTAATCGAGGAATTTTTTGTCCATTAAGACTGATTTTAATGCGGTTTTAGTATGTTAGATTCGTGAGAATCTCAAGATCATTGCATTTGTGCATAAGAAATATGCATTTCAGATATGCAATTTTGAAGTAGACAATTATTAAAAATGTGAAACTCACAGGCTCTCGCTGACCTCGTATTTGCGTTTAGCGACCCCAAAATTTCCCGAATAACAAAATTGGACTCATTATATATCGAGTTTCACGTTTTTAATAATTATCTACTTCTAAATGCACTTCTGAAATGAAGTTTTCTTATGCACAAACAATTTGGAATTTTTTCATAATTATATTAGTTCATAAACTTTCTAAAGATTCTCACGAATGCAATGCATCAAACCGCATTAAAATCCAACGT
Organism: Chrysopa pallens; assembly: GCA_020423425.1. Taxonomy (NCBI): domain Eukaryota; kingdom Metazoa; phylum Arthropoda; class Insecta; order Neuroptera; family Chrysopidae; genus Chrysopa; species Chrysopa pallens. The sequence goes on along the minus strand of CM035591.1, from coordinate 90,324,685 downwards.
ACTGCGCAAAAATCGGAAGTAGAGCCTATTTTTGTGTTTCATATCTTCGATTATTAGTTTTGAGTGAAGTCTACAGTTAGGAACAAGTATAATTAATACATTAGCGGATGGAATTGGCAAAAAAAAATCTTACCTATACATAAAAATATATTTGGAAAACATAAAAATTTTCACTTACAATTTATAAAATTTTCCGCCAGTTTGTTAATATCGCTGAAAACTACACCCACATTTCACGTAAAGCAATAATTTCAACATAGTCGATTTTATCTGAAAAAAATAAAAATATATTATAATATTGCAAAATAACATAATTTTTATATTAAGGGCGAATGATCACGGCTTCAGTATATATTTATCACAAAATGGTGCAACTAAGTTTTGGGTATTGGGCATTTGATTTTAATGTACTGAATTATTTATATATATTACAATATTTTTAATTAATATTCTTAAACTACAGAAAATGCGTTCATAAGGATGTTGGACATACGAATACATGCATTAATATGCATTTATTTATTTAAAAAAATAAGATTATTCAGTTAGCCCGTACATGTTTATACGAGTTACCCGATTTCAATGATATTTTTTTCAAAATATAAAATATACAAAACCCTACTTAAAAAGAATCTACTAGTAGTAAAAAATAATTCTGATTTAAAAACTTACATTTTCTTGTGACCAATTATCTTTCGAAGTCGAGACTAATCGTCTCTCATTTTGACATTGATTCGTTGGCAACTTCGAAATGTAATTGATTTCAAGGAAATTATTTATGTTTTTAATTTAGAAATATTTTTAATTTTTAGAACATTTTATCGGTTTTTAGCACTTAAAATTTGTTTTAAGTGTTTAACATTATTTAAATTTTTTTCTACAGTAGATAGCAGCTAGTTTCTATTCTGCTCCATTCAGAATTCAAAATCACTTTTTACCACAAAACAATTTCAGCTCTGTGTATCGTTTATACTGTAGAAAAGCAATTACACACAGAAGAACAAGAGTGTTCATTGGCAAATTAAAAAATAATAATTACTTCGTCGATCTATTCCTTTTAGAAAAGTAACATTTAAATCTAGGTGTTTTTATTTGAAAAGAAAAAATGGGTATTTCTCCAAATGGTTAAGACAAAAATTATTAATGATTGTGACAGCATTGACAAAAGTTTGTCACTTACGTGAATGTAAATTAAACGTAAATTACGTAAATTTATATCTACTAAAAAAACCATATGTATTTTAGAATTTCAAATCTTCTCTTCACGGCCAATCGTATTAAAAATGTAAAAGGAAAGGAATTTTATTCGATTACAAGTTTCTTATGTTTTAAGCGATTAAATAAGGCCAGTGGATAAATTTCGACAATAAAGCTTCGAATGAAACTTACATAATCACTTATATATTACACGATACAGTGAGCGGTTACCCTTAATTGATATACTATAAAATATATAAAATAATTTAAGTAAAATATGATTTTAATGGTTCAATTGACCTTATTTAACATTTTAAATATTATATACTGTTTGCCATTCAAACTTATAATATAGTAGATAAATGATAATTATTTATTTATATTAAATAATAATAATTTAGTATATAAATATGATAAAATATAAATATCAATAAATACGTCATAACTTCGTTGTAAATTAATAAAACTTAAAAAATTATTATTGTTATTAAATTTTTAAATCAGATGTTCTATTATGTAGTAAATCGATTTGATGTTTATCCAACATATAATATATGAAGGTATATTAAATTAAGTCTTTAGTTTATTACTCTAAAAAATATTGAAGGCACCAAATTTTTCTTTCTTAAAACTTTTGTTCGAAAATTTTTGATTTGACAAAGGGGCACCTGAAATTCAGATTTAATACATGTTGTCTTATTTGTCATTTTCGATGTTATGTTTTTATTAGAAATACGCATTTTGAGGTCTCCTTTTGAGTCCAAAGAAAAAACTGGTGTGCCTGTCCATCTGTCTGTGATCAAGATATTCCGAATTGGAATCACCAAATTTTGTGTTTAAGCTTCGGATGATCCAAGGACGAGGAACTACGCGTTTGCTTAAAGTCAACCTACCAGGTGTTCCACATTATTCTAGTGGTTTTCTGGGTTTTAACGTTTTTCCCGCTCACAACTTTTATTTGAAACATTTCTCTAAGAAAACTTAGATAAGGGGAAAAATTCAACTAATCATATTTAGCTACATTGATAATACTTATTTATTTATGTTTTGTATTCATTTTTTTTTCTTCTAGTTTTGTTTGCTTACATGAAAAAAATAAAAATAAATTAACTCTTCTTACTAAAATAATACTGCAGTAAATGATATTTGTATTTCGCATCGCAGCAGATTTTTTAAATTGTAATTCATTGTTTTTAACCGAATCTTTATCTAATTTATACCACGGATCTACCAGTTGCCGATACAAACATAGCAGCTAAATTTTCAGATGATACTGCCATCTTATCCATGGATATGGATCCAAATGTAACTTACCAAAGTAACATTTACTTTGAGAAAATAAACCTGCTCGGCTGTTTGAATGAACGGGGTTAGTTTTCCACAAGAAAATGAAGTGAAATATCAGGGTATATACCTAGATAGTCATAAATTTTAAACAGCTAAACTTGGAATTTTCTAAATTATACTGATTTTTAAGACAACGTTCTTAGTTATTATAAGACAATTAAGTGCTAGTATATAAAACAGTCCTTAAGCCCGTGTGGACTTAAGTGAAACCCCATCATATGTGCGTATTAACGATATTTCAGTGACTGATACATGTCTCGAGTCGAAAGGCATCCAAACACTGAGGTGATTAATCTTTTAAACAACAGTGATAGTGTAAACAGACGAAACAGACAAAATGTTCTAGATTTAAAATTTAGATTTATTTAAACAGTTCTTAGTTATAGATCAATAACATCTAGTTATAGATTAGCCATATGCTTTTTTTATTATATCAGTGACTACCAGCGGGTAGATCACCGTTCAAACCCGCATACTAGTAATTTGATCTATTTATAGTTATTTTAAAAACTGATAAGAGATACTAGGTATAAAAAAAGAATTGTTTTTAAACGTGAGCCATCTTGCTAAAAAAAATGTGATGAAAATACAAAATATCAAGTTATATATCAGAGCATCTAGCTCTTTCCATTTTTAATTGAAATAATAATAAGTTTGTAGAAAACAACTATGCAAATTAAATTGATAGATTTTAATTATCATCAAGTATACAACTTCAGCTTGAATAACAAAATAAAATATTATACTTTAATTAACCTTAGAATCACAAATAAATTTCCGTAAGCTATAGGAAGTTGTATATTTGAATTGTAAATATATTTGAGTCAAATTTAAATGGAATTTTTTTTTAACAATAAGTGATGTATGATATTAGAATTTTTGCATTACAATGCATGCATATATGTTTCTGTAAGTACAATGTTGAAAAAAGAATATCATTGTGAATTGTGGAAGAAAAAAAGGCTTTAGGGTATAGGAAAATACAACAATACATTTTTCAGTGATGGCAGTATTATTTAGTCGTAATATTAATACCACATTGTAAGTATATTGAACCAAATTTGTTACCTCTATGTAATGATTATAAGTAGTACAGAGAGTGATTGTATACGAATTATAAGTTATGAATTCGAGTTGTATTAGTTGAAGTTGCGATTTGTGCACGATAAACTGCATAGCGACAAATCGACTAAGAAGGTAACTAGCAAAGATGTGCCGTGCCGTATCCGTTTGTATTTGAGCGGATCTTTTGCATTATTAAGTTTCATAGCGTATAAGAATTTATAAGTAAATGTAGCAATACAATACTGTTAAATTTATTAATAAATGTCGAAATAAGATACTATAAGATAGATGGATAAGTTAAGATAGTAATTACACTATCTAACTCAAATTTATTATTCACATCAAATAATATATACTTGCTATGTGATATCACAAATCACAGTTACATTTCAATAAGTAAACAATCACATTTTAAGGAATGGTGGTGTCATATTATCTAAATCAATTCAAAACACAAAATTGGAAAGAAGGTACTTCCAATTTAAGATTTTTAAATAACTCCATTTAAAAAAAATTTCATGCTTTTCCCATTTATGTATATCAAAATTGATTCCCATTTCAATGCTCTAAGCTGCGAGTACAACTTCTTATTTTTTGAGTTGTCGAGACCAGAATTAAGAAAAAGGAACGCATTACTATAAACGATAATTTTGAAAAGTTAAAGATCAATTATAGACCACATCCATAATCTTTATTGCTATTTCAGTTAAGACCAAATATAACAAATAATAAACTAAAAATAGACAGGTAACTCCTGCCTTTTGCCAAAGTATTTTTTTTTTTTTTGGTATCTATTTAAGAAAATAAAGGTTTGGATCAAAGAAAATTATGCATGGTTGTGTTTCGGTTAGATTGTTAATTTTTTTATTTTATTTTAATAAGGAGGATTTTTTATTTTTATCAATGGAAGCTGTAAAATTTAATGAAAAATTTTATGCAAGTATACTAAAAAGATTTTCACAGTATATAGAGGCTATGAGGCAGATTTCAACAAATATTTTTTTCAATTTTCTTTACAAACGATAATAATATGCATCTTCGTTCCATATATCAGTTATATATTCGTATCGATTAGTTTTTTTTCCGCCTTTTATCGGCTGTACAATCATCCGATGTAAAAATATTTCTATTCTAAATTACTGCAAATTAGTCTATATTTATGTCAATACATGCAAACTGTATAAGTAAATTTGAAAATAGCCATCAGCAAATATGTTTAAAATGTTTAAACGGTCTGATTTGAAATTTCTGAATAATCTTCTAATTTTATTTGTATAAACTTATCAAAAGTAAATGATTCTGAAATATTTTTGCTTCAAAATTCTTCATTTTGTAAGTTTAAATCAAATACTACGTCAACCGTGACTATGAGTGTCTGTACTCAGAATGATTCCAACAATAGGCTTTGTATTAGAGTCATACTGATAAGGCAATTGTTTTTTGTTTAAATGCTCATTATTAATATTTCCATATCATTTTCATAATTTAACAAATTTTTTAAAATTATAATTTCAAAATATATAAATGTAGTTATATTTTAATATTATATTCTAATAATTCAAGCAATCAATTTTTATTTGATTAACAGCTATTATATATTTAATTTATTTTAAATTCTTATTGTGATTTTATTTTGAAATTATTTTATACTGAGTCAATATCAAGTCTGTATATAAAGTTGCCTATAATTTATAACAAATAGAATAATATCAAAAATATTATACTAAATTTGAATTTTAAACATAAAATACTTTAAATTTTCTTAAAAGAAAAACAAACTGAACATAACAATAAAAAGACTATAAAATTTAAATATGTATACGCGACAATATTCAAAAACGAATTATAAAAAGAGCTGAAGTAACTGAATTCGAATTTTTAAATAAATGAAAACAAGTTAAAATTCTTTTACCATTTACGGGAACATTAAATAAAAATGTTTATGTACAATTTTTCACAAAAATACAAGAGAATTTGTTTCGGTATAAAAATAAATATTTAACTCCTTTGTGTGTGAAATTGTTTTTTATTTTGTACTACATCCAAGTCTTGTGAATAGTATAAATATACAGTATGGCTTACAGCTACGTCTTTGTTGTAGATAAGCAACTATTCTTGAAATTAATATTTCAAAACTTTTATAGTATTACAAAATTAAATAATTTTAATAAAAAATTTAATAACGATAAATAATTCTCAAAATTTCCTTTGACCAGTGACAAGGTACGACCCGCAAGGTCCACACAAACAAATTACTCACTGAAGAAAAATTAAACAATATTTTCTTTTTAACTTTTTATCCGCAACAAAAAAAACTTCCCCGATCTTGATGGAAAGTCCTTCAGTTTTAAGTTAAGAAATTACGCGTCCAATGAAAGTGGATCGACATCGATAGCATTATTTGCTCTCGATATAATCAAGACGAAAAAAAACTTGCGCACATACATACACTTACTCAGGCATCTCTCTAAAAACGTTAAATTTGTGTTCTAATGCCCTTGACCCGTTGAGATATGCAAAATTTCAGGTTCACAAAATCGGTGTCATTACAAGAACTTTCCATTGAGTAGCTAAAGAAAACGGAAGAGCTGTCAATCTGTTGAAATCTATTTGAAAAAACTCCAAAATCGATTTTTAGCCAACAGTTCTTACAATATAACAATAATGTCGATAATAACACAAAATGCTACAAAAAATTAATTGCATCTAAAATAAAATAAATAAAAGAATAAATAAAATACTCAATTCATAAAATAAAACTTAATTCATAAAACTTAATGAACTCAATACAAAATTTTTATTTTTATTCTAACTAAAAGAATTTTAATTAAACTGTTAAAAATAATTGTTTGTTCAGATTTTTTGTTTGTTAAAATCACGGATATAACTTCAAATTTAGTTTAAGTAATTTTTATATAAAAAACAACCAATGTATTAAAAAAAAAAATTAATTAAAAATTTTACATAAATGGTTAAACTAATTTAAGTAAATTTGTTGTTTTTAGATATATATTTATAAAATTTCCTGATTTTAAATACGATTAGTTACATATAATTATACAGTAGTACAGTTTTTTTTTAACCATTTTAATAAGCAAAGGAAAAATAATTACACATATTGCCATCTATGAATGTTTAATGAAAATCACTTAGGTGAGATTTTCTTGAATGAAAATTAAATATAAATTTTCTTAGTTATGGTAGTTCTCGTCTCATGCAAGTAGATGTATTATTAGCATCAGTTCTTAAAAATCTTAGAAGATTATATTTTGATAAAATAACGCTAGAAAATCTTGACCTCACAAACAAAATTTTGGTATATAGGTGTACATAGGATCACCTTAGTAGTCCTTTTTCGTATTTCCGTCGTCAAGATAACTCAAAAATGAGAATACATAGTCAGCTGAAATTTTGATGACTTATAAGACTTAAACAGTGAGTTTAAGTTCGTGAATGAAGTATATCGGTCCATTGGATCTAATGATCCATGATTCAACTTAAAAATTCAAAGACTTAAAATTATTGTTTTTCAAAAACAAACAACTTTTGTTTTTAACATTTTTCATAAAGTGTTTAGATTAATCACAGCTCAAATTAAGCTAATAAGCACATATTGGTAATTGCAATACACATTGTTATTACATAAGTATTTAAAATTGTATGAGCTGCATATTTCGAATATTTTATAAATGCTAAACATAAAAATAGTTAAACATAAATAAATAACATATTGAACATAAAAATATTTGATATTCATATATTGAACAAAAAAATTTTCAATTGAACTTGAACCATGTGTTCAAAATCTAAACAATTTGCTCTGTTAGTTGTTATTTTCACTTGTTTTAAACTTGTTCCCTATAATTTAAGCTCGTTATTAAAATAAACAGCTAAATAGTATATTTAACTTTTTAGTCCTTCCAACATTGTTTTAAACCAATTAATGAATTTTTAATAGAAATTTAGATATATTCGGCATTCAATTATTCAAAACAAGATGAAATTTGTTAATGAAAACTTTTTTTTCTACATTAGTTACGTAGTTTTTATTAGTTAAACATGTTAGGAATGGAAAAACCATCCAATTTTAAAAATAATACAAATTGAAGAATGAATGAATATCTTCTGATATTTATTGAGAACTATACTTTGAAATATACGAGTTTATTCCATTTGACAAGTTTTCAATCGCGTATATTTTATTATTTACAAACCGTTACCTTGTTAATCAGCAGTTTCTACAACAGGGTCTTCTGTCATATTACTGTTCTGGCTAATTCGGAATTTATATTCAAGTCCTATAATATGTAAACTTCCATTTACCTAGCCCAAAAATGAATACCAGAAACCGGAATGTACTAGAAGTTTCAAAATTTGGGACAACCATTTTTTTATCTAATTTCAAGAAAACTGGAGAAAAAACATTTCCAAAAATCGGTTAAACAAGTTAAAAATTATTTAAAAAAATAAACTCGAAATAAATTTGGATGTGTTTATATTCCTTTTAAATCATTAACATAAACTGATTTTTAAAAATACGACCATGTGTTCGTTTGTTTCTACAACAATATTGTAAACAAACAAAAAAACCACCGCGATTAGAGTGTAGATAGACAGGCGTAAATATGAGGCACACCCGTCTTTTGTATTTGTATTTTTGACAGTCTAAATGACGACAAAAAAAAAACACGCGTACTACAATGAAATGACTTGTTATTTTTTTTTTCTTACTTTAATTAATTTAAATAGCCGTCGTCTGGCCCATTAATCATATTAGGGATTCTATACTTTCAACAATGATGATTATTCGTTTTAATAATTTAACTCCAGGAACATAGTATAACTGAATAGAATTACTGTATATTATATTGTCATCTATTTCCCATCCATAACTGACAAAAGCGATACAAACAAAGCTAACATAGTACCGTATTAAAAATTGAATTAAAGATGCTCAAAATTAGGTGCTATTTAAGTGCTGTAAAATTAAATTGGGTGCTCAAATTTTGAATTAAGTAATTGGGTCATTATGATGCTCTGTTGTTGTGAAATCACTCTGCCAGAGCAACTTGAAAAAGGAACAAGTATAAAATAATATAAGCATCAGAATTAGATGCTTTTAAGGTGTACCACGAAGATTCACTAACTGGAATCACTGCTAAGAAAAGTGCCAAGCTACTAGCATTGATATCTTAAATAACAGAATAACAGTTACAGAAAAAAGTTTTCACAAAAAGTTTTAAATTTGGTACTTTTTAGGTGCTGCAAAATTAAATTAGGTGCTCAATTATTTACTGAAAGAAATTGAGATAAGATGCACTGCTGCCGTGATATCACGCTGCCAAAGCAATTGTGAAATAAAAACTATAATAGCATATTGTAAGTACTAAAATTAAGTGCTTTTTAGTGATTTTATGGAGTGCCTTCACTACATCAATTTAATCAAATTAGCAAAAAAATCCATGCAAATCCTGGCTTGAAACTTTTTTCAGTATTTCATGTCCGATTTTTTTGATACCTTAAATTGATTCATTTGAGGCACACCATAAAAGAACCTAATTCTGGTACACACATAATATTATAAATATTATACTTTCACGTTGCTCTGTCAGTATGATTTCATGGTAGGAGTGCATTATAATGACTAAATTTTGGCACCTAATTTAAATTTGCAGCACCTAAATAGTATCTAAAAACACCTAATAACTGTTAGCTTGACTGGTATCTTAAAACGAACATAGAATAAACGTAACAATAAAAAATTTTAAAAACTTGTTTTCATATTGTAAAAAAAAAACAGAATGGAGAAACGATTTTTTACTTGAACTTTAAATAAAAACAAAAAACGAAATGTTTCAAAATATGCCAAAATATTTTATTGTCGTTTTATAGGTTATGATTAAAGGTCTTGATTAGAATTGTGATTAGATTTCTACTGCCAATATATTTCAAAGTAAATTCTGGTTACAAGCTTTTGGACAGCGTTTGAGGAAAAAATTTAATGATTGATTTGTAATCCATATTTTTGAAGATTCTTTTTGCCTTTATCTAGAAAATAAAAAAATTGATAAATTTTTACTTAAAGCACCACTTCAGATTGAGTCTTAAAAGCTTAATTGAATCTTAGAATGTTTAACTTTCAAAGATACAATAATATCCATTGAAAAACATCGTCAAATTCCACCTTAAAAAATCAACTTTACATAAAGTCATATCGTCTTTTTTTGTAAGGTTCTCTAATTCTAATTTTATTTTTTTAAATTCGAAGTGTAAACAGCAAATTTACATACTTTATACATAAAAACTTGTTAGAATTTAGTAGGTATTTTATATTCACAAAATGACATTATAAACAATTTATATAAAGACAAACCATACAAAGAACTTTAAAACTCGTATCTCAACTTTATTCTTAAACATAATATAAGAAGCATTCTTTATAAAACCAATAATTATAAAAATAATATCGATGTACTTATTATAATATATAAAATAAGTACACTTATAGTGTAATAGACCAGGATCTGGATGGACTTGAGTGTGCAAAAATTGAATATTGTAATCTGTCAATGGACTTGTATTAAGAATACCTTGATTATTAAGTAGATCCAGATATTGCCGGACCAAATTTTCGTGCAAGTTATTTTTTAGGGCAATCCCCTCTATATTAAATAAAAAATTTATTAATTGAAGTTGAGCTATTTTAATAATAATGTGAATTGGGCAAAGATAATTACTTTTTTACTCAGGTATTGTTTTGAAAAATGCTTAGTTTTTAAGATAAGTAAGCGTATTTAGATCGAAACAAATCAAAACAGGCCATTTTTAAATATGATTTACACGGATTCTACTACAAATTTTTAGTTTTGTTTATATTTTATTTTTATTATTTGTAAAAAGATTTTTTTAATACTTTATATGTTGTTTTGGTACCCTAAAAAAGATTGAACCAAAAATTGGTCAGACTGCTTTCAAATCCATATTCAAGTACCTGTTCTTATAACAAGAGGGTAAAATACCGTACTCATTCTAAATTTACTATAACTCACATCAAAATGTGACACTAGACTCAATACTATAGCAAAACTTGAAAATTAAATTAAAATTGATTCAAAAGTTGAAAGCTATTAAAGCTAATTTTCTTTTCTATCTCTTTCTTGAAATTGATGTTTAACATCTAATTTATATGGATATACAGCCAGGCTGATCTCATACGTAGAAATTTCCATCTTTGTTTAATTAGGTACTTTGAATGTACATATTCTGTTTATTTTTAAAGATTTAAAAAATAACAACTTCAGATCCATGTTCGCGAAATAAAGACACTTCAAATGAAGCGATAAACAAAAGTCAGTCAGTGTTGTGCTCAATTTGCACTCAAGTCCATCCAGGTCCTGGTCTATTGTACACTTTAAGTATATTGAACATTCTTATTCAAAAAAATTAAATCTGTGTTTTAACGGAAAACGATGAACAAAAGTTCTATGCAAAGAGTGATGTACATTGTGTATACCGTTTGTCCAATTTTATTAAATTTCATTTAAATAGACTCGTTTTGATAATATTTTCGGAAGGAACAAAATTCATTATGGCCACTTTTGTGTCAATTCAATTTATTTTTTTCCAATTATTACTCTTGATATTAAGTACGGCTTTAACATTATATTAAATCTGCCGATTGTCCTTATTGAGGATATAGCTTAACTTATATATTTCTTATTTTCCAATCCTACAACATTTCCAAACTTTGTAAAGTAATGTTTGATAAAATTTCGGAATACTATTTTAAACTCGGGTAGTAAATATGTTAATTTCGGATGTAATTTTTATTTTTGACCAACAAATAAATTTCAGCACACATTATTGGTTAATAAAGATTCTTCTTTTTTTTGGACGTTACATTTTAATCGCAAAATATTTTTCTTCAAAAATTCACTTTTTTTTAACTTATATTATCAAATGGGGTTGGTTTGGAATTCAAAGCCAAGCAGAAAGATTTCACATTACTCTGCAGAGTAAAAATTGTTGCTTTTGAGCTTCAATCGTCTTTCTAAAATAATAATTAAAACACCATAATGTGATTAATCAAATACGAATTGGCATTCTCAAAACCAAACTTCACAAGCTTATACTGTAATTTCGTAAGTAGTTAGTGCGGGTATTCCCATATATACTAAAACAAAAACTGTCCTATGGATTACACATGCCAAAAACCTGTTCTATTGACAGCCAGTCTTGTATTCACATACTAAGAACAATTTTATAGTTAATAGTGGGCCTTAATTGTAGACAATAATTTAATAGCTTAAATTTGAATATTAAATTTTAAAACACTGTGCCATTTTCCAAACGGATATGATATTATTAATCATTCAAATCGTACAAAAAGGTGATAAGTGTGTGTTGTGCTCTCAACAATAATCCAACTTATCCAATTTGAAAGTTGAATAGCTGAAATGATACGTTTTGGGCTACTGAGTATTCTTAGACAAAATATAAAATATACATTTCTTAAGGGGCGTCTCTTTCTCCAAGTATTGTGATATTTTTGTATGCAAATATATTCTAATGAATATAGATGGTTCATTCTAAAAACACTCAGTGACCCAAGACCTTTCATTTGAGCTATTAAACACTCTAATTTATAAGATTTTCTCTACTTAAAGTTAGATATCTTCTATTCTAATGAACATAGAAAGTTCGTTTTAGTCTAAGAACACTGAGTGACTCAAGACATTTCATTTGAGCTATTAAACTTAAATTGAATAATATGGAGGAGAACCATGTGCGGATTTTCAACCTTTCATCAATTTTTTTAATATACAGATGGGTTCAAATTATTTGAACTGAAATATACATAATATATTATACGTTTTTGATATTTTACTATATTAAAAAATTCATTCGATCTTTGCGTTCATTCATTTTTGTAATATTTTTTCACACAGTTAGGCAACCTACACATCATTTTAAGTATGTTGTTATTGAGTAGTTTTACTAGCAATTGAATAAAATGGGTGTGCTGTTTACTTAATAGGTAAGTGGTAGACAAACGCATGATTTTAAATAAATACCTTCTATGCACTTTTATTTATTGTTAAAACACCTACGAATTTTTAATATAAACTTTATAGTTTAGTTTTTAGAATTAAGTTACTGATTTGAAAGTGATAACGGGTTAAACGCGGGTGTTGTCTTAGATTTCTTTTAACTGAGACATTAAATACAGTTATGTAATTAGAATTATTTGTTTCAGTAGGATTATCATTTTTATTAAAAAGTTTATTAATAATAGTATGAACTATTCTGGAGTTTATTTATGAATGGTACCTAATAACATTCTCTTTTGTTAAGAAAACCCATTTTATTTGAAGAAATTTTAATACAGGACTATTCTTTTGTGCAATAGGTGATATAAATTTCCTAAATGCTAAATTTCTTTGTTAAGCAGCCCAGAGCCAAATACAATTTGATTGATACTGATAGCGCATATCGTGATCTTTACAATGGGGGTATTAATTCGAAGGAGTTAAATGTAAATTTCTACGTATAATTTATTTAATCGATGTAACTCAAAAATGGAATCAATTATACTTGTTACCTGCAATTTCTATCGAATTTATTTGCCTCCCAAAAAAATGTTTCCGACAAATCATATTAGGTCTGTTTTAAGGAGTAACTTTTTTAATGATTATTTTTCGATTTGCGATCGAAATAAGCAAAGAGTATCTTCTCATCGGTGCATAATTAAGATTAGCTTATTCAAGTGATGATGGATACTTTGTAGTCGAAATATGTATTTATGCTATTTAAAAGAAAAAAGTAAATTGGGGGTGGGGAGTGGTTGCAATCGAAATTTTAATAAATTTATGTTTAGATAGTTGCTTTGTGTCCCAATAGCTTTTTTTTAAGTTGTATTCTAAAGACCAAATTCAAGATCAACATCAGATATCACTATTATTTTCAGGTCTAGAAATTTAGCCGATATTTTTTGAAAAATCTGAATATACGTAATCTAAACAAGTTTAAAAATTTTATAGTTGAACTCCATGGCCCTTAATTTTACAACTAGAACTGGAATTCTCAAATTCAAAATGGCTAGTATAAAATCACAGACAGGATGCGAAGGGAAGTCCTACTAAAAAATTTAAAGTGAGTATACGTGATAAAATTGGGATTTTTAAATTTATTTCTACTTTTATATGTTAATATTGATAATAGTATAGATGAAATGCTTTCAATCCGAAAAATCGATGTTGAATTTAAAACAGTCTTAATTCCAAAAATACCACTATTATTAGACGACAAGGCCATATTGTCGTAGAAAAGAACCATTTAGCCATCATATTAGAAACAAAAAATCTACACCATTTTAATATTACAAGAAACGAATAAACAATTGTGATCAAAAGATAAAAGTTAAGGGACTGGAAGAAAAATGCGTTTTTCGTACTGGTATCAATAAATATGAGGTTGACTTTAAAAAGCAAAATCTTTCTAACGAAGGTGCACAAAAGGTGTCGAAATTTTTAGATATTAAATATTAAATAAAAAAAGATGCCTGATACTTCTCACGTATTAAACAGCGTTAGTTCAAACTGACGTGATTAAATCGTATATTTAATAAAATATCGTGAGTCATTTAGAGTTAAAGATTTATTAAACTATAATACTACATAATGTAAATAGTATAATCTTGTAGGCATACTGAAAAGTAACGACAAACATTTATTTGACCAGACTTAACGATTTAAGGTATCATAACTATTAAAAAATGTCTTATAAGCCATGATTACAAAAACAGGTAAAGTATAACGTGAAAGATCCTTCATCGTTTTTTTCTATTACGAATTTTAATGCATACAAATTTTCTTTCTTCATTTTGAGGTTTCCAACATGAACTGAAATTGGATTTTTAAGGAGTAACCATTTTAAAATTAAAATTTGCTACAATCTCGATATTTTTGTTTTTTACGTTTTATGTTCTAAAATAATAAATTTTTCTCCCTTACCTCAAAATTCGAAAATTCGATTTTGTTTTTCTTTTTTTTTTTTAATGTTTTCAAATTGCTACGTTTGAACTTCAAGTTGGATACCTGGGTGATATGAATATAAAAAATTGTATACTTTGAAATTATTGTCGCAATTTTTTGACATTTTAAAAGTCGACAAAAGTGCATGCTACTATAGAAATTTTTGAAATGAATATATAAGTTTGTTTCCTTACATATTTTGAGAATATCTCATGATTCCAAATCCAACTAGATTTTAGATAGAAGTCGAGTACAAATAATGATATATGCTAAGTTTTCCGCAAAATCGGTCCTGCTGCTTTATGTTGACGACAAAAAACGGCAAACTAATAATAATTAAGACATATGATTGTTTTTGATTATCTTCACTGGGGAGTTACAGTGAACTACACAATTTTTTGAAATCAAATTATGCATACACAAGCATGCTCACTTTATTAGCAGTTTTTTTTTAACATAAAATTCTAAGTTGATGAGTGACATGAGTTCGCCAAATGTTAAAAACCTAAAAACGCGAATCATCAAACAGAATTATTTTGTTTTTATTTAAATTTTTTGTGTTCAATCTACGCCTATAGAATATAAAAAATAGGTAATAGGTTTCCTTTTAACTTGATAAAAGCTAACAACTCGACAATATTGAGAACAATCATTTCTATTAAGATCTTAAATTTTACTTACACTTCGAATTTATTTAAGGGTCAAGCCAGATTCATACTTAATCAGAAATCGAACATTTAAAATTTTATATTTGAAACTTTTTTTTGCAAAAGCAAATAACCTTAATAGAAAATAAGTTAATAATCAATCTAAAATTTATTAGTCTATTTTTGCAGTCTGGTAAGAAAAGAAATCAGCCAATTTAAAACGCTAAATACTGAGGCCATCTTACCTTGAATTATGAATTCAATATCAGCCGATTCAAAAATTCAATTAAACACAATATGTATAAAAGACTTATGAACTAAAATGTCCTTCAGTATATTAATGGAGGGGGTGTCTCTTAAAAGAAATGAGGCGCTGAAATAATAATTAGCTACCAATTATAGGGATAGGTCTTGTGCTTCTGAATGAGTATTCGCACTGTCCGTTAACTTAACCAAATCTTGAGAAATGAGTTCTTCTTCTACCTCTATTAATTTTATAAAGAGAAAACATTTGTATTTTTGTATGTAACAAATAAACGTAAAAACTACTGGATCGATTTGAAAAATTCTTTAACCGTTGGGAAGCTAAACCCTGTATAATGGCTCTTTTTTATCCCTGTATTCCCACGGGAACGGTAACTACGTTCCTCTTGTACTTTCACACCTTTGGTATGAAATACTTTTAGCACGTTAAATAATTCAGCAAAAGATTATTTACTAAAATTTTATTCTGTCTCCCACAAAGAATAATTATTTTGCGTGGCTGGTAGCAAGAAAAAATAATATCACATGAAATAAATAAGCATTTTGTTTTGAGAAACTCACACATTTTATAATATTTTATTTACATACCATAGCGCAAATGAACGATATATAATTTGCTGATTTTACACTTATAAAATTATTGTTGAACTTAAATAAATTCAATACTTTGGTCGTTTCTAGTTACATTTTAAAATCGTAGGATGTATTTTACAAAAACAAAACCTGTCTGCTCACATTCAATGAATGGAAAAAGATAAATGGAATCAGATTTGAATTTATTTTGAGTCAGCAATTTAATTTTATACTTCTTTTTTTTACAACATATGAAATTACAGTTTTTTAAATTTGCTATACTTTTATGAATGAACGGTTTTGTTCTGTGTAAACATAACATATAAATATTATCATAGTGTATATTAAGAGGGGAATCGCAGCTGCGTGCCTTGCCTCGCGTAACTTTTGGTCCTCTGTATCCTCCTTTAGAAAACTCCATCTCCTGAATGTAAAAATTCCTTCTAGTACAACGTGAAATTTAATTTTTTATGATATGAAGCCGTTACTTCGTTTTTATCCAAGGGACAGTGTGATCAATCAACCGCCTTTTTTTTATTATAAATGATCAAACTTTTGTTTCTTGGATTCAAACTCGCAACCTGTACTCGAATATTAACATACTGAACTCCTGTTATAAAGCCTATAAATAACATTTATGTTTTTGTCTGGGAGGTAGCGTTGCAAATGACACAATCATTTCATGTTGGAATTGAATGTTTATTAGCAGTCAACACTGTACACAGTTATGAAAGTCAGCAGGCTCCGAAAGGGTGGACGGGCGGGATAAATTTTCTGCTGAGTGGCCATGCAGTCGCCATCTGAGGCAATGAAATGTCATATTCAGCTGACAATTATTCCATCCGTAAATATTCTGCTGACTATTTTTTTTATTTTTACATTATTGAAACTATCTCGATTATTAATTTTAAGCGACCTGAAATATATTTTATTATTCCTCGACCTTGCTATTAGTCTACCTTGGTTTCGCCGAACCGCCATTCATATTATCATACTTTGGAGATCACTGTTCTCCTCTAGATGAACTAATTCAATACACATTTCGGATTTTTACTTTATCCATCAATTAATTATTTATTGATATCTCCACAGAGCGTATGAATATAATTACTTATTATAAAATGATATGTAATATTTTTTAATCTAAATTTTATATTATTTTATACAGTTAGTTTTGTAATTACGTTTTTGGTAATATTACGACATTAAATAATATTATTTATGATCATATAACAAGTATGTATATAAACAGGAAACAGAAATAATAAATAAAGATAACTGCAAACACGATTAACGGCCTAAATACAAAGAATATGCTTGTATTTAGGCCAGGTTTGTATACTATCATTATTTTCAACTTTAATAATTATCAACATTATAAAATTACACAAATTACGTATTTTTAGCTCAAATTCTCATACTTTTACCATCCAATGGATGGATACGCTACCTAAACTTCAATTTGTTATCTTTTTTCTGTTTTTCCTGTTCTAATGAATATAGAAAGTTTGTTTTGGTCAAGAACACTCAGTGACTCAAGACCTATCATTTGTACTATTAAACACTCATATTGGATAAATTGGAGATTGTTGGGAGCACAATTGGAGATTGTTGGGCGACTCATACCCATTTTTTGTGTGATTTGAATGATTAATAGTATCAAGTCTGTTTGGAAAATACCACAGTTGTTTAGAATTTAAGATTCAAATTTAAGCTATTAAATCATTATCAACAATTAAAACTGTGGAGCAGCAAACCTGTTCACTTGTAATATATGAAAATTAATCGAATTTTCATAATCAGCTGATGGCAATAATACTTGTCTATGATTAAAAAAAATATAACAGCATGAAATGTGTTTCAACGGTAGGTGCAATTGGACTTGACACTGTCATCATCACAATCATCCGCTGAAGAGTCATTATGTTAATTAGAAATACCATGACAAAAATATGCATGACCAAAAAATGAAATCTGTTCATAGGCATTACTTTCTACATGGTTATATTTATTGTTTTTAAGTACATAAAAACAAGAAACGAATCTATTAAAATATCGTTAAGTATTAGGTAGATATAATATATTTTGTATAGGAAACGAGTTACTATACTTAAGTTATTAAATAAGTAAACATAGACCTACCTGAGTTTAATTATATGGTTTTAATACTAATTAATACTATGGTTTTTTATATTTTTTTTTTTAGTACATTAGAATTATTTGGTTCTAGTCTTATTATAAGAAAAATTTCTTTGTGTTTGGGTTTCTGTTGTTTAAGAAGAGTAAAAACAATTTTTTTAAAACTAGTTTAATGTTTGTTTTATTGGATGCGTATCTAATTGATACAAAATAATATTAAGGTCGTTGAAATCTTTTTGATGATGGGAAAATTATTGAAAGATTGTTTTTGTAGAATTATATTTAAGTACTGGTGTATATAACATGTAAGATGTGAAGTATTTTGTTCTAATTGTGTTTAAATATTGATTTCTTAAGTGTGTTATAGCTTGAGCAAAACAACATAACATATATCCAAGTTTTAAGCAAGAGCTTTTCCTTACAAAAGTAATTCACCTTTTTATCATACAACTCGTTTTCATTTAAACAAATCCAAATCTTTGCAAGAGAATAACAATTAAATTAATAATAATTACATACCAATATATGCATGCTGGGCCGTATACCTGGATCAAAACTCACATTGGTTACTTAATTAAAATCCCTGTGGCGCAAATGATTGCGCGTTGGACTTCTGATTCAAAGGTTATGGACTTGAAACCCGCCTAGACTGAAATTTTTTTTTCGTAATTAAAATCTATAATCATTTTTATATTTTAACAATCCGTGTTTGGTGTGATTCTTGTGTGATCCAGGAAAAATACTTTCCGGATAAAGTTAATCATTTTATTCATAAGGTCGCTTAAAATGACTCATAAGGGCCGTTCCCAATATATAACATGTTTTAAAAAACTTAACATATTCCTCAGATTTAAAAAAAGAAAAATCTAATACATTCTTTGATCTTATCGTTTACTCAAATCTGTGAACTTTCAAGTCACTCAAATTGTTCACGAAATCATGAAAGATATCACAAAACTGATAATATTAATTCCCAAGATAGAATGCCATAACGAAAGAGGGGGTAAATATTAAAAAATGTTATTCTTGGTTAGTTTTGGATCCTATATAACTAAAAAAACTAGGACCATCTATGTGTTAGGCCCGGGAATTTTCAGTCCATGTAATATAGCTATAATTGTTTTCAAAATAACCATCATTCGTCATTTTAAAAATATTCAATAAAATCATTAATACGAAAGTTATATGAAGTTTTTATCTTAAAAAACTTGAAAAAATTGGCCAAATGTCTGACAATGGTTGGAATTTAAATTGTGCTAAATTCCATTTTTTCATGAATTTCATTGAGATAAAATCTTAAATGGAAGATTTTTAAAGATAAAACTATGTTCGGCAAAATCGCAAAGAGTTTTTTTTTTACAATATCTCCTCAATCAAATTATATAAATTTTGATAAAATTTAAAACCCTAAAGTGTTAATTTTTTTTGTTTATAAATTCTAGTTAAGAAATTTTAAATCAGTATGCATTTAAACAAAAGCAACAAAAAATTTACCTTAGGGTATATTGATTGTTTTGAGGAAGATCAAAAGTGGTATTTATTTATTAGTTGTTAATAATCTAACCAGAGGAATAGATTTTTTTATGTGTGAACATAAAAAAAATTATTAATAACATGATTGTAAATCAAGGTTCTTTTTTAAATTGAAATTTTATTAAAAGGTTACGTGAAATACTTACATTTCAATTTTATGATTGACTCGATATTACTTTTAAAAAACTGATATGTGTGTAATTTTTACCAATAATAAAGGGTTCTGTTATATTTTACGAAAGTTAATTTTTAAATTAATTGACCTTTAAAAATTTTTGTGAAGACAACTATAAATGAATAGCAATACAATTATGTAATATCAAATTCGTCACTCACAAATTTTGAGATAACCGATCACGATCCTGATGTGAAAATTGGAAAATTCGATATGGCGGATCCAATATCACCAACTTATTTTGAACAATGGTTATTTCTACCAGAAATAAATAATAATATTTAATAAATATTTATACACATGGATCGCTTTCGAGATCTAAAAATTACTACTTCTACCTTACCAATACGCACTACAGCTCGTGGTGAGTCTGTAATATTTTCTTTTTTTTTTTTATATTTTTAAAATTCATTGATAACTTTTTATTCGGATTCTGGTAATTAATTAATTTAATAACAAATTGATTTTGATTCAACATTTTATAAAATTTATAATTTATAATAATATCTTATTTTATAAAATGTCGGTAAAAATCACATTTTTACAAACTTTTATTTAGTTTCATCTTGTTTAAAAAGCGGGTGTTTTTACCGTTTATTATATCTACAATTTAATTTTAAACCAATTCTTCGTGTTCAAATAATTCGAAATTCAATATGTTGGATGATGATATAATGCACAAATTTAAATACTTAAATACATAAATATTATGAAACAGTTTTGAAACTTCTATTTCCCACGCTTCCACCATAATTAGACACATACACCAATCAAAATTTATATAACTTCATGTAAAAACGTCATTTTTTTAACTCTTCAATTCTTTTTTAACAATGTAAAAACATATTTTGCCAACTTATTTTACGATTGATTATTCTTGTTCAATTTTTAGATGTTATAAAACATTGGTACGGAATACTATTACATTTTATATACTGCATGTTATGTTTATTATAAATGATTCTTTCTCAAATCAATAAATAATAAAACAAATTTTTATATTAATCAACACTCAAAAATAAAATGTTTGATTATATTTTTATGCTAATTTAATTTTTTATATTTATTATTTTTGATTAATTTATCAATCAACCAATTACTCACAAAGAGTTGGTACTTACAATGATACTTACAACAAGCCATGATGTATTGTTTTAAAGCGTCTTTGTTAAATACATCATGTATATGCTAATTTTTTTATGAAAATATTAAATTATAAAAACCAGTGTTACAAATATCGGTAGGGGAGCCCAAGTGGAGATTTTTGGATTTACTATAATATCCGCTTCAGATTAAAATATGGGAGATACCTTATACCTTGTTAAGTACCTCCACTAAATCTTAGCTCTATATATAGTACCGTGTATGAAGGATAGCCAATAAGAATAGTAAAATCTTTAGTTGGATTTAATCGAGCGCTTCAGATTAACATGTGTAATTACGTGCTGAAAAGTGTACATTTTAGTTTATAGCTTGCAAAAAAAGACCCGCCACCTCAAATCGTCAGATTAGTTAAATGTACACTTTTCAGCATGTAAGTAACCTAACCCATCTTAATCTGACAAGCTCGATTAAATCCTATTATGGATTTTTTTATTATTCCAATCGGGTAGTAATATCATATTTTATCATACAAAACGTAAGCAAATTTAAAAAAATATACAAATGTTGTCGCAAATTTCGCGCGTACATAAATCAAAAATACCCATTATACCTTTTGGAAATAAATTTGGTATACAGAATCTTGAAATGAAAATCTAGAGAGTGCTGAAGAGTACTTTATATTAGTGGGAATTATTAAAAAATTTATTTAGGTATAAATTAAGTCTCTTCTGTTGCGAAAGAAACACAGTTTTTTGGAAATTTAGAGCATAATTAATAGGCATAATCATATCGCTATGTGTTATGAAAAAATGCTTCAAAATAAAATTAATTCTTTCTTTCGCGAAAATTCAAAGATCAATTACGCCTTAACTCAGATTTCCGTATTATACATTCGTAATATGTAACCTTTACCTTTAATCATAAAATATAATTTGTTTTGATCAAATTCTGATAAAATATATTCATGTAAAATATTTTATAACAATTTGTTATGGTTAATGTTATTGGTATGTACCTGTGTCGGAAGACAAAGCGATGCGCAAGCTAAACGTACATGCTTCTTAGTACGTTTGTACACCACAAAATGTGATTAATAATAATTATATGCAATTCGATTTGTTATGCAAAATGGATCAATTTTACAATAAATAATAATAAATAAAGTACTTTAAACTTTTATATCTTGATCTTAAAACATCGCATATTCTTATTTACGATATACAAAACCAGAGAGACTATGCATGAGAACTTGAAACATTTCTTTGCAGCATTTTTGTATTATGCAAGAGTTAGGGTTATATAGCGAATCAACTATCGACAAAACGGTAATTTGATTTCGAGTATACGATATTCTATATCCATTCTCAGGGTTTATACGATACAAACTTTTTACACAGATTTCAGACTTTCCATATAAATTTCTATAGCAGTAAGTATTTGCAGGTTTATACACAGACACAAAGTCTGCGTAAAATCTATAGGCACTATAAAGAAAGTCTGAAGTATGTATACTAAAGGTTGTATCGTGTTAACGCACCATATTAGTGGATTAACACGATGCAGACATCGGTCAGACTAATTTTCAGATAAATTTCTGTTTTTGCATCTTTTGCGTTACAGGTAAAAAGTCGGAATCTACGGATAGTCCACAGTCTGCATAAATTTGGAATAAATAAGAGCTAATGAAAAATCTGCGTAAACATTTTGTTGGCATGTTTTGCATACACTTTTTTACTTAGCCTTCTTAGTCTGTATGAACTAAAGTTTGCATCGTATAAATCCACCACCAAATCAACTCCATTACGGTTTCAAAAACGGCTTTTTGTTCGACCTACAATTTTTTCAATAATAAGTTATAGAATGTGCGATAACCACGATCTGGCAGGAACCAGCCGTGTATCACAGTCTCATATAGAAGATATTGAGAGCTTAAATGGGCAACTTTTGACTCTTTTTATAAAAAACATGGCGAAACATATAAGTATTTCTTGTGTATATTCGTGTATATGTGCTGACCGTAGGATTTGTGTTTGACAATAACTGTGCATTATTATTAGTTAGTCAGTACTTCAGTAGTGGTGAGTAAGCATGCAAAACGATTTATAAGTGCAGCCATTAATATAACACTTTTGCCAGACTTTTTAACGTATCCAAACCTGTTTATATGACCGTACCCTGTACATCACCTACTTGTATTTATTTGAAAGTGTAAAAATTTTAAAAACTCGCCGCTGCAAGTTTGAAATATAATTTTGTTCATTCATTGTAAAAGATTGTCTCAAGTTAGTATTTGTCAGGCAAATCAAATGGTATGAAATAAGTGGAAATTTTAAGACTAGATGGAACATCAAAATACGTATAAAAATTATCAGTAGTTTAATTTTACAATAGAAATACCCTTTAATGGCATCGAAAATACTTCGAGCACAAAATATTACGTTGAAAGATGACTATACGTATCCTAGGGTAAAATTGAGTATAAAAATCATTTTAATATTTACTTTCATTTTTTGGTACGCTTAATAAAAAAGATGAAAAGAAATATTTCGATGTTCGGTTACTACTTGTCAGCCGCCTAAACAATAGTTGACATTCTGTCAGCTGAAGACCTCACTCATGGTTATATCTTATGTGTCCTTAATGATGCCCAAAAACTATCATTCGTCCAATCCGAACTAGCATACAAAGATGGACAGATTAATTCAGAAACCGATATATTAAATAGTCAAGTTAAAGCCTACGTGTAACTTCTTTCGGTCAATTAAAGTTCTTTTTTATGATTCCCGACTTTGTTCACTCTATAAAATCTAAAAAGTCGGCAGCCATTGAGCAAACAATAAAAAAAGCAATTATTTGAATTCTAATAAAACTGGTTGTAAAAAACTCAATTTCTACTTTTTTGTATAGTTTTTATCGAAAGCTCATTTTTTTATGCAGGCTAAATTTGAAAATTAACCTTTTGTCCATCTCTGAAAACGATTATAATTTATAGCATATTTGAATGTAATAATCATAGCCGCTCAATCATTTCTCTTTGGTTTTATTTAAGTTTATGCTCATTTTACATTTTAAATTTATAATTTTATAATCGGCATCTTTTCCTGTGTATAATTCAATGAATAGATAAGTTTAGCTAAATTATAAACTATGAATATTAGTTTAATAATATTAACTGTTATCTTTTTTATTATTTAATTTGAAAATCATATAATAGTCTTGAGGCTATGTTCACAATTTTTATTACCCATAATTGTATAATTTTAAACAATAAAAAAATTTGAAATACTAGACAAATATAATTTTTTGCTATAATTTAAGACAATTCAAAGGGAAATAAGGTAAACGTAAAATATAACAGTACTTTGAAGCCTTTCGCTTCGTTGTAACAATAATAGCTTTCTATATTGTTCCCTGCAGAATCTAGATGCAGAGATTTTAACTACATTAAACTTAAATCAGAAATGAAACCACCATTTAACAGCATTATGATTAGAACAAAACTTTTATATTTATCTTATATATTTTTAATCGAAGTGCGCGAGGTTTCCGAATTAATTGAATGTTGGTAGCAGAAATTAACGATGCTTAAATCACATGATAATTGCAGTAATTTTTAGGTATTTTTAATATTTGGAAACTAAAACATACACCATTAGGACTGCTAAGCGATAAATATTATTGTTTTTTATTTTAGATTTTAACAGGATCATTAGAATATCACCTTATGCTGTACTAATAAATCGACTACGTATGTTGTGTATTTTAATAATGTTTAAAATAATAATGCCTAGTTTCACCGTAATATTTTAAGTATTACTTAGTCCTAAGCTAAAATGTTACCATACTTGAGTTTTACTTAATTAAGAAATTTTAAAATATGTACGGTGCAATGAAGAAAGAAAATAGATATTTCTTAAGTTTAAGAAATACTTAGTTAAGGAATACTCTAAATTAAAACGATGCATAAATATTTCGAATAATAATACACCGCAAGATACTGTGTAATTAAATAAACAAATATGCTGTCTTCATGAGTTTATACACGATTTTTATGGTGTATTTTATAATTTTTTTGAATTAAAATGAATTTTAAATAAATATAAAGATTAAGGCCGGTGCGTTATTTTTGGATTTGATTATACATTTTATTTTAACATTCTAATGTGTCCCCAGTAGGGACGCACTGTATATTTATTTATTTCCATTTTAAAAATCAGAAATCGACGCATATTATTTGCATGAGATCTAATCAAATATATATACATATATATAAATGCTATAATTTTATTTCTAATTTTACGCAGTGAATTAAAAAATACATTGTGATAAAACGTGTTTTTATTATGTTTTATGAACTAGTTATGTTCCGCTAACATGCTTCCGTATTTTTAATTAACGATGACTTAACATTTAATATTTCTTCTATTTTTAATATTAAATCTGATAAACCATTTGTTGCTACATTATTACATAGAATTTTAACATGTTCTAGTTAATTCGATTAGCAACAAACTGAACTATTTTAAGTAACTTAATCTCTAATGGTAACTAATGTAGAATTTTATATTAAAGGATGTTTTTTGTATACATAATTTTAAAATAGAATACAGCAAGTTATTATTTGATTGAATGTTCAATATGATAGTTCTTAAAAAGGAATATATAAATTGCGCATTTACCAAAAAGCCATTGTGCAACAAATAAGCAACAAATACCCTCTCCTAGGAAAATGGTTTGATATTTTGTACTGATGATGAATACTTTGTAGTCGAAATACGTATGTAAAAAATATAAAAGTTTTTGATCTAGGAAACTATAAATTGGAAGACAATATAATATAATACAAAATTATATGGCCATGTATTAAAACGTAATTATTGATAATTTCTAAGCGCTTCCACCATATTTTGATGAATATGCATTTTATTATTATACTCATAATTCGGAAAAAACTGTTTACCTTTTAATAAAAGCTTTTATTTAAAAAAAAAAAAATATTATTTACTTTGACCAATTTTTGTTTGACAACTTGTTAAACTTCATTTTACGAGACACCCTTTAGTAAAATTATGATGTTTATTTGCAAAACTGTATTTATCATAATTGAAAGTTTATAGAGCATATAAATTAATACATTAATTTAAATAAAAACAATTTTTTATTATGAAATGTACTTTTTTTATACAATTGGAATGATAATGCATTTATAAAAATATTTATGAAATGAACGCCAAAGTCTGTGTTCTTTTATTTGATATTTAATCAATTTTTGTTTGCAAGGAGACTACTTACCATTTTTAAATTTTCATTTCAAAATACATAGACATTGTGTATGAAAAAACAATTGGTTACCAAAAACTTCAAATAAAAGCACTAACTTTTTAGCCAACTTCAAACAAAAAAGAAAGACGTTATCAATTTGTCTGTAATCAGTTGTTTATGTTTGTCACCATTATGGAACTCCGTTATTTATAAACCGATTTGGAAGTTTATTTTATGTAAAAAGATATGTTTTCAGATGGGTCTCACAACAATTTTAAAAAAAATTCAAGTCTTAAAAAACAGGGGAAGTACCAATTTTTGGTGATTGAAATTATTGTAAAAAAAATTGAATCGTTTGAATATTAATTTGTCCTCAAGTGTTAAGAAGAAATGATATGTTTACTCCACAAAACTATTTTGTTTAAAGTAATTAATATAAATACTTTTTAAGTCCATATGTTATTAACACCCAATTGATTCCGACTAAGTAACAAGGGTATTTATTTTAGAAAACACATTAAAAGTATTAAAGACCTGTAACATAGTCAAAGAAACAAAAGTTTATAAAATAAATAATTTTTTTTGTACTTTTTAGAAAAAGACACATACGGTACATACAGCTCGACATCATGTCCTGTTGTTTCAATATCCGGTGAAATAATTACACACATGTATTTATATTTAAATATATATCAAATGTATCCGTTCCTCACCGAGTGTATATTTACATTTTTAACAAAAAATAAATCGTTTAGAAAGTTTTTTGATTTTGTATTCAATGTCCGAAATTGGTTAAATTTTCGAAAAGTATGCTTTTAAAATTTTAGTAGATTTTATTCTGTACTAAGAGCTAAAAACACTAAGAGATTTAAATATTACTAAATCGATTAGCGGCTAAAGTTATAGCTAACACAAATAACCTACAGTAAGGTGATAAAGATCAAATTACGGCAACACCAATCGAGAAGGTATATTTAATGGACTTTTAATGATAAGTTTTTTTATTTAGAAAATCGATACAAAAAACTAGTTTATTCAATACCTATTTTTATCGTCTAAGTAGTAGCTATTGTTTATTTTTTTATGTAGAATAATACTAGTAGCTTTGTGAACTCTGTTGATTGCACTAAAGAGGATTCAAAAGGAAACGTAAATTTTTATATTTGCCTTAATCATATACTTTCACATAGATTGGAAGAAAAACCGACATGTCTAGTTTACAATAAAAAAATCTTATATGTGCATAGATTTGTCAAAAGTTCCTTCATCATTATCAGATGTAAATATAGGATTTTTTTCGAAATTTTTTTCAAAGAAAGGGGTGTAATAAAAAAACTATAGTTTCTCTACTTTTTCTGATTATTTCACATTGAATACAAAAAAAAGTCTTTTTGTAGGCTCTTACGTGCTGAACTGTTCTGTTCAATTCTTCATTTACCAAGTTGAAGTCCTTGCAGTGGTCGATATGTATATTAAGTTCGTGCCTGCTTAGTTTCAGTCGTTACTTCAGTTCTAAAAGATTAAAGATCATCGTACCGACACTGTCTGTGTTTCCTTTCACATGCCTCAAGAGAAACTGATTTCGCTACCTAGGATTTATTCATTTTGAACGGTTGTATAACTATCTATGCAGATTTTGGATTCTCATTGGGCAATGTTAGATAGAATAAAATTTAAGGAATGCAGTACATATTAATTAATTTTATGCTAATGTAATGAATATTTAATTAATATCTGATTACATTCTTAATTATATGATATTCATTGACTACTCTTGATTAGTTCCAATTAATTACATGTTTAATAATAAAAAGAAATTAATCTACCGCAAGAATCTAAATAAAATTATATGATTATATACTTTCTCAGTATAAATAACTGTGACAGTGGGAAGAATATATGAATATAATCCCCGCACAAGAAAATTATAATTAGTGGAACTAAAAACTACTACAAATTTAATACACATACATTTTACTTTTTTCTTTCGAGCACTTACAGGCGGTATAATGCAGGGAAAAGGAATTCCTAGTCTAGAGAAAAATGTATGTTGACGTCCGGTATATATTAGCCTACAGTATTCGCTTTGCTCGCAAGGGATGTCAGTAAGGTCTTCAGCAAAAAGCTAGCTTTGGAGGTAAGGTAAGCAAGTTCTTTGGTATTCTTTTAAAACAAAAAAACTGGTCCATATAAATCGTATTAGAAAATGAATTTTCTCCATAAATTTTACTGCTATTCTGCTATGCAAATGCTGTAACTAACTCGAATTGGCTTATATACTTGGATTTTTTATATTCTAAACTTGATATTTTTGGAACAAATACTTATAATAATCTAATACTTATAATAATATAATACCTATATATTATACTGCTTTTATATTGTATATCTTCTTATTTATTCTCTACCACTTTTCTTTTAAGTATTTTTAAGTTTACCATATGTTTATAGCGAATTTACTGAACAGGTTCAATAAAACTCAATTTAAATTATCGCACATTTAAATTACTTAAAACAGTTTAAAACTGATGTCAACGAATAAATAAATAAGTTTTACCACGTAATATATTTTTTTTATAAATAAGTTTTAAAATTCAGTTCAAGTAATAATTTCTTAAAACAATAATTGCTATTATCTGTTATCATTTTTTTAAACAGTAGTCGTTAAGTAAAATGTGCTTAGAATTGTTCAAAGTAATATGATTAATATTCTACATGTATGTTATTTCTATAGAACAGGTATTCACTCTTTAATGGACAAAAAAATTATAAATTTGAAATATAATGGATTGTTGTTATTTATTCAGATTTTTCTAGGACAAGCTCCCTTATCAGTAACACATTCGTCAACAGCTAAAAATTAAAAAAAAATTAAAAATAGTTAAGACAACTAAAAAAATGTTTAAAGTAAAATGGACAAAAAGTACATTGTACAAAAAATCATATACACTATTTCAAGTAATATTTTTTGTTAGCTTTTTAAGCGTTTCTGGAATTGATTATGCTTTTCTCGAACATAGAAATACACAATCGAAAATACTGCTATCATATTTTCGATTTTGTACTTCTATGTGATAATGGTACAATAAATGATTTCTTTACCAATCAAATTTAGATTTACATGCCCCAAAATAGCAATTACAAGTTTTTTAAATAGTTTCTAAAAGTTTTTTTTCGATGAGCTCATAATCTAGAGAATATCCGAATTGTAATTTTAAACATAGTAAAATATTTGAGCTTGATTAAAGGGTTTTTCAATATTTCAGACTAATAATAAATAATAGGATTTTCAGGAAGACGTACTATTAATATACAATTAGAAAAAAAAATGGAAAGTATTTAGAACTAAATGATAATTAATTCTGCATAAACCACTCTCACAGCAGCGACAACCGGCTGCTATATCCAATCTTACGATTTCATCAAAAAGGTACACAAATAAATTATAGGAACTAAATACCTAGGCAATCGAAAACAATAGTATTTCGAGTAATCAAGTAAACAAAGGAATCAAGATGACAATGAAATACTCGAAAAATTAACAGTTTAAGAGAATTTTTAAGAAACAATGTTATTAGCAACGAAAAAGCTCATTTAAATTTTAATTGAAAGAATCCTTAAAAAGTTTTAAATTTAAAACCCGGCTTTAAGTTTCACAGATCCGCGGTTGAAATCTGTATTTAACGGTTTTACCGTATCTATTTAAAAACATAGTATTGGTATTAAAAATCTGTATTTCATGGTGTTACTCAATTTTTGGTAACATAAAATTTTTACATCATGAGTATAAAATGTTGTTTTAATTAAGTATTGACTGATTACCAACAATTAAATTGCGTTTGAAAATTCTTACCAAAGTCATAAAATATCTGTTTACTAGAAAACAATGCGAATTTAACAGAAACTTGATAGGTTACTCAATGATTTTTCTAAAACTTGCACTTAAAACATTCGCACGATAACAATACACCAATTCACGTTCACACTGACACATAGATTATCGATAGATTAATCGATATAATACAGAATCTTGTTTGAAGTTTTTAAATAAATAAAAACCACACTTGGTTATCACGAACAATGTAAACAGCACCAAGAAATCAATAGACACGATCGTTCATAGACTGATCGGCAACAATACAGGTTAAAATATTTTTATGCGATATTATTCAGCTGACCACATTGCCTTGAGTAGTTAAGCAGAAACAGCAGAAAATAATCGCTCTTATCGTATGGTTTTATAAATGCATGGAAGCATCTTTTGTACAACGGCAACTTCTTCTTCGTGTATCACTTCGCTCTGATGGAGTTACTAACTGATATAACTACATCACATACAAGGTAATAACGAAGAACTACTAACTATTACAACAGTTCTTATTACTTGACAATAGTATTCAACCTATTATTAGATTTAAATTATTACATTTTATTACAATTGAGTTTTGAATTTGACTTTCCACACAATGAGATTATTGGAGATTATGTACGAATACTTGTCCATAATTGATTGTTTACCCGTGATTACAATTTAAATATTAATGTTTGAAAATAAGATTAATATTTTATAGAATTCATAATTGCTATTAAAACTTGGCAAATTCCATAAAAGTATTACGAGAAAAAACTATGTGCTAATATATTTTTTGGAACATAGACTATCTAGACTAGTGAAAATTTGTATAGGACTTCAAAATAGCTTATATTACATATTAATTAGATGCAGTTTTTTTAGAATAAGCTTAATTTTACCCTTCCTATCACATCGTCTTAAAAATAAGGTACCTGACGAAAATAAGGCCCACATTTAAAATTTCAGGCTAATGAAGTGAAACTAATTGCAACGTTTTATAACTTTCGATTAAATAAATCCGTAACTTTTAAAATTTAATGGTTATCTTAACATAAACATTATTGTTTATATTGGAAATAATGAACTGTAGGACACGATAAATGGGATAATTTGCATTTAGATTCATATTAATTTATTTTTTCGATTTTTCTCTAAGATCTAGTCATCCGGTTAATAAGACCCACTGAAATCGTGCCTAGGCCATATTAGCCTACTTGATCTTATCTCTCTAGAATAACCACAAATGGGCAGAAAAAGCATATATTCATCGATGCAAAGATTGAACGAGAATAGCCATGACATCTTATTGAATCTTTTAAAAGTGAAACGTTTTTTTCGTGGTTTTATATTGAATAAAGTCCCAAAAAATGATAATGTAAACCATTCGCAAATATTGGTGTGTTTATTTTATCAAAAGTTATCTGGAGGCGTCCATTTATTTGCAAAAAATTAATTTTAGAATGGCTTCCAGAATGTTTCGGAACATGGAAAAACTGTACAATAAATTTTTCATTGAAAATAGTCTTGAATGACATTATACTGACGATAAAAACCATACGTTAAACGTGACCATATATGTGTTAACGACGTTAAATTAGTTTGATTTACCTAGTTTGTCTTAGAAAATACAATGGTTAAGTTTCATTTCTTTATATGCAATATTAGCAAAATTAAACTTAGTTTAAAATACCGCTTCGTTTGACTATAACTGAAGCAGTATCATTGTTGGATAATATAGAAACGTAGAATAATTCGTTGAAAATATAGTACCACTTTTCTACGTACGTAAAAGGGTCTTCAAAGTGGTTTTGTATAAACACGATATCTCAAAATTTATTCTAACGTAGTTTAAATAAAACTATTAAATGCTTCCATTATTCTCGAACGAAGCGACATTTTAAACCAACCCTTACTTTCCTAATATTGCATATAATAACTCTTTCTCTCTTTATATTATTAGCTCCTTTTTTTATACTTACAATTTTTCATATAAAATGTTAGGTTTTCAAGCTTTTTGTGGAAAATCGTTGAAAAACGTATTTTTTAATGTAAACCTGATATTTTCAATCATGAATCACAAATCATGGATTTTATCAAATTCACAAATAAAAACGAACTCCCAACTTTAAGCACAGTCAACTGTTCTCCAAAAAACCGCTAACAAAAACCTTATCGACAGAATTTTACTATGATAACGACAGGATGCGAAAATGGAACACGATAATGAATACGGGACAGAAAAAACAAGTTATTATGGAAAAATAGATAAAGTGCACAGAAAGACGACATTTCTTCCAAGACACTTGATCAGTGTGGAAGAAAATGACCACCATAAAAACCAAATGAAGATGAATATCATTCTAAAAATAACTCAAAACTTTATGTCTGCACAATGATTTTTTCGATAAATAATAATGACAAATCAACTGAGTTTGAAATAGGTATGTGCAAAATTAATTGAGATATATAAGGACTTTTTGAGGTCAGAAGAGCTTTCAAATACTAGATAAAAATGACTACTGTGGACTATGGCTACTATGGAATTAATAAAGGTCATCTTGCAGTTGGATTCTACATCAATACAGACAGGAAAAATATCATTTACCTCTCACATATCTATTAAAAACGTATAGGTATAGAGAATAAAAATCAGAACTCAACTATATCTGTAACGATAAACGAATTTTTTCATTTAA
Organism: Chrysopa pallens; assembly: GCA_020423425.1. Classification (NCBI taxonomy): domain Eukaryota; kingdom Metazoa; phylum Arthropoda; class Insecta; order Neuroptera; family Chrysopidae; genus Chrysopa; species Chrysopa pallens. The sequence goes on along the minus strand of CM035591.1, from coordinate 90,291,797 downwards.
TTTTTTTCATTGAAAATTTATCATTAATTTAGGGTTACATAACGTAAATTCTAAACCATTTTTAATAGAATTCAATAATAAAAATTAATTTAATATGAAATCCTAATCGTATATGCCTTTGTTATCCACTTGACGGAGTTATTATTTTTGAATTTAATACAAAAAAACAAATTTTTTACGCAATTTATACCGTATAATAATAATAAATAAACTTTACTGATCCATTACAAATTATCGGTAATCAACAAAAAAAATTTGTGAATTTCCTTTCAGAAATACATGATTTACAGTGTTTTTTTTTTCGTATCATAAGTTTTTTTATTTGTATTTAACCTCTGTTGGATTATTTTAATCAAACAAAAAAATTATAATATAGCCCAGTAAAATACTATAGTATTATTTTGTTTTTTAGTACAATGCAGACATAGATAAAAGTGAATAACTGGTTTCCAAAAAATATCCGTAAGACTCTAATGCCACCATGGGTTTAATTATTACCAAATTTGCGCCTAGTATGAACTTTAAAATTTAAAAGTTTAATAATTATTAAATAAAGAGAATTTCATTTAAAGAACGACGAATCAACGTACACCAAAGGGTCACAATTGCTTGAAAACGATTTTAATCTACTTCATGATCAAAATGACTGACAACAAGTGGAAAAAACTTTTGCAATATTGGTTATTAGTTTTAAATCAAATGTATTGCGATTAGGATTAATAACGCGGTAATCAACATCGTAAACGCATTTTTTTTGGGATTATAAAAATGCCATGGGAGACATATGAAATATGGGGAATAATATTTATCGTAAATATATCCTATGAAAAAAAAATTAAGTCTTTATTTATAACATTGCATAGAGAAGGACATATATATAGAGAAGGATTGGAGAACGCTAATATTTTTTTTTAAATATGCGTAAAAAATACATTCGATCAATAAAAAAACATTACACACACTATAACACACGCATATATAAGAAATGTGTCTTATACTACACAGACTATCAATCACACGCATATATACTCTTTTTTTTAATATACTGTTTTGCTTATAAACACGCATATATTATGAAATATATCAAATTTAATCGTTCCCATGGACGTTGACGTATATAAATTAGGCGTTTGTGATTTAGTGTAAAAACTGGAAAGGGGCAGACCAGAGATGAGACCTTTTGCATATTTGAGGTGCGTAATTGATAGACCATAAAGTAGATACGATATATTAAGAGATAATAAAAAGTAATATTTTCAAATTTTTAAAAGTAGTATATGTATAATGGGCATCGATTTTACTTACTTCTTAACTGCAGAGAATGATCCTAATTTATTCTGGTGATGACTACATTGTAGTTGAAATACGTATTTATAAACAAAAATGATCTAAGTATTAAGTCGAATTTGTAATTTTATAATAATAGTAAATCTATAATACTTTAAATATTAGTTTTTATTTCGAATTCGACAAAGTTGATTTGTCGACGTACTAATATCGAATTGTCATAACGTGCAGCTCTGTGGTCAAGTCTAGGCACATACTCCACTAATTAGTAATTGAGAACCTATGAGTTAGTAATTTATGATTTCTATGATTTTTTATGAGTATATGACAGAAGCTCGTAATATGTGTATGAGTCTTTACAATGTAAGGGTAATAACAAAATGGTTCGCGGCATTCGATTATTATTCGATTGCTTGAGAAGTTTTGTTGTGCATATTTCTGTCAGTAGTGGTTTAACTTGGTTTTAAAAATCTTAATAAATCTTGAAGAGTCAACGCACACCGTAAGATTTTCTGATCAGAAATTCTGATCTTAAGCAAGCGTATACCATCGGATATAATCGGATACGTATAACGAACGAAAGCGTATAACATCGTAAGAAATTCTGATTCTATGCGCATATGATAAGATTTTCTGATCTGAAAATCGGATGTCTTAAGTAGAATTCTTCCCGAGTCTGATATAAAATACATGTTATGAGTTACATCAGATTTTCTGATCCGAAAATCTGATGATGGGCACTGGGCCGGGCCTATAATCAATGTCATAAACTACGCATTAGAATTGAGTACAAAAGCAATGGTATATGGATATTTTAAGAGTATAATACAAAAAATAACTTTTCAAAATCAATGTTGTAGGTACAGTAAATATTCCCGTAGGACACGTCTACACAAATACAATTAACTACAGAAATTAATGTCTGTAATCACTTTATATGTACAATACATTACCTGTATTAAATCCTTCATTTGCTTTGCTTGAAAATCGTGAGTCACGTTCAACGAATGATGCCACTACATACTCTAAACTAGTAGCTCTGTAAGCTGTAGGCCTAATACACCAAGCAAATTAACGATTTTCATGACTTAAGGAAGTTCCTCGGTAATAATAGAGAAAAATAAATCAGTCGATAATGATCCAAATTTTTATAGTATGTTATAGTTAACGAAACTTATTATTATATAAAACAAAATTTAAGTTTACCGACCAATTAAGAGTGTAATTAATTAAAAATACACTAAATAACCTTAATAAACCAACTTCTTTTAGGATTATTTAGTGTATCTTTAATTAATAATTACTCTCCTAATTAATCGGCAAGGTATCCAATTTTTTAATAAAAACTCCCAGCTTGATTTTCAGAAATGGTCAAATGGCGTCCGGGTCAAGTAATGCAAATGAGATTCGACTTTTTCAAATTATCTGCTAAACTAAGCTTTTAAATAAAAAATACTTCATACACCTTAGAGATATTTAAATTGATATTTTAATTATAAAATGCGATTTAAAATTAAAATCATTTCATGAATTTTGTCGTAATTAGTAGGCGATTTTTCCAATTAAAATAACTTTTGCAAGAATTGATTGTCTTAAAAATTTCAGAGAAGATCTTTAATAAACTCATTAAGTGGGCGAAATCCGAATTATCAGATATCAATACTTTCTGTGAAATTCGCATGTTTATTTAAAAAGGCACTCACAAAATATATTAATTCCTCAGTTCGAGGTGATCCAATTTTTATTTTGAAAAAAACATTCTTTATCTTAAAGAATTATATTTTTAAGTAAAAAAAAAAAAGCATTACTAATTTTTGATGTGAATATAATCAAAGAGAACTCTAGGGTTTTACGAATAAATTTCAATTTTTAGCCTAAATTCCTAGATCAAAATTCATTTTTTTTTCGTACTTTACAAATTTGCTTAAAAAAAAATTTGGAATGCTTAAGAATTTTCCAAAATGCAAAAAGCAAAAAAACCCACCTTCGCATAAAAACCAGTTGGTATTTTTAGAAATTTTTCCCGGGCAGAATAAAAAATTAGATTTCCTATTTCTTACTAATTATTTTACATTGGTATTTTTTGAAGATTTTCCCTTAAAGAAACGAGAGTGGAATAAACAAATTAATATTTTCTTATTTCCCCTACTTATTATATTTTGTTTGACATCAATTGCAAAATATATTTTTGAATATTTTCTTCAAAGAGGGAAGTGAAGTTTTTCCAAGAACTATGCAGTAAATTACCTGAATGTGATAAATACGTCTACCTAATTTTATTAAAATCGGACCATGCATTCGAAAGTTACAGCGGAACAAACATATTTAGATAGATAGATCTTTTAAATATATAGATAAAAATGGGGAAAATACAAAATCGTTTAATTACATCCTAGACCTCACTACGTTCAAGTTACGTGAACACATACATCATACAATGTTCAATTCAAATTGTCTAAATACTGATTTCATTTAAAATTTATGTGTAAAATATTATTCTAAGTCGACTTTAATCTTCTAATTTTATATTAGTGTTTTTTTTATTAATTTTCCATCCAATACTATTGGAAATAAATGATAAAAATTGATATAAAACTTTTATTCGCCAACTTTACATACACCATTTAAATTTTTTATAGCAAATCAAATAAGTGTCATTAATAAAATTGAGTCAACAATCTAATAATATCAAAAAAATTGGGAAGATTTTTGATCGCTAACTTAGCAGAGCCGTTAAGCACCTGAGTTAAACGAACATAATGCCCTCTCTCTATAAAACTGAAAGTTAATAAAAGATCAACCATAGAGAAGTCAATAGAGGAGTAACCTTAATCTTCCTTCATATGTACTGACTGATATGTTAGTAAGAGATGTCGCCGTATTGTTCTCATCTACATTACCAACTGCTAATGAGATGGTGACCAGGAGACTGCCTTACCATACTGAAGAATTTTATCAATACTATAAATAAAACCGCATAATTCAAAAGAACTGAGATCAAAATTAAGTAAATTTATTAAATTATAGATAAAATACTAATTGTTTGTTAATATAATAAGCAGTTTTAAACTTTGAAGTATTATTATAGTCTAAATTTTAATCTTAAATTTGATTAAAGGTTGTTCGGTTGAATACGTACTTACTTTTAATTGCTAAGTCGTTTGGAATGTAGTGTTTGAAATTATGTCATACAATAAAAATTATTAAACTTTCAAATTAATTACGTATTAATTAGAAAACTAATTATGTAAGAATAGGATAACTCAGATTTAATTTTTAATTAAAATTTAGATTCTTATATAACATTACTTCATACATAACCTTATTTTTATAGAAAATTCAAATCAAAATATGGGAAATACGATTACTGTTGCACAAGTAGCAGCAACCCAGATTATTTCACCAAATACTGGATTTAACAATCCTTATCAAGATGATTTACGTGATAAAGATACTGTACGATCAATGGTGAGTGATACGATAATTGATAAATTATTAATTGTAAAACTGTTAATGCATAATTTTTAGCATCATAAGTTTCAACATCCAAAATTAGATAATGTAGATGTATCAAAAATACCCCCAGAATGCCCAATGCATAAAAAAGTTCAAAAAAGAGAATACTCTGTACAACATGGGAATGATGATATAAATCCACTAAATATGATGCCACCCATGAATCAAAATCCAGCTCCAGATCAACCATTTCCATTGCCAACAGATCGAGAGGTTTCAACAATACCTAAAGCAATTACTGAAAGTGGTAAACCTGAATTTTGGGTATACCCAAGTCAACAGGTAATTATTTATAAATTTAGTTTAACTGGTAATAAATTTGATAAATATAGTTTACAACTTGCATTAAAAGTGTGAGCATTAACGAAATCTGTGCTTGGTTCTGACTATTTTAGAAAAATAAAACGAATATTCAAATACTAATTTTTGTGCCCGAGAATAGAAATTTTGTTGTTTTATTGAAATTCGAATTTCGAAGATTACAAATTACAGATACAATTCCAATAATTTGAGAATTTATATAAAATAGTATAAATTAGAAAGAATGTGAAAATTTTAAATGGAAAAGTATTTTCATATATTTAACATAAAAAATATTTTAAAATTTCATTATGGCACTGGGAGATTCGTAATTGAATTGATCAGTAATAAAACTATCAGCTCCCTTTATCTAATTTTTTTAATTAATTGGCCGCAAATAAAAGTAAAACACTAGCTTCAAAAAAGTAGATTTTATTAACAGCTGAATGTCTCAGGTGGAGTAAGACGTTTCGATAATAAATGTACGTTTATTTCGAATCGATAAATTCAAATTTAATTTTCTGATATCGAATTTAATTGGCAATTTTATAAATCAAACATTATTTTTGGCCCCTAATTTATTTATATAATTATACCTAATTTTTATTTATTCATTTTTAGATGTTTTGGAATGCTATGTTACGAAAAGGTTGGAGATGGAAAGAAGAAGATATTCGCCCCAAAGATATGGATCATATCATTAAAATTCATAATGCAAATAATGAACAAGCTTGGCAAGAAGTACTTAAATGGGAAGCCTTGCATGCTAAAGAATGCTGTGAACCAAAGTAAAACTAAAAACTTTATTAAATTTCAAAATTTTTATTGAAATGTTTCATTTTAGATTGAAAAGTTTTGGTGGTAAGGCCAGTCAGTACAGTCCACGTGCTCGAATTCGTGCTTTAATGGGCTACGAATTGCCGTTTGATAGACACGATTGGATTGTAGATCGTTGTGGCAAAGATGTTCGTTATATCATTGACTATTATGATGGTGGATCCGTTGATGCAAAATATAACTTTGCTATATTGGATGTTAGGCCTGCTATGGACAGGTAAATTTATAAATCAATAAATTTTTAAGAACAATTTCGATAAATATTTCCTATTTTTTCAGTTTTGAAAATGTATGGGATCGTATGAAAGTTGCTTGGTGGCGTTGGAGATATGAGTATTTTGACAACAGCAGTACACAAAACACTACCGAATAAATATAAGTCGCATATACCTACGTTACTCTATCAATCGAAAAAAAATCGTTACATATTATTGCTTACAAGTAGACTTAAATTATTTTAACTTTGTAAAAAAATTCGACTTTTAGATTAAAATCTTTTTAAATTTTATGTTAAAATTTAGAAATTCTAGATCCATCTTCGAATGGTGAAAGCGGCATTAATTCCAATGGCATTTTAGTAGTATATCGAAAAAATAAATTATAAATTTTTCGGTTTAGCACTTCGAGATAATTTTCAAAAAGTTAACTTTTAAAGTAATGCCTTATTTGACTGCCATAAACGATAACAAAAGCGATACAATCTCAATACACTCTCTGTTTAATGTTAATAATTGTAAACTTGTTGAAAATAAATTGTGTTGTACAATAATATGTTTCATTATTACTCTAGGAATTGTTCATAAAATATCGATGAAAAACAATGGAGGGGACGGTTTTGATTTCAAATATAACTATAAAATTCATTGTTATATTTTTGAGAGTAAAACTTTTATTGTAAATTGTAAAAAAATTAAGGATCTAAAATCAAATTTTTTACATAAAAATCAGGGTGAAGAATTATATATCATATATAAAATTTTCGTGCCATTGTGTTTGGTACTGAAACAGTTTGACCGATTTTTCTGAAATTTTTTGTGTATATTCGATAGGTCTGAGAATAGGTCGTAGCATATTTTTTATACCCATAAGTGATAAAGGAGTCCCAACCCAAAACTTTTCTTTGGTTTTTTTTAAATACTGATTTGGCATTAAAAAAAATTATAATCCTTAACACTTTTCTACACCATCTCCCATTTTTTTAGGGATTTTGGTAATTTTGTATGAACACTAACCAAATAATTTAATTAGGTCTGATAAAATGAAGCTAAGGGTTCTTTTCACTTTGCGAGCTTTTTGGGCTTAGGCATTTCCTTAAAACCTTACGAGCGAATGATAATTTCGAGGGCGAAGGTCGAGGTCAGAACGGTGGGTTATCTTGCGAGCGAAGCGATCCCTTAGACCGAATGCTGATACATCTTTTTCTAAAAGCCAAATATTCCTTCTCCCTTATTATATACCGTGTAAGGATTTGAAGAAAAAATAACAAAAGTGAAATTGAAAATGATTCTAAATATTATTTAATCCGGTATGTTTTTGTACCTCTATGGCAGCGGCATATGACAATTAATTTTTATCCTTTAATTTTTGTTGTAAAATTGAATCAATCTGAGCACTATTTTCATTAAAAGATTTTTTTGAATAAATAATATTGATAACATAAAAAATGAGCGCTTCACAGCACATTCGTATTAGTTTTATTGAATTTTGAAATTTAATACTTTTTTAGTACTGGCTTTTAACATTTTTAAGATTTGAGGTTTTTTTGTTGCTAGCAAAAAGCTCCAAAGAAAGAAGTTTGGCGTCAACATAGTTTGCGATCTCGCTTTCTCGGATAAATTTATGTTTAAAAGCTTTAAACGGAAGATATGATTTTCCAAGTTTGATTCTCCAACACAAATATTGACAGACAATATACGCAGGAAGCAATCATCTGATAGACATTATTATTATTTCGATATAATGTACCTATTTAATTCTCACTTTTACAGGATTATTTGTGAAAACAAAGTGGAATATTTTCATTTGTTGGCATCCACTTCACATTATGATATTTTGTTATTAGACGAAAGGCATACACAGTTTAGGTAATAATGAAGGTGAGTCGCAAAATTGAATAGGAATGAATCGGAATTTTAAATAGGTTTGTAATATCTTTATTCCTATTAAAAATTTTTAATAAATTTTAATTGGAATGAATCGGAAAATTATTTTCTATTCAATTCGATTTAAAATTGTTAATAAGTTTTAATCGGAACTGATTCAAAATTTCGAATAGTCTTTAATCGGAAATTTAATTTCGCCGAATCAATCTCATTAATTTTCGATTAAATTTCAATAGAATGTAAGAGGACTTCAATATTAGAGTAGTATCATATCTAACAATAAGTAATGGATCCAATATTTACCTTGCCTTGACATGTAGTAATAATCCATCGTTATATTTGTGTATATTATAAGGAAAAACAAGCAAATATTTTAAAGAAGCTATTGATATTAATTTCGTTATTACTTCAAGTTTGATCACAAGACTCTTAAAATAGAGTTACTTCCAAATTTGTGCTAATCTTTTCAAACTCATTAATATAATTTTATGAAAATATAATAAGAAATTTATTTTATAATTTCTTAGTAGATTGGAATTTAGTTGTACTGTGGTTCATCCTGATGTGATTTTACCATAGTTAAAGTGTAATTTCAGAATTATGATACAACGTTATTTTTAAGAGCTTTTGGTCATATCGGCTCTGTACGTTTGGAAAGATTTGATGGATTAAGAAATTATTATCAAATTATAATTCTTTAGTCCAATTCAACAAAAAAATTAAACAGATAATTATGTTAAAAATTTGTTATGAAAATTATAGATTTACACTAACTACAATCTACCTCTCCTAATAACTAGTGACATTCATATTTTTAAAATAGTTAAAAACGAATGAATATTTGACATTTCAAATTTGACAGAAGAATGATAAAAATATGAGTTGTCGGTAATACAGATATCCAACGTTATCGGCGTGATATACTAAGTTTACTATTATTTTTGACAGCAGTTTTTTTCGCGGACCAAATGTGATAGTTTTAATTGAAAAAATAGGACCAAAAAAGATATATATGCCAGTATTAAATATAGTATTTTTTATATAATTTTATATTCAGGTGATAATTTAAAATAAAGTTTTATTCAAACATATTTAAGAACACATTACACAAATATTTTTTAACCAAATCATATACGAAAATTGTGTATGTATTTTGTATTAAAAAAGGGGGTAGTAGCCATTTTGAGAGGGCAGACGACCACTTGTTAACTGAAACGGCGTGTTTATATTACATATTTTTACCGTGGCCGGCTTTTTGAAAAACATTGATTAGTTTTTTGATTCTATTAGGTTTTATTTTGAATTTATGTACAATTGTGTGTTGTTTACAAATTGTGATTTGGTTTTTGGCAGATTGAAATGATTGGGTAAGTTTATTTTTATTCACTGGGCTAAAATTAGTTTTGGGGTTTTTTAAGGCTTTAACATTGTGTAAGGGTGGTTAATCTCTGCATGATAACCAATTTACGGAAGTATAGTGGTCAGTCATTTTTCCATATTTTTTGAAAATTTATTGATAATTTAAGTAAACTAATCATTTGATTGTTTTGGGATCTTGTTTGTATATTATGTCTTAGATGTTACAAACATATTTTAATCAAGGATATGTCGAAATAACGTTGAAACAATGTCAACAAATGGTTTTAAACAACGAATTCTCAGGTTGCATATGTACCTGGGTAGTCTTTTTTTGTGAACCACACTATGAAAATTATTGTCATAATTAATTGAAAAACACCTCAAAGTAATTAACAGTTATTGATTTTAAAATGTTCCCCTTTTATCAAGACCTTTTACCTATTTGAAAAAAAAAATTACGTATAGTGAATTATTCACTAAATATTAAATACATAAGCTTTTATGACACGAATTGTTATTGTGTTGCTCGATTATTGAAAATTCAAAAATGAGAAAATGAAATGTTTTGAAAATTTGACATGCATGAAACGTATAATGAAAATCTTTTTGTTATGAATATAATAATAATTATTATATACCTATTTATCTAAAACTTATTGTGTGAATATTTTCACTGTCTGGTGCTTTGCTTTTCATTACTTTTTCTTGTTCGGTTTTACCTATTTCTCAAATGTTTTATATAGCTTTATGACGTCAAACATGTCACTTGTAGTAACGTGTTAGATTTGCGACACAAAGGTTTTTATAATATTAAACGCATCAATCTTGTGGCAAAACATTTCGTTGAAAAAATAGTTAGGGAAATGAAGTAGTTCATTTATTAAAATAACAAAATTTGCAATTATCTGGTAAAACAAGGGGTTGCAAGGAAATAAATTTGATAAAGTTTTTTTTTTTATTTTTATTTTATTTTTGTCTAACACAATATCAATTAAGTGTAAGTCTTAACAAAATCGTTTTTTTTTTCTCAGACTAACATTATATTAGATAAAATCAACCAGAAATATGTATAATTATCTAATTTTTTTGCCTCGATTTGTTGGTATAAAATAATTACGTAGTTGGACTATATTTACTGGAGCTATTTTTTAATGTAAAGAGACCGTAATTATTCGGGTTACTCGGTGTTGACGAAAGTAGCTTAAATTTTGATCATTATATCTTTTAATGTAATGTTAATGGTACGGGAATCAATTGATATAACAATCAGTTTTCTATTGGTTTTCCAACACAGTGATCTGCAAAGTAGAGTAGGCGTAGCTCGATATAGTAGAGTTTTTATTTTACAATTAATTTTTAATAATTAATAAGGACTTGATTAGGCTGTTCAGTCATATGAATTTTTCCTGCAAACTTCGAAGTTTTTGATCGCATAAGAAACGACACAAATATATCAAACCATTTTAATAAACATCAATTTTGGATAGTAAAAGAAACATCCTTGTGCTACTGTAAAACTCTTTATAAACTTTCTGGGATTTCTATTTTTCGATTTCTTGCAATTCTATGAGAAAAGAATCATTAAATAGCCTTAAAAAGTTTTTCGCTGTTTTTAGATTGGATGGATTATTCTCGATATATCACTTAAATTAGGTGCGAAATATTGGCCTCCGAATAGGATTTCATGTGATAAGAAAAATTAAATTAAATAAGAAATTTTTTCAAAGGGATTTTTCCTTAAGAATATTTTGAAAAATATACAAAAAATGTTGTCGATTTCAAGCTATATCTCTGAAACTAATCATTCAATCGTTAAATAATTGTAAGTTATTCTTGGTTTTGTTTTACCTTAATTAACCTATAGAAAACTAAACAAAAGCGTAACATTTTTTTAATGATGTTTTATGGTTTCACATAGAATCACAAAAAAACTCGTAAATTTAAAAAAATCACAAAAACCTTACCATTTATCAAAGTTCATTAAAATACACTAATTCAATTAATCTATGGGGAAAGAAAACGGTATGTTACTGTTAGGCAAATTTTGAAGACACAAAATTACACTTTAAAAAAATTTGGCGCATGACTTGGATAAATCTGGTTTGGGGCTAAGCAAATATTAAAAATATTTCGTATTCTAGAAACATTAACCTGTAGTGTTTTGAAGGCTTTATACCTTTGATTGGAGGGGGTAGTTTAAGGGGAATTAAGATAATAAAAGAGACATGTATAATAATAAAGATAATCTCTAATGCATAGAACTTAATTAAATATTATGAAATTCAGCATACACAATGTTGACAATGTAACGCAAGGCATGTTAAAGTGTCTTTCTGAAAACTTTTCTAATGCAAAATTAGAGAAATGCAGACAAGCCTATCGTGTTCATGTTTAAATTGTGCGTACCAAATTCCATAACATCTGTATAAATTCATTGCACTTATACTACTCAGCGTGCCTACTGGTCAGGGAAAATCTGGAAAAGCTGGAATAGTCAGAGAATTTCGAATTTGCTGAAAAAATCATGGAATAGTCAGGGAAAAATGGCCAATTATACAAAATGTCAGGAAATTTTGAAACATGAGTTTATTTTTTTTTATATATACGTAATAGTTAATGAGTTCTTGATCCCATGGGCAAGTCACTGTTCAGGCATAGAATTGAAAATCATTTAAAAAAATGACGAATGATAATAGTTCATATTTACAAAAAATGGTCTACAAAAAGCCAATGTGAGACCTGGAAAAGTCAGGGAATTTTGTTCTTGAGATATAGTAGACACCCTGACTACTGCATTAGACATTGTTTTTATTAGAGAGGTCTCATTAATTGTTCTATATTTCATGTAATTTTTTGAGGGAATTCGATTTTATACAGGACCTATATTATATCGCATGAAGTTGTGTGAGGGATTGCACAGAAGATTCTCATAAAAGTACAATTCCATCGATTGAAGAAACAAATCTTTTCCAAGAGTTTTATTTTAAATATTATGCTACCTACTGTTGAAATCATTTGAGTCGTAGATATAAATGAATCTTTTTGTAAGCTATTATCATTATGGGAATTTTTAGTTGAATTTGTGCAGTATGCTAAACAAACATCTGTTGATATTTACTGTACTGCATAGAAGTAGAGGTATCATGCAGCAGAGATTTGTGAAAGAAATTGTGTGTTTGTGTGAAGAAATTCTGACTATATATTAACTCTTTTATTCCTACCGTGTGTTTCAAAATCCTAATACTCTTCTATTTCAATTTAATTTTTGTTTTTCTTTGTTTGTATTTAAATTTTGTATTTGTTATTATTATTTTTCAAAATCGTTAATTTAATTATTTTTCTGTTTATAGGATTCAAATAATATCGAGGGAAGGGGGATTGTACTAAACATTATCCGTATATGTAATACAGTTTATTTTGATTTGTTTAAATAAAGAGTATTTCAATTTATTTTGAAAGTTTTCTGTTACGTTTGTTGAAAATTCATCCCTTTTTTTAAAGTTTTTCCTTTTAACCTATTCCAATTTCCTCCTACATCTTTTATGTTGCATGTTTCCTATACTTCTAAGAATAATAGCTATTTCATGTGAAGTAAGTGTGTTACATAGTTTGCTTACGAATAGAATTTCGCGTCGACCATAACTCATAACACAAATTTTTAAAATAAAATGAAAATTTTACTTCAAATTGTAGCATTTTTAAATTTTATTAAAGATAAAAAACTAACGCTTCAGCGTAATCTGACAGCGGTTATTTTAGGATATATGTACTTATCATTGCGGACTATGGGAATAGTTGAAATTTTGTATACTAACTTCCTAGTCACTAAAAACTACCCTAGTCAGGGCAGAATCAACTTTGTAGCGAACCTAATTCACGTTGAATTAATCAGGTAGTTGTCAGGTCTATTAGTCTTAAATTAAATATAGGTAATTAAATCTCCAATATGTATTTTACATGATAAAAACATTTGCATACTGGAATAATAGCCATGATTTTTTATTTTATCGATTAGAAAAATACATTAAAAAATATGATAAAGTAACATGGTAATAATTACTTCATTTTTCTGGGTAGTATGACTACATATTCCGTGTTATTCCGTGTAAATGTAGACAAATGACGAAGAAAGATGTTTTATTATGCAATAAAAAGAATAATCCATGAAATCCGTCCGTTTAAAGTACCATGAATAGAAAAGCGTTCAATACTTAAAATAACATAAAATCAAATTCACTAAAAGAAGAAAATAAATTACACGTAAAAACTTAGAGTCAACTACTTAGACGTTGTTCGAATCGCGTATCTAGACCCGTACATATAAATGTTGCTAGTGATCATCAATCATATTGACTCATTTATATTTTAAAATATTAAATTTTCCACTGATTACTGAATATAAAAATAGTCTTCAGGATCATTTTACATAGGCCAAAAAGAGGAAATAATTTTAAAATACCAATACAAAATATACACAATATTAACATACACGTATAGACCATTAAATAAAATTTAGGTACATATTATAATACACAAACCCCGTTCTCTTAATTCTTTTAAAAATAAATGAACACTATGTTGTTAACTGAATTATTTTAATAGTATGTAGTTGCGAAGGTTAAATTTGTTCTGTGTAAGCTGTGTATATTCTATATATATTTACTTTAATATTGGCTTCCCCTTTTACTGATAGTGAAATATGACAGAATAAATAAGCAAATCTTTCGAAAAAAATTGAAAAATTAGCTGTTTCGAGCCAAATTAATAACCTAATAACTAAACAATTTTTTTTCCTACAATATGTCCATTTAAAAAAATTTCGAAATGTCAAGTTTGGAATGGAAAATATACGAAGTAGCACTATCAATATATAGTATACTACATTTGCATCTCTCATATAGTTTAATCAATCGTCACGTGATTGGACAATTAAATTAATGCATATCTATATATTTTCGTTATAATTGCCATGGTTCATATCTATATAGGTATCATATAAATAAACAAATTGGCTAGAAATTAAAAGGGGAAAGGGACGGAAATGTTCATTTTATATTATTATCATAGTAATGTATCCAGGTCCACTATTTTAGATGATTCAAACATACCTTAATTGCAAATTAGATTATTTACGATTAAGTTTGAAGTAGAAATAATGATTCAAATAATTTATTAATATAATCAAAATTTACTTCTCGAAGAGTTCTATCAGATGAACAGAATTGAGTTTCAGTTATCGATTCAATAAACTTCACAAGGATTTAATTTATTTCGAAAAATAAATTGAATTAAATTATATTCATATCTCAAATACCAAAATATATACTTCTGTTCCTACATTTGTTTCTTGATAGAAAATATAATATTCAAATAATATACAGAAATTTTTTTTATTAATTACTGATGATACACTAAATATTTGAAGTAAAACTATCGTTTATTATTTAAATAGTTTTTAAGAATCGCAGTAGACAACTAAAGATAAGTTTTCTACCGTTAAGATGACTAATCAAATCTTATTTTTGTCTTATTCTCAAAGGGAGAAAATTTTTTTTTTACGTTCTGTTTATGATGATTTTATGAAACTCCGTATTTGAATATACTGGAAGTAAAAAAAAAATTAATTCTTTTACGAAATAATTGTCTATAGTTGAAATAATTGCCTGATTATACGAAGGCTTGTTTTATCGATTTTTTTTTGGGTTAATACTCTTTAAATTATAAATATGTATGTACTGTGCCGAAACGTTAGTGAACTATTATTTATAAATGAATATGATAACATTCAAGCAACCAATCAAATTGTAGAATAAAAGTGTTCTCGTGAAACTTTACAAATAAATGATTAATTAAAATGATACTACTGCATTTTTTCCCGATTTTTTTAATATTTACTCTCATAATATATAGAAAGTTTCGAGTAGTACACTTTCGATACCACAATTTCTTAAAGAATACCTCGTTTCTATTGTAAAATACGAGAATGTAAAGCGAGGCACAGTTGATATATTATAAAATAATTTTTTTCTATTGTATATGGTTGTTTTATTGAAGCGACTATATTATACTTTTATTGTTTGGAGGAGTAGTATTGGCCAGTATCTCTAACTAAATTGGTGTAAATCAATTGTGCAAGGCCATTAACAGTAATGTGCAGTAATCATGATTGATATATCCAATTTTATTGATTAGGTACTTTTTGTTTTTAATTTGTTTGTATTTATTATTAGTAATAATTTGTAAAAATATTTCTATTGTTTTACCGTTTTTGTAGAAAATGTTTAATGAAAATTTTTTCATTTTTAAATGTAAAATTAATATTTCTGTTTCATTGTTAAAAAATATTCATAATTAAGAAAAATTCCCACGAGTGTTTGATAATTATTTGCGTTTGTAATATATTTTTTTTTTGATTTCGAAAAACAATTTCTTTTAATCTTGGCACCTAAATAATGATGTCTAGTTATGACTTAATTAACACATGGACTAAAAAGTCCCGGGCCTAACAAAGAAAACAGTTTTTTTGGTTCAAAATTAGCTTTATTCATCAACGTAATCTCCATCAAGAGCATCGCAATCATTCCAGTCCACTGCGTTCTGCATCATCGGTGTCTCTACGACCACGTTTGAAGTCAGCAAACCAACGTTTTATTGTTGTTTCTGATTGAGTCCCCATAACACTTTTCAAGCCATTGCTTCGCTTGAACGGTATTTTTTCCTATCAAGAAGCAGTGTAAAATTAAAACACGAAATTGTTTTTGATCCATTGTTTTGAAAATAACAAAAGTAGCGTCACTCTTAGCACAATAACTCACAAACTAATGAATAGAATATTATGAAATTTTAACAGCTGTTTTTTGAAGGTTAGTGAAAATTAACTGAAAAAAAGGTGACTGCAATAAAACTAGCACCATCTATGTGTTAGGCCCGGGACTTTTCAGTCCAGGTATTATATTGACTACTGTTTGATTATCAGATTCTACTCAAAAGTGTTGATCTTATTAGATAGAAAATGATGAATGAATTCATCTAGACTTTCTGAAACACTATTGAATTGAGTATTTTTGACCGAACATAGTTAGATTTATCGTTTACTAGGCGATTTTGAATTTCGTTTGTCTATCTATATATTAGTCTATGTTGTTCTGCTGTAACTTCGAATGCATTGCCGTTTTTGATGAAATATGGTAGAGAAACATGCAAAATTTCTCCTCCCTTCTTTTTGGGTTTTGTTGCGAAATAAAATAATCAGGACGAATAGGAAACATTCATATTTTCTTATGACTTCTCTTCCATTAGTGCAATCAAGGAAGTTGAGGTTTTAGATTTTTTTTCGAATAAGGATAGTCCATAGATTTAGATTTGAGGCATTTCCGTGGTTAAATTGTCATCAAATAATGCTATAAAGCTAAATAATTGAATCGTTTTTCACAAATGAGCACACTTACTCGTAGAATAATAACTGAGATGAAAATGTGTTACATAGGTCACGAAAAACATAAACTTTTATTTTATTTTATCTGTTTTCTACTAAAGTTTATAATGATAAAAGGATCATAATGACGTCCAAGATAAAAGAAAATTAGGTCATATAAAGCAGACGTTACAGAAAGAGATGATATTGTATTACCTACCGTTGAATATGAGTAATATCACTTGCTTATTTTATAGTCTTTCTTGAACTAATTTTTTAGTTTGAATGATGTGGCATTATACAAATTTATTATGTTGCTGGACTATATTTTAATTTAAGAGGTCTCTCGACTGCAATGACTGTTAAATGACTCATCTTTTTTTTTGCAGATTAATTAATACAACTTGTTTATTATTTTTTAGTTCATTTTTTGGTAGAAAAAAGGAAACAACTTGTAAGTTGACATTCGAATGAAGAAACTGAAACCATACTAACAAAAAAAAAAAAGAAGATATATATTTTATAAACAGTGATTTAACAGTGGTTATCGTGGGCTTCTATATGATTTTGGCAAACTTTCGATAAGAGTATATGAATATTAGCAATAAGATAGGAATATATAATATCTACTATTTTATCTTACATTAATACTAAAAATATTCTTGAATTTATCTGGAACTTGAAAAGAATCGCAAATTGTTAATCGTAGCTGAGCAGTTATTTTAGTTCGTCATAAAACTGAGAGGACGATAATATATCATGGTATATGAGACGAGAATCGAAACATTATCTATATTACTTTTATAAAACCAATATCTAAATTACTTTTTATAGAGTTTTTCCCGAAAAAAATAAGTATTATAAGTATTTTTTGAGTTATTTGTGCTGGAAAATTGTATGCTTCTAACAGCTGTTAATAAACCCCCTTAACCACCATTTTGATTTGAAATACAGCAAATTCATTATCAGTCATTTATTCTGTTATCAACAAAAACATTTCGATGCTGTATAGAAGTAGAAGAGTCAAATTAGCTATAAAACGGTTGTCTGGCTTCTAAGATTAATTTATGAATTTTAGTATAGTAACTTAGCACTTTTTGAGAAAACCTTAAAAATTAATAAAATTCGTTTGTGTTAATCGACTTCGATTTTATTATTTATAGCTTTTCAGAAGTTTTCAAATTTACAAATTAGAAAGCAATTTTAAATTAATTGCATGAAATTTAATAAAATATTAAATACTGTTTGTAAATTTGTTTAGTTTGAATGGCATAATATATGCTCTACTGAAAAAATAAATAATAAATAAACTGTAGTATTTAATAGGTTTGAAAGATCGTCCATTTTTAAGGCACTCGCTAATAAGTAAAATAATTAACCACGAAAATTAGCTTAAAAACAATTAATCTATTATCTCAAGGAATGGTTATAAAAATAACTAGTGAATATCACATCTGTGACGTTGTCTATTATATAATGAAACAGCTGATACAGAATGTGTATAGAATGGCAACTTAAAATATGTAACATTGCCATATTCACCCATCCTCATTCTCCTATTGCTTCATAGTCTATATAAAAACCATTTAAAATGTAAATTTTCATCTAAAATTTGAATTTTTATTACTTCACTATACACAAATAGGTGATGAATTATATTTGTATAGAGTGATTTAAAATGATTGGCGTAGTGACGTAAAAAACAAAACTTTGAGAATTAAAAGAATCGGCATCTTTATAGTTAGAAAATAGTCTGTTTTAGTCCGTGGAAATAATAAAAAATTCTTCGTATTATTTTTCAACTTAAGAACGAAATATTTTGTAATAAATACTAATGTAATGTTTCAAAATCGTTTCATAAATTTTATGAAGCACTCTTTTAATTGTACTGATAATATAATACATGTTGGCAAGGGGAAACCTAGTGCCATATTGCACAAAAATTGTTTGCAATGAATTATTTAACAATTGCATAAATTATTTAATTTCAAACGGGGACATTTTTTTATATTCTTCGATGAAATATGAATAAATAAGGTGACTTTTTACGATACAGCTAATATTAAAATAGAATGAATTTTTGAGAAATTCCGAATTCGGTTTCATTTGACTCATTAATGATATATAAAGAAGAATAATAAAATATAAAAAATATGTTTTTTATTATATTCTTTATACAATGATTAATGATATTAATAAGCGAGAATAAAATAATTTCATTTTATATACCTGTTTTTTAATTATTTATTACACAGTATTCGTCACTTACTTTTAATTATTGCTGTCCCTCTATACAATTTGTTTTTCTTGTTTAAGAACATTAAGTATTGTATAGAGAATATTAAAAAATAAGTTTTATGTTCTATTATTTCTTTTTCTTTATATATTTTTAATTAGTTAAAAGTAACCGAATTTGAGATTTTTAAACCTTCGTATCTCAAAAACCATTAACTTTATCGTAAAAAGTCAAAGGATCTTTTTTATTCGTATTTCATCAAAAGATATAATAAATATCGTTTGAAAAAAATAATTTTTTGAAATTGTTTAAACAATTTTGGTTTAAACAATGAAGCACCGAGCTTCCTCCTGGCAACCTACATTTATATCATAAGTAGGTCATTTTTAAAAGAATTACATAACAAAATTGAGTTCGAATACGTTTTGGTACTCTTGAGATGCTTCTGATTAAAGTGGAATGTAACTTGGTACTTGCTGGTTAGGGTTTGTTGATAGGAATTAAGAATTAATTCTCATAGTCGCATGAAAACTGAAATATTGGTAAAATTTTATTTTTTTCGAGATTTTTATTGTCAGAGCATAGATTATTTGGATACGACCGCGACGATAAATAATTTAATAGTTTTTAAATCTCTCTGTATTCAGTGCTGTATTCATGTATCTTATTCACTCCGTCATTTATTTATCTTATTCACTTCTATTTGTAGTTATTTTGTAGCTTTTATCCTTTAATTTTTTAAGTAATTTTTTTTATTTTCCGATGGTTCTATTATCTTCATTATTTTTCAATTTATAAATGTCGAATGTATTCATCGCTGTATCGTCTAAATCGTTAATACAACTAAGCTAAGGGAAATTTTTTGGAATTTAAAATTTTCTAGTTTTTTAAAATATTAATATCTAGTTATATAAAATGATTTTGATGGCCGAAGAGCCATCATCGGTATGAAATATTCATTAATCATAATGATTTTATTATAGAGTTGATTTATTTACTTTTCCACTAAGACTCTGAAAAGGCAACATGGAATGTAAAAAAGTTGGGTTAAGCCTCTTCACCGCGACCTGATGTCAAAAAATTTTATTAGTGTTATTTAGATGTAAAAATAAAATTTATTTTATAATTGATTGTGTAGTTTTTATTTATCTTATCAATATCATAAAATTCAAGCGTCATAATCAGTATTAATGCGTTAAGATTAGTTAATCAAAAGACGGGTACCTCTTATTATTATTATATATCTCTTATTATTGTCTTACTGCGTCCCTTGCACCTAGACCTTTCGGTCCTTTGTACTCTTCTTTCTTCAGAGCAATCCTTCACCTGAAGGCAAGGGTGACTCCCAGCTCGGAGTGCAGAGGAAGAATCATTCAGAGCAGGCGATGCTATATGATCTTATCGAGACCAGTGGCCACGCAAACAGCAGACATAATGGATGGATCCAGAGTTTCAGACCTGAACATTCTATGATAACACCTTGAACATGCCTATAGGTGCAAATGACGCGAATGTAGGTTTCATCATAGTCTGAGATTCCCATTTTACCAAGGTGATAGTTCAATCGACAGTACTCTGTCAGGAGACCTTCTACTCTTCTCAAATGTATTCTAGTTAGTTTCAACCGGTAATAGTTACATGGATTAGCTTTGGTAATATACAATTTAGTCTGTTGCATACCATCCATGAAGTCGCAGTAGTCAAGGTGCGTCGGAACCAGTCTTAACAATACAGCCAGAACGACCGGAATCCTAGATCAGCCTAAGCATCCATTACCCGAAGAGCAGCCTGGCTATCTAAATGCTCATGTGCACATCACTATAAACCTACGTGTTATAGATCTGGGCATCTCTCAGCAAAGCGAAGATTTCTGTTTGAGAAAACGTCACGTGTTGACCTAACAGAATCATTTCTTTTATTCTTATTGGTCCATATATCTCAATCCCAGATAAAGTGCCGGCCCTCATCCGATCCGCGTAGAGATGTGGTTCGTCGCCTGATGCGTTATGCGTACTTATTATTGTTACTAATTCTATGGCTTCTTCACTTTCTACATCTTTGAAAAAAATTGGGCATTTGTTATCATGGAGAAATGTGTTTTATCAAAATCACCACTAATAATTATTAATTGATATTGGTGAACATAACTGATAAATCTAGAGATCTCATTATTTTTGATTTAGATAGACTTTTCCAAAAAGGTTAATTGAAAGGTATTTCCCAAAATAATAAATTCAATGTAATATAATTCATAAAAATTTATTACAACTGGATCTGAATTCAAAATCTAAAAAACTTCAAACGTCTAGGAATATTTTATCTTCGGCACAGCAGCACTGTTAAAATTCAAAAATATCTTTTTGTTTGAATAATTTATTGAACAAATAAATTATGTCGTCCTATACATAATATAAGTTTGGTTAATGAATTCGCAGGAAAACTAATATTGTTATTAGAAACTATGTTTATATAAAATTTTCTCTTGAAAATCAATCAATCATCGTTGGCAATATCTTTGTTTTTATAGACAAAAATTTGAATATATAATATATGAATCTATAACCATTTTCATAAGCTCAATTTATTACATTTGTATATTCGTTAAATTATTTTTTCCCTTAACCTTAAGCGTTAAAAAAAATATATAATCCCCAAAATCGAAACTTTTTTTATTGGCTTCATTTTGAAAAATGTACACAGCGCTGCATTTCCAAAAAATAAAATATTGAAACTAAATACAAAGACAAATGAAAATAACAACTTTTTTTTTTTTTTTTTTTTAATTTCTGGCTTCAGCTACTTTCAGCTATACAGCCATTGACTAAAGGGGATTATTATTTTTTTATACAACAACAGTACACAGTACTGCTAGGTGGTCACCCATCCAAATACAGATTGTGACTGCTGTTGCTTAACTTTATTTATTGGTCTATGCATGTCATTACGTTACGTCAGTATGGGGTCAAATAACAACTTAGTGTATTAATTATTCAGATATTCAACATACGATCCAGCATCAATTAATGCAATTCCTAGAGAGCTTAAAACATGATCAGGTAGGAATTCTGCTTCTACAGTGAATAAAATCTTATAAATTATCTTTTAAAAGTTTAATATAAAAATGTTACCATTTAGTGTGCTACCTTCCGCACCCTCTCGGCGTGTGGGTGTCACCCTCACACCTATGATGGTGAACTTTGTAAAATTTAAATAACCGATAAACCAACATACTTAAAGTAAAAAAAGTTTTTTGAAAAGTCAGTACGTTTTGAGTTAGTGATTAAATCTATCGATTTAACTATGAAATGTATGCTTTTAGAGATTTTTCACGAATAGTAAACTAGTAAACCTTACATTTTATCGAATAATGTGTAAAGATAATGACTAAAGCTTATAAAACCCAAATAGTAAAATTTGTTTTTCATTCTTGTAGATGCAACTTTAACCCAATTATAGCACGTTGAAGGTGACGTTTCGTTCGAAAAAAATTATATTGATCATATTAAATGTTGAATAATATAAAAACGGAAAATAGTAAAATTTATCAGATCTTTATTAAAGTATACAAAAGGACCTTCAAAATGAGTTTTTTTTGAAATCGATAGCTCAAAAAATATCGAAGGAATGGATGAATCCAGAGTTTCAGACCTGAACATTCTATGATAACACCTTGAACATTTCTATAATAAATTCAAAAATTCATAAATTTTTTAAGAATATAAAAAATAATTTAAAACAAAAACCGA